>JARJCQ010000044.1:600000-1014603 GCA_029281465.1 Mycena epipterygia | reverse complement strand
TATCTATAATCCACATCACGAACCAAACTGCATGACAGACCACCGGCCTCATATTCACCACAAGCCACATCAACCAGATGTTAAACCGTAAATTCGCAAGTGCCCTTTGTAGAATTTGTAAAACATAAGTATGAGAACCGAATACGTTAAGGTATGATGACCCGTTAGTTAGAAGCGTAAGTTTAGAGGCCCAGTCATTACCTTTTCTGGCTGTCCGATTGTCAGTCAAGAAAATAATCGATTTACTCTATGAATCCTCGCTTTCAAGGACTGTTTTACTCTATTTAGCACGGATTTTTGGCCAAAATACTCAAAATGTTCTTCTCCGGAGACATCTGCACTCTTCTGCGGCCTATCTGTGGGCCAGACATCAATTTTGAAATTTCGGCTCATAATGCTGACCTGGAACATAATTTCCTCACCCCATGGCTCGAAGACGCCCAAAAAAAATCTACGCTGTGCACAATTTACTCTATGTATTATGGTAGGAAGGAAGGAACGATGAATTGTGACGCCATTGCGTTTGTTGGCAATGGGAATTTTAAATTCGAGACGCATGGACATGGATATCATATCAAACACATGGCTATCATATCAAAGATACGTGGCATTTCATGAATTTGAGGGGACATCCCTAGTCGCTGACCTTATACAGAAATATTGGGGGTGGTGTGACTCTGAGGCAACCGCTTGATTACACTAAATGGTCACCCAGAGGCAGCCCCCGTGTTTGCAAAAATCCAGTACTCTGTTTGATTGTAATTGGATGCTTGAAGATCAAGTGCTCATGGCACGGAACAATCTGCTGCTCGTTTTGTGAGAAAATAGGTACTTACCCAGTACTCTGAAAGGATTCAGTGTGAATTTATCCGGATTTATTCATGGGACCCCCCATGTTTTAAAAACCATTCGAATGAATGGCTCTGATCAGAAGGAATGATGGATTGTGACGCCATTGTGATCGTTGGCAATGAAAAAATTTAAATTCGAGACGCATGGATATTAATTAGGCCTGTGGATATCATATCAAAGATATGTGGTGTTTCATGAATTTGAGGGACAAGCCAGCGCTACCCTGATAGGTATTGAGAGACAAATTCCGACCTTAACGCTCGAGTTAGTGAGAAACAAATATACGGGAAGAAGTTCAAGGTAGGTTTATTCCGGTACATTACATGTACAAAGGCGCTGGGTGCCAGAGTGAAATGGGGAATGGTGTCAGGATCTGCTGATAATCACATGATGTGATAAACTGAAGGGCAGCGAGGCAGGTTTGAGTTAAAGGTTTTGGGTGTTGGGTCGCAGGATATGCCGATAGAGCGTCACATCATGTGATAAACTGAAGGGCGGTGAGGCAGGTTTGAGTTAAGGGTTTTGGGGTGGTGGGTCTCGGGATATGCCGAAGGGGTGGGAAAAGTCACATGGTGTCATGATCTGAAGGGAACCGAGGCAGGTTTGAGTTACAGAAAGTAGACCTGGAACCTAAGACGGTACCAGGAAAAAAAGATATAGGGCCGATTTTCTTTTTTCGGACCTCAGCGGTGGACTAACTAACTACGTAACCGTTCCCACGCTCCATACATGGTAATTCTGCACGTGTTTAGACCGCCGAAGGTCCAACGACTTGGCCACAAAACACCACAGCAAATGTCTAAATGTTGTATAGACATCCCAAATACCTTATGAGCCTCACAGGAGCAAATCAAGGTGGAATGATAATATTTGAATCTGTTCGGAGATGTTTAGTAACAACAACTTGAGGTTGCGGTCAGCTTGCTGAGGAAACCCAAGAGTGGCCATGATTTGTAAGTCCAATGGTGGTGGAGGAACATGCCAGCATTATACAAGGCTGGTTTTTCAGCTAACAACTTCATAGCTCATTCCAATTTCTGACCCCTCCGTCCAATTCGATTATATGATTGATCGAATGCTTGCTTCCCATGGGGTATCTTACCAAACTGCTGAGACGTTCTGCCCTTCAAAACACACTTCAAAAAATCCAGGGCCGCCATTCAGATCGGTTTTAAAACACCTTAGTCGCCGGTTTAAATGCCGGTGCCCCCTTGAGAATAACCCTTATTGAGGGGGGGGGGGGGGGGGGGGGATCTCCCCAGATATGGGTCGGAGGTCACTTGTCACTTCTGTTGCAACCAAAACGTAACTTGAGCGAACTGACTGTGCTTGGCCCATTAGTCGTCGACTGTTCTCGGACATGCTCGGATTCCTGCGAAGGCTGACCGAGCCTGACTCATTAGTCCTGGGTTTATGACTACGCAACCCTCGGCGACGGGCACAATCACTCCTTGGCACACCGGGTTCCTCGATGCCTTTAAGGCAGGACGATGAGCTTGATTCACCTATCGACTTCCTTGATGAAATCCTCACCATTCATTTACGCGCTCGGCCCCGCAATTTTCACCGGAGTTGCGGGTGCAGGATGGGAATTCGTTCAAAACGGCACCTCTGGTGTTCTCGCCCTCGAAACAATAATTGTATCTCCAACACTGGCCGTTTTCTTTGACTTTGCTACGACTGGCGTGTACCCGCCCGGCCCAGGTAAGAAATCTATGATCGACGTTTTGGTTTCCTGACGTGATGTTTCCCAGCGTACATTTTCCTGACGGTCGGAGATAAGACGAGTGCCGGAATTCATGTGATGGTTGGCTCTGGGGCCTCGCCTCCGGTGCCTGACCAGGGCAGGAGAATTTAGAGTCTTTTCTTAGGGACAGACCGCACTTCAACATCACTAAGCTCACACCTCCTTGTTAGAGAAATAAAGTTGATATTGCCGTGGTGTGAGCACATATTTCTCGTTACAGTACATGTAATTTCCTTCGAATTTACAGTCCTTCTCGGCGGTCAAGATTTGGATTTTCGTCATTTTCGTTCAAGGAGACGGGGCAGGGGTAAAATGTCGCTGTGCCTTCTTCCTAATCCTCTCACGTCATTGTTGGGTTCATTCCATTTTTTAAGCCGAAAAAAACACAAGCTCAATTTTTTGGCTTATAGAGTTGTCCTTGAATAAGATGTCCTAGATAACTCTTATACGGCCAATTTCCTCCCCCCCAACACTCGAGTAACACCAAAACTGTTGCAACTGACTGTTATAAGGCTCTCGGAATGGGATTTGGAGAAACGGGTAAAAAGGACACGTCGCGCGTGCACGCGAGCTCCAAATCACGCGTGATTTGCGATCTTGCTGATGTGCCACCCGGAATTCCCTGGTGCGGAGAGCTCACTCGATCGTGCCCTGCCTGGTTGTTCGTCACACATCACAGGGGTGGTTGTGAATAGCTTCCAACTTTTGATGTCCCAAATCATGACTATCATTTTCTGGCCTTCCTGAGTCCTCACCAGCAATCTCCAGAGCCTGGTTGGTAGGATTACACGAATGTTATGAGTACTTATGTAAGTAAGTGATCGTCCATTTCACAAACTTGATATGAGGATTTCATAACCTGTTTAAATGCTTGTCCCGAATAACTTGAGTATGCTAAATAGTGGCTGTGTTGAAGCCTTTCTTAACTTCTTTCATTACAATTTTCGTGATAAATTAGTGGCAGTATACCTCATTTGTAATCTGGAGGTTGCCGGTTCGACTCCTTCCATCCGCACTCCTTCACTTTAAATTTCATTTCGTCTTGTCTTTCAATGTATCATTCATATCTGTACTCATCTCGGTGCTCAGTGTCTGGATATATGTTTGTTTTATAATTCCTACAACTTCAGTACTCCTCGTTCCCCGTGCTGTGTAGGGTTGGCCCCTCACCCCAAACACTGTACTCCTGTCTATCCCTCTTGGACTCCTCTCTTAGAAATAGCGTTGTCGTCGGCTATTCTTATTTCCGTTGATTGACATTTTGTGTCGATCAAATGATCCGACTATGCGGGACTTTGATGCGCGCCTCTCTGGCGGAATAGCGAAATACTTGCTTGCTAATAACCATGGCATTGGACCTGGGGTTTCATGTTACAAGTCAGAAATATGATAGGGCAGGATAGATCTGTGGATTTGTACCACAAATGGTCAGAATGCACATAGTGCCGATACGATCGGTGATCGGTCTCCAGGTTTCATGTTCCGTAAATTATCCTATTTGATTTTTTACCTCTTGTCTCCTCCCGTCATGAAGCTATCCAAGCTATGGCTAATCTCTCTCATCCTCATCTGGACGTTATGGCTCAGTATCGACTCTGTCGCAGAATCCGCGTCGAGTTCGACTGTTCTCAAGGCTGCGGCCGAGGGGTCAAACCCTACAGGACGCTGTCCTGCGATTGCCTTAGGGCGGAATAGAAATTTTGGGACTTCTGTACCAGTGAATTATGAATTCCAATGTGAACCCGATGCAGTGTGGGCTGGAAGATTTATATACACTGTGTGCATAAACTTCCAATGGCTCCTGGTGGGCGTATATTGCGTCGACATTCTCCATATATCTGGGTTCACGTGCCAGCGATTGGCACAAAGATTCATGAGAAATATAACTAGAAGACATGATTGGATCAGGCAGTTTTGGAACCAGGTGATAACAAGTCGCATCAATGTTGGATTTCGACTGAAGTCATGCAATATGTTTGGTGAACTCGCGATACAATTCAAGACTGCATTAATTTTGGCCGTCCTCTTAATTACTGTTACAGCTCGGCCCTCAGTGAAGGACTGGCATGAGAATAAATACGCTGGAGTCGTCCAATATAAAGCCAATAGAGGTGGATATGGTGCCCGACGATTTTTATTAGGTACAGAGGCGTCACCTTATGCAGACGGCCCGCCCAAATTTCTGCACAATGAAGACAAGCTTGTATTTGAAGTGCATTTAATGAAGACAGATCTCCAGGAGGCGGTCCTGCAAAATCCACTCAAATTTTCTGCCAGTGTACCGCTTCGTATACTGGCACCTGCACTGAGTGTTAAGCACTTGAGAGCGGTATGCAGATTGCACAATATTGGTTCTATGGGGCGTGCGCCCAGCGACGTAATACACCAAAAGTTGTCAGACCACACTTGTGTGCCCGGACGCTGTGTCGAGTTTGTGTCTGTATTCAACATCGAGCCGTGTAAGAGTCAGGAAGAAGTCAATAGACATAGACGTGAGCGTAAGACCGTTACCAGGCAAAGCAACAAAGAGAAAAAAATGGAATCCGCGAAGCGATCACAAAGCAGCATTGCGCTCTTGAGAAAAAGGAAGCTGATGCGGGCAGCTAAGGCCTGTAACAAAAAGGACAGGATCGAGGAGGACGTAATTTTTACTCCCTTACCAGCTGACAAAATTCTGCGCCACGAGATCATCACAGGGATGTGCAAAGATGTTGATCCCACCCAAATCGAAGAATCTGGATGTGCTGTATGCTGCAAGTTGACCATCAATACAGAGTTAACATCGTTGACTGAAGTAGAAGTAGACTGGGAGATACTCGAGCGGCCCGGTGTAACACGGAAAGAACGGTTCAGTGAAGACGACCCCATAGAAGAGCTTCCCGGGCCTGTTTTGGCAGATGGTTGTGATCGCATATGTGTCGAATGCGAAGCGAGATTGCGAAACCTTGTTCAGTCTTGCCAACCAACTATGGATAGGGAAAGTACCTTGGCAATTGCGTGATTTGTCTTTTGCTGAAAAAATTTTGATCGCAAAGGTTAGACATAATAGATGTGTGATCAGGGTCGCCTCGGGTCGAGGCAAAATGAGTGCCAACGCAATCATGTTTTCAGCTCCGGTCGTGAAAGTATACAACATTTTGCCACCTCCTAAAGATGAAATCAATGAGATATTAGCATTTGTATTCGTTGGGCCGCCGAGACCCAGCGACGAAGAATACGTGAGAACACCGATGCTGGTGAGGAGACAGAAAATCAAGGACGCGTTGGACTGGCTAAAATTGAATCACTCTGATTATGAACAGCTGACGATTTCGAAAGAAAATCTTCAGAGTTTGCCAGAGGCAGGTATTCCGTGTGGCGTAGATTGGAAAAAAACTGAGGAGGGTGAGTCTAATAATGTAGCGTCAGCCATGAGTGTACATGATAACGGAGATGAAGATGGGACCACCGAGGGTCCATGTACTTTTGCCGTGTCGGGATTGACAGGAGAAGAATACGATCTTGTGGACATCAAAACTTTAAAAATGAAGGCGCTGGAACATCTTAAGAAGAAGGGGGATGTATTAGGAGTGGGCCAGTCAGAGGAACCTCAGTCACTGTACCGCAATGTTCAACTATATCCTCAGATGTTCCCTTGGCTTTTCCCTTACGGAAAAGGAGGGATGGGAAATCCAGTGCATAAGCGAAGGATGGCGGAGAAAAGACACAAGAAGCACCTACTGATGTACCACGACAAACGTTTTCAAACCGATCTATACTTCCCCATGATCGCTTTCAATGATCTCCAAATCAAGTCTGGATCAACGGGTAGTCATCTGCTTGCTAAAACGAAGAACTTTTCACTAGTAGCTGAGCGTTTACAGCAGATAGACACTGCCGTACTGTCCGATCTCTCATCCAGATTGGAGAAAGGAGAACATATAAATAATAAAACAGAGGAAGAACAGCGGTGTTTCGACCTCTTGAATGATTTAGAACACGTCGGCGGCCACGTCAAAGACTCTTTGACTTCAAAAAAATATATGCGGAATGAGTTATCGGTCTCTTATATCTTTCAAGGGTGCACCAACTTGGTTTATTACCTTCTCACCTGTTGACAACAACCATCCTCTCTGTTTGTATTATGCAGATGACAAATTAGAGTTCTCACCCGCGCTGAGGAGTTCCAATGAGCGATTGAAGTTGATTTCCCGTAATCCTGTCGCTGCAGCCAGGTTTTTTCATCACATGTCGCAATCGTTCATTAAACATGTGTTGGGTGTGGGAACGGATCATCCCGGTTTATACGGAGAGACAGACGCGTATTATGGTACGGTGGAGCAGCAGGGAAGGCTAACGTTGCATATGCACATGTTGTTATGGATCAAAAATGCTCTATCTCCTCAGGAAATCAGAGATAAAATATTGCTTCCAGATAGTGCGTTCCAGAAAGACATGATCGCTTACCTGGAGTCCTGTCATGTGGGAGAGTTTCTGTCCGGGACGATGGCTGACATCAAGGCCAAGGTCCCTTATCAGAATAAGGAGAGGAGAGGGATACATGACGTGATAGTAGACGAGATCATGACAGCGGCACCTGTGAAATATGAGGATCCAACACAGACTTTGCCGGTTGCACCACCGCCTTTGTGTACAGATTGTATGGGAGCATTGTGTGAAAATTGTAAGGATATCCGGAATTGGTGGGTGAGTTACGAAAGTACGGTGGATGATTTGGTATTGAGATCGAACGTACATTCATGTAGAAAGCCCGTGGCCGGTACTGATCTTTCAAAACCGATCAATCCGGGTTCGAGGATGAAGACCGAAGTCAGAGGATGTCTCAGGAGAGATGGTACATGCAGCGCAAGGTTCCCGAGAGAAGTGTTTATCAAATCCGAGGTGGATCCTGAAGACGGCGCCATAAATGTTAAAAAGCTGGAGCCGATGATAAACTGTGTGACACCCGACCTAACTTATTGTCTGAGGTGCAATACAGATGTGACCAGCTTGCTGTCAGGCACCTCTATCAAGGCCGTTGTTGCCTACATATCGGACTATGTCACAAAGGCGACTTTAAAATTATATCACATCTTTGACACAGTTAGTGCAATAATGCGGAAAGAAACAATAGAGATAGGCAGGACGTCGAAGGCCATCGAGAAAACCAGGAAGATGATCATGCAGATGGTGAATTCATTGACATCTAAGTTGCAAATCGGGAGTCCCATGGCATCCTTGTATCTTCTTGAGAATCCTGACCGGTACACAAACATGGACTTCAAGCCTTTTTGGTGGAGATCATATGTGCTGGAGGTGAAAAAGTCCTGGCCTACAGAGGGCAAGGATGCTGGAATGCCAGTGGAGTCTAATTTGACAGCAGATGAGCCCATAGTGGAGGCAGATGACGAGACCGGCACGGTGTTGCTCATGAAGACCGGAGATGAATTGCTCGGAGTCAACAACGTCGATGACTATCTTCACAGACCGAAGGTGTTTGAAGACACATGTCTGTATGACTATTTCCAAATGACCGAGCGCAGGAAGAGAACCAAAAAACAACGGACGGAGTTCAACGCGAGTCTGGAGGAGAAGGGGGATCAAAGCGGCGACGTAGATATGCCAGACGTTCATAAAGCAACGCCTGACGACGAGGACTGGCTAGTACATGATGTGGATGACGAACCGCATGAAGAAACCGTCGGTGACATCGATGAAGCCGTTACTGCACACGCCTTTTTGTCAGACCGGCATCTGTTGTATGAAACTCATTACATCAGATGCGACCGACGTAGGTTGGAGACGATGGTGCCTAACTTCGTTGGGGGGGCGTTCCCGAGGGTGGATCAAGGTGATCGTGAATTCTATTGCTGCACCATGATGACGCTTTCAAGCCCTGGCGCTCTGGCAAAGACTTGAAGAATGATATCGACAATTGGCACGAAGCCTTCTCCGACAACAAATTCTGTGAAAAGGCCCTTAGATTGATGAGAAATTTTAATGTGCGCTACGAATGTAATGATGCGCGGGACGATTTTTCCGCGCAGGATAGACAAAAAAGAAGAGCATTGCCGAGCTTTGGCCGAAATCAAGAAGCTGGTGACGATGATGTTGAACTCGAGGACTTGAACACGTATGGGGAGGATACACTTTTAGATGACGAAGTCAAGGTTAGCATACCGGGTCCATTATATATGGCACGCGAAGATTTGATGCGAAAGGCGGAAGGCATAGTCTCTTCTTGTGGATGGACTAACCGTATACATTCTCCCAGCAAAGTGCCGGACAGAGTTGTGCCCAAAAGTCGTTTGAGTGGGAATCAGTGGAAGATCAAAATCGCTAAGGAGAGATCAGATATTCTAGATGCTAAATTCAAGCACGCACCTAACCAAGTTAAAAAGAAGAAGATCGTAAAAGATCCAGGATATGTTGATGATGTGTCTATATTGGACTCGTATTACTTCACCAAATATTTCGAGGCTAAAAATAAAAAAGCGCAGAAGGTTGTGGAAAGTGTTAAAACCGATTTCGCCTTGAATGAAGAGCAGGAACGCGCCTTCAGGCTGGTAGCAAACCATGCAATAGCTGATGATCCTTCTCAGCTGAAGATGTATCTTGGCGGAGCTGGAGGGACGGGGAAGACACAGGTCATCCGGGCCTTGCAACAATATTTCGTTGAGCGAGGAGAAGCACATAGATTTATGGTTCTAGCTCCGACTGGCACTTCTGCTGCACTATTGAACGGTAGTACTTACCATTCGGTACTTGGAATCAAGGACGGATTTAATGGGGAACGAGTCGAAGGTATTGGGATCCGTAACATCCAGGAAAAACTGAGAGGTGTCGATTATATCTTTTTAGACGAGGTCTCTATGGTATCTTGCGCTGCCCTGTACGCTATCAGCGCTAAACTCGCCCAAGCATTGAACGAACCTAATGATGCATTCGGCGGAATGAATATGATTTTTGCAGGAGACTTCGCCCAGTTACCTCCTGTTAAAGCTAGTACTCTCTATGGCTCAGATGTTTACGAGCCCGGAATCGGTTCAAACGGAGAGTTAGCCAGGCAAAAGAATAAAATCGGCAAAATGATATGGCAACAGGTGACGACAGTGGTGATGTTGAAGAAGAATATGCGTCAAACAACATTATCAGATGGTGATACCAAATTACGGACTGCGTTGTCCAATATGCGTTATGGTGCCTGTACCGTGGATGATCTTGCATACTTGGAATCTAGAACTATCAGCAGGCGACCTGGTCACCCGAATTTCACAGATGTGCGACTGAGAAATGTTTCAATCATTACAGGCCTCAATGCTCAGAAAGACAAGATAAATCAGTTGGGATGCATCAAGTTCGCGGAAGAGACGAACCAAGAACTAGTAGATTTCTTCTCCGACGACATGCTATGTGAAGGTTCGGAAGATCGTAAACCTGTAGATGCCAGGAGACAGATACCTTTGAAAAAGACTAAGGGCATAACAAAAGCAGATCAGCAGGACTTGTGGGAGGCGTGGCCGAGCTCAACGTCTGAACACATTCCAGGTAAACTGCGTTTGTGTTTGGGTATGCCTGTGATGATAAGAAACAATGACGCGACGGAATTATGCATTACCAAGGGACAAGAGGGTGAGGTAGTCGGATGGCAAGAAGCTACCGGCAATTCGAAACAGCGCATATTGGACACCCTGTTTGTGCGACTCGTTAAACTACCACAGGATGTGAATATACCTGGCTTACCAACCAATGTTGTCGCCTTGACAAAGGGCAGTAAGAAGATATACTGTTACATGAAGGACGATAGGATGGCACACATATCACGAGAACAAGTCATTGTACTGCCCAATTTCGCGATGACCGATTACGCGTCTCAGGGGAAATCCAGAGATTTTAACGTGGTAGATCTGAACAACTGTAGGACTCATTTTTCATACTACACCGCTTTGTCTCGCAGTACTTCCTCCGATGGTACGGTCATTTTGCAGGGCATTTCACCTGCTAAAATAACGAATGGTATATCAGGATGGCTAAGGCAAGAATTCAGAGAGTTGGAGTTACTGAGCGAAATAACGGCATTGAGGTTCCACAATGTGTTAGATGATAGCGTTAAGGGTGAGAACAGACGGTATATCATACGCGCTTACCAGATACTGAAAGGTGGTGATTATCAAGCTCCTGGCTTGCACGAATGTATCAGATGGAAATACGGCGACAATCCTTTGATGCCGGCAGAGAGTGTGCCCAAATCGGAAGCTCTGCTAGTTGAGAGCGACAAATCTAAAAAAGCGAAACCTAAGAAGACGAACACTGCTAGTAAAAGGAAGGCCACTGACAAACCCGCTAGACAGCCAAAAGCCAAGAAAGCCAAAAAGAATGTGCCGCCGCCCACTGGCCCGACTTGGGACAGCATTAATTACAGTTGCGCATATGACTCTATGGTCAGCCCGCTATATAATATATGGCAAGAACAAGGTGCAAAATGGACGGATAATTTTGAATTGATTGGAGCCCACACTTTCGCATTAGCGAAAGGTTTCGAATCGGTGCAGCGTGGAACTGCAAAAATAGAAATTGCGAGGGACTTGATGAGGACGGGACTTCACCGCAAATTCCCTGCGCTCTTTCCGATGGGTTACTACTTCACGAGCATCGATGATCTGGCCGAAAAAATGTTTGGCGGTGAGAACTGGGGGACTGCTCAGATTAAGTGTACAAAGTGTGGACGAGCTGAAGAACCCGAACCTAGTTACTCCGGAGCACGTACGATCACGTACTGTGACAACCTTCGTCGTCGTTATAAGTCAGAGTACAGTATTTCTCACTGGCTAAGGGATCAGATGATTACAAGAACTGAAAAGGGGTGTAGCTGCGGAAATGGAATGCTGAACATGGTGACATTGGATAGACCTCCACCTATATTTTACCTATCACTGTCTGATAAAAATATCCTGATTGACGCCGCTTTAAATCTGAAAATAGGAGATGATCGTCAGAGATACGCGGTGAGGGGAGTTATTTATGCCGGCGAAAACCACTTCACCTCGCGAATTATAAAACCTAATGGCGAGGTGTGGTATCACGACGGTATGGAGACAGGTAAAAGTTGTGTCTTCGAAGGGTCTGTACATGCGCAAGATGTAACTTTTTTGAATCAATGTGACAGGGGCGAGATCAGTAGGGTAGCAGTTGGCGTGATTTATGCAGTGCTGGAAGGGTAAATAGGCGATAACCCTGATATCAGTGATAAATTTACTCGGCAGGGTGATAGTTCTCTTGGCCTTGGCGGATGTGGTAGAGTCGATCGAAAGGTCAGGGGCGTATTGCCGGGAGGCATATGATATCTGGTGGATCTCAAGAATTGTTGTCCGACTGTTACCATCATCTCCTACCGCTGACCATGGACGAACCTGGTAAGAGAACTCACTATTTTTGACATGTTGATGCCTCCAGCCATATATATATACCTGAACAAGCACACCGCTGATGCACGAAAGATGCTTGAATTGTATTGATTGCACGGCGAAGATGGTAAAATCTCCTCGTTCTTGGAACGTTTCGGAGACGGAAATTGTTTGCTATGGGGCTGCATTCCACCGAGCCCTGGGACAAACACACATTGTTGATGGTCGTGCCGCACGAGATTGAGTGTTCCAAATCCGTAGTGTGGCGGTGTGTCATGATGGAACTTAATGCACATACTTCTAAGCATCCCAGGGTTCAATATGTTTCAGTTTATTTAGGATTTAATGGTACTACATACAACATAAAAAACTCATAAGTACGAAGTTCCTGCCGGGCACCGCCGCGGCCCCACACCCCAAGTAAACATATGCACGCCAGACTGAGGATGAGATCTGCCTATGTACTACGAGAGTGAGCATCGGGTATGCAGCGAAGGAGCAAGATGCAAGATGCAAGATTGAATGAATGGATGGGCAGAGATGCGTGAGAGAGGCGGGAGGGATAAGAGATGAATGTAGGTTTTCAGCTCTTGTTTGAAATGCGCAGAGTCAAGTTGAAGGAAGAAGGAGCGATACCCACCAGTATGATATTCCAGGCAAGAAGGACTTGAAGGGAAAAAGTTGTAACACGGAGACGAGGACTGCACAAATTTGATATGGCATTGAAGAAGTTAATGGGGAGCTAAAAGCTCGAATATTGAGAGTAAGGATGCAGTTTAATATCGAGAGCGAGTGAGCGAGCGGGGTACATGCGATGTCACGAGCGTGGAAAGTGGAGGGACGTAGGTTGAACGAGGAGACAGAAAAATCAATCGTGGCAAGTCAAGATGATGGCAAGCTACGACAGCGAGGGCGGGCAAAGATGTGGGCCGTCGAGAGAGACGAAGTCACGAAGAGCCACTGAAGGCCAAAGGCCAGGAGCCAGCGACCACCAGACACCAACAAAACGAGGAGTGTTTCGGTCAATCGTGGCCATGCCCATCGAGACGGTCGAGGATAAGATGAGCGGGGCGTGGGAGAGCTACATGCATCAGAGGAGAGTGACATTTTTGGCTTGCAAAAGTGGCTTGCGCCCGCGCGGAATGGCTTGTTTCGGGCGGGGGCGTGGATTTGAGTGGGATCACCCGCCCACGCCCGGCCGATCGGCTTGCAAGCCACTTTGATGGCTTGGCAAGCCATTTCGCCAACTTCACCCGAGCCAAAAAAAATCAGTGGCTTGTCCACATAGCACGCCGATTCCACCGCAACCAACATATCTGACACTCACAGTAGCATTACCCGAGGTATTCCCCGAGGCGGGTACAATTTAATTCTGACATCATGGGGCACAACAGTGAATATACACTGTACGGCACAACAATGACCAGCATAAAGATCATACACATCGAAATAATGTTGGCTTGTGACACCCTACCATTCCGTATGGTATCTCAGCTCATGAATACGTCGAAAGAGGTAAGAGAATGGACAAACTTGAAGCTATGTGCAGTCCCCTTTCTCCCAAGTCAGCCCGAATTTTCATTCTCTTCACAGCAGAGACAAAATAAATGTTTCGAGAGATTCTCTAACAATCATAAGTGCTCATTAATAATATATCCTGAGGTTGTCCAAGCACCGGCCACCGTGATTAAGTAAACTGGTTCGAATATCGGTCACATTGTATGCTTACCGACTAAACAACACTTTTCCATGGTAAATTCCATGTAGTATTTACATGGAATTCACCTTCTTATGTGAAAACTTCCCACTTGTCATGTGTGTAAGCAGAAGTTCGGCTCATAATCCATCATCGAGCACAATGTTTGGCTCATGGTGGGGGCCAGCATGGTTTGTTTCCGCCCCGCCAACTGGCAGGCACAAAAATTTATGGTAGAAGTTTATTCTGTGACACTATGTGAGGCGGTTTGCGATCCGCGGCATTAATATTTGGGCTCGTAGATGAGATTCGGTGTTGGCGGGGGCATTGAGCAGAATGGCTTGTGCAAGTGATACAAACCGGCCAAACGGCTTGCATAAATATCTCAGAAGCGGTTTATGGATTCATCGTGACTCAACCACAAGATGGAAAAATTCAATCGGAGGTACAATGTATATGTTTTTGTGTGGCAAAAAAAACCCAGAACAACGGTTGAAATTAATTTCAGCGCAAGTTTGGCACTGCCACCGTGAAGAATGGCTTACATCCGGCGTGCGGGAAGATACAGCAACGAATTCATCCAATGCACCGCCATTCATTTCAATTTGTTGTAACGCTATAGATTAAGGACCAATGGAAGTAGAAACTCAATAATTGAGCCAGATACAGAAAATTTGACAACGGCCGCTGGCATACCCAAGGATGAGAATGTCGGGAAGAGACACTCTTTTTCTGACAATCTCGCTGCACATAAAAGGACTTGATATTCCGTTCAAATACATGAGTGATGTGGCGGGGGGGTCAATTGGTGCGGGGTGGGCATGGATCATGGACTAGTTTGGCGTGGGCGTGCACAGGGCATTGCTTGGGCGTGGCGTTGCGTGAGTCTAAAGAAATTTCCACTGCTGAACAAGCTTGAAGTCCAACGGAGTGAGCGTCGGGTGTTTACATTCTCGCATTGTACGTGCAGCGGAGCCGGTACTACGCGAGTAGTAACGCGAGTTCAAAATTCTCAGTCGAGGCCTAGACTCCAGAGATAAGATCAAGTATCATATTTAGCATGGTATACGAGGGTTACAGATGCTAGAAACACCGTGGGATGCGCGAATTTGAATTATGAAGGTCAACAGCGGCGGATGCGATCAGTCACGGCGGCGATGATGGTCGGAATGTTCCGAATATAGCAGGGAAACAAAGAAACGATGGCGGCTCACCAATAGTCATTAATGGACAAAATCCCTACAGGGAGAATGTGTAGTGTAGCAGAGGACAAGCCAAGCTATATCACAAGCCACGCCATCCACGCCCGCCCACCCAATTTAAACTCCGCTAAGCGGCGCAAGCCATTCGGCCAAGCCATTCCGTAAAGTCTGTGCATCAGAGACGCCGGGCTTGACACTGCATTTGAAAGTCGTCCCAGGGAAGGGAGTCCAAAAATGCGCGAAACGAAGCAGAAGACCCGGAATTGTGGGGCGGGAAATGGGACGTTAGCGAGAGGACGGGAGCGATGAATCGTAGAATGGGGACTGGATGGAGGGCGGGAGGGGAATGGCACGGAGAGTGGATGACGAATCGCACGAGGGGACTGCAGGACGCAAGGGACGCCGCGCGCACAGGAATTGGACGTGCGTCGATGGTGCATGAAGAGTATGAGCTAGGAGGAACGGGAGACGAGACTGGGAAACTTGATGGGCGACGAATCGGAGGTCGCTTGCTATTGATAGCAGCATCACGCAGGGAGACATACGCTGCGGCAGAGCGTTGGATCGCCCGTACAGCCAAATCAAAACGTATGGCGGTTACCGCAACGGCACAGGGATACAGAGGCAGCGGGTTTGACGTGCGAGCGAGTACATGCTGGGCAACAATGCTGAGGAGCTGAGAACAGTGTCATCGCAGGGACGGGTGTGGCCAGTTTGGCGCGAAGAGGCCGATATGAATCGATATATATGGTGTTTGCGCACAGGAGGGGGTGGCGGAGGAAGAGGTTCATGCGACGCACCGGCAGAGTTGACGCATCCATCCGTTCATCCAGGCTCCAGTCATATCCAGCTCTTCACATGCAGGCAGCAGGTGCAGGACGTGCCTACGAGATCGACATGCAAGCAAGTTGCGCGGGGGTATCGACGTCGAAAGGACGTGGACGCGTTATCGGCGTCGTCTCGCCCACGTGACGAGCACCGCGCGCAGGATGAGCGGGTATGCGACGGATAAGGGTTGCTTGGGATACTGCGTGGGCCGCCAAGGAAGGCGCATTCGCCATGAGATCGCGTCGTGGGGGCGAGATCGAGACGTGGCGGCACGCGCACGATAGGATGGCAAGTCTGTAGGTGACCCGGCATCGCGCAAGAACATGCATTCGGTGTTGGCGTTAGTCTGCAAAGGTATGAGGCGGCATGGACTGCTCAGGACAACGCCAGAGGATGGCGTGAGTGGAGGCCCGCGCCGGGTCGGCGTCGGCGAGCGGCAGGAACATATTGACGCATCGTTAGAGGCGCGGTCCGAGCGCGGTCGCAGAATTAGCTCGAATTGGGTACATTACACTAGGAGAATGGAAATGAGTATGAGGAGTGGACGGAATCTAGATTTGAAGTCAAGGGACGCCACGCACCGCGTTCGAGTGTTGCACAGGAGCACTCCCAGATATCGAGCGGATACGCTCCCTGCACGACGAACCTTGGACCAAAGAGAGCGTTGCTTGCGTACGGCGGACGGCACGGGCTCAGCGCTCGGCGTGCGTCCATCTGAAAAGCAGGTAGGACTGACGGCGTATCCTGCGTCCGACACTGCTCACGTCGAGAGCCTGCTACACGTGCATGGCGTCGAGATCGAGAGATAGGCGGCGTCGACGTCGAAAGCGAAATCAAGGGAGGGGGACATGGAGGGGTTGATGGGGATGGGCGCAGCATGCGAATCCACGGCCCGCGAGCCCACACAATTGTACAACGCGGCGCAGGAGATATGTACGGCGCGCTCACGCGAAGGAAGCGGCGCATCTGACATCTGCGTCCGACACCACACTGACTGTCCGGTGCGATTGTGTCGTTGGGGTCGAGTAGGGCTGTTCACCGTACCGTATACGGTATACGGCCGTACGATGACGGCCAACATACGGGTGAACAACCAGCCGGACCCGTACCGTATAAGGCATTTCAAGATAGCTCTACGGTACGGTACGGTACCGTATTACGGCCGTATACGGCTATACGGCCGTCTTTGGTATACCTCATTTTATCACATTCAATCACACACAAGTTAGCCTGCTATAATATGCATTTATTACAATGAAAATCAATTACTGGTCCCCTAGACATGCAGTAATGTCTCAGCATGCCATGCGCAGCCAATTTTCACCAGCATCAAGGTCCGAATCATCTCTGGTTAAAGGCTTGATCGACGCAAGCTAATAGTATCACGACCACCGGAGAAAATACGCTCGATGGCAACAGCAGAGCCTGTATTTGTGCCAGAAATTGAAGTGAATTTGAAGGGATGAATGAGACGAACCAAAAATAGATAGCAGGTCCAATGCGAAGCGGTGGAGGGTCGGAAACTGGAGGCGGCGCACAAACCACCATTCAATGGGGTCACAGGTGCTGAAGTTCTCAGGGACAAGCTTGAAATATTCGACCAGTTCGTCTATATTCATGCGCTCTCGAAAACGGAAAATATCCATGGCAAGGCAGGCAAAAGACCAAAGGTACCCGGTCGAGACCACGATCAACGCCGTGCCGTGAGAATTGCGTCTTGAATGGAGCGTTGGTGCGTAGGGAATGGCGTGAGTCAGAACGACGGCATCACAGCCACTTGATTGACAGCGGACTCGCCCTTTTCCGAGTCTTTACGTCCGAGTACGTTCCACTCTAGCTCGCACACCATCTGCGCCTCACGGCGCGCTGGATAATGAATCTTGCTCGGCGCTCATTGTCGGCGCTTAATGCTCAGCCCTCAATCAACTTCCGTCAGCGCGGGCTCCCGCGCCAAATTGATGTCCCTCAAACTGCATGTTTTGATCCTGGAACATCGATCGCAAAGCTGCTTAGATTTTATCTACGTCGCCTCAGAGTCTCGAGTTGTGGTGTTCAGGCTCAGGTTACAGGTATCTTTATCCCTCTCCGAACCCAATGCCTCATCGGCATGACAATACAGCATCTTAAATTAACTCCGATGTCGAATTACCGAGCGCGAAATGAAAACGCCACTGTCAGACAGCTATACAGCATCTTAACTCCGATGCCGCATTGGCGAGCGCGAATGAAAACGCCGCCGTCAGACAGCTGTGCCACTGTGTGAGTAAAGCAAAGCCTTAGATGGTGATGCAGGCGCACGCACACATGCATGGTGTTCCGCACCACACCACCGGAGCGAGGTTCGCTGATGTTGGCGTCGGGAGGAGTCTATTTGCACGGAGGTTTCGAATGGGAGAGTTACCTTCCCGCCGCACCATCCCGGGGGTACGGGATAGGCGCCGATGGAAGCGCTGGGAGCGACGCCACCGGACATGTACGTTGCATTGCCAATTCGGAGCATGTTTTCAACGTGGCAGATACCGATATGGCAGGATCTATCTTAAGAAGGTGGCTCAAAGGTAATGAATCCGGAGCGATCCGGTATCGATGGTCCCATGCCTTTACAGCACCTTGCAGCCACGTTGGTGCGGCGTGGACGTCTGACATATATAAGATTGACTTCCCCTTCAAACTTCTCGACCTTTCCCCTCGCAATCATGTCCGAGTTGAGAACAGTGTGAGTATCCCCGACCTCCTGTCGAGACTGTTGATTCATTATTTCATGTCCTTTGATTAGCATTAAGCTTCACAGCAAGCACCTACCTATGTTGATGCTGCCAAATCATACTTAGTCCTTTTTCACAGGTATCTGTGTCACGTCCTTAACTAACCCCCATGATGATCTTCCGGGTGACATGAAAATGTTTGCCCAGCTCATCATTGAGGAGAATATTGTCCTGCAAACCTTGCCGGTGGCATCAGAGCAGGATCAAAAGAGTTGGAAACTTGGGTTTGGGTGTAACATGTGAGTGGGTAGTGGCCTTTGTAAAAGACAGTTAGGATTCACCAACCCTCACTTCTTCTCAGCCCACCCCATGCTTCTACCTTCTCAGTGGCAGTCTTACGCCAGAGTGAAAAGGAGGGAGAACGGCTTGTCGGCTATGTTAAGATCGGGCAAGATGAAGTCCTTGGATCTGTGGAATCGAATAGGTGTAGGTGTAGTGTCCCTTACTCTAAGCACAATCACTGAAGATTACAATGTAGCCTTCCAGCTCGAACTCAATAAAGTGAATCCCGATGGCCCTTCTCTCAAATTCAGTGCTGGTTTCTCAGTTTCCGAGTTGCCATACCCGGAGGTATCTGGTTTAGATCTCATTGACATGCCGGAAAAGACAAGTGAGCCTGCCTGGATATTGTTGAACTATTACCTAATTTATCCACAGTTGCCTCTGTGAAGGGTTGCAGGATCGGAAGTGAGCTGCAGAAGATGTATGAAGACTCCAAAAAGACAGAATTTTCTATGGATGCTCTGCAGCTTTGGGTGATGCACGAGAGGATTCTACTGTGCTGCCAAAGCAATGACAGCAGGGCTCAGTGGCTGAATATCCTTGGGGATATTTTTCTACAGACTTACCAGGCATCTCAGACTGTGGATGACCTGAACCAGGCAGTCTGTGCATACAATGATGCAGTGCAGGATGACCCAGGGCATGTCACCTATCTTACAGATCTTGGTAATTCGCTTTTCCTTCGCTTTCAGCGGCTCGGTGATCTCAACAATCTCAACAAGTCCATCATGATGTGTGAGGATGCTGTCCAACTCACTCCGGATGGCCACCCTGACAAGCCTGGGAGGATGGGAAACCTTGGCAATTCGCTTTTCTGTCGCTTTGAGCAGCTTGGTGATCTCAGCGACCTCAACAAGTCCATTATGATGAAAGAGGATGCTGTCCAACTCACTCCAGATGGCCACCCTGACAAGCCTGGGAGGTTGAACAACCTTGGCAATTCGCTTTTGGGTCGCTTTAAGCAGCTCAGTGATCTCAGCAACCTAAACAAGTCCATCATGATGTTTGAGGATGCTCTTCAACTCACTCCAGATGGCCACCCAGACAAGCCTGGGATGTTGAACAACCTTGGCATTTCGCTTTTGGGACGCTTTGAGCGGCTCAGTGATCTCAGCGACCTCAACGAGTCCATTATGATGTTGGAGGATGCTGTCCGACTCACTCCAGATGGCCATGCTGCCAAGCCTGGGATGTTGAGCAACCTTGGCAATTCGTTCTTGGGTCGCTTTGAGCAGCTTGGTGATCTCAGCGACCTCAACAAGTCCATCATGATGCTTGAGGATGCTGTCCAACTCACTCCAGATGACCACCCTAACAAGCCTAGGAGGTTGAACAACCTTGGCAATTCGCTTTTCCGTTGCTTTGAGCGGCTTGGTGATCTCAGTGACCTCAACAAATCCATCATGATGTTTGAGGATGCTGTCCAACTAACTCCAGATGGCCACCCTGACAAGCCTGCAATGTTGAACAACCTTGGCAATTCACTTTGTGGTTGCTTTGAGAGGCTTGGTGATCTCAGTGACCTCAACAAGTCCATCATGATGTTTGAGGATGCTGTCCAACTCACTCCAGATGGCCATTCTGACAAGCCTGCACTGTTGAACAGCCTTGGTAATTCGCTTTTGGGTTGCTTTGAACGACTCGGTGATCTCAGCAATCTCAACAAGTCCATCATGATGAAAGAGGATGCTGTCCGACTCACTCCAGATGGCCACCCTGACAAGCCTGGGATGTTGAACAACCTTGGCATTTCGCTTTTCCATCACTTTCAGCGGTTCGGTGATCTCAGTGACCTCAACAAGTCCATCATGATGTTTGAGGATGCTGTGAAACTCACTCCAGATGGCCACCCTGACAAGCCTGTAATGTTGAACAACCTTGGCAGTTCGCTTTTCCGTCGCTTTGAGCGGCTCGGTGATCTCAGTGAACTCAACAAGTCCATCATGATGTTTGAGGATGCTGTCCGACTCACTCCAGATGGCCACCCTGACAAGCCTGGGATGTTGAACAACCTCGGTAATTCGCTTTTGGGTTGCTTTGAGCGGCTTGGTGATCTCAGTGAACTCAGCAAGTCCATCATGATGAAAGAGGATGCTGTCCAACTCACTCCAAATGGCCACCCTGACAAGCCTGGGATGTTGAGCAACATTGGCACTTCGCTTGTGGGTCGCTTTGAGCGACTCGGTGATCTCAGTGACCTCAACAAGTCTATCATGATGTTTGAGGATGCTGTCCGACTCACTCCAGATGGCCACCCTGACAAGCCTTGGAGGTTGAACAACCTTGGCAATTCGCTTTTCCATCACTTTGATCGGCTCGGTGATCTCAGTGACCTCAACAAGTCCATCATGATGTTTGAGGATGCTGTCCAACTAACTCCAGATGGCCACCCTGACAAGCCTGCAATGTTGAACAACCTTGGCAATTCACTTTGTGGTTGCTTTGAGCAGCTCAGTGATCTCAGCGACCTTAACAAGTCCATAATGATGTTTGAGGATGCTGTCCAACTCACTCCAGATGGCCACCCTGACAAGCCTGCAATGTTGAACAACCTTGGTAATTCGCTTTTGGGTTGCTTTGAGCAGCTCGGTGATCTCAGTGACCTCAACAAGTCCATCATGATGAAAGAGGATGCTGTCCGACTCACTCCAGATGGCCACCGTGACAAGCCTGGGATGTTGAACAACCTTGGCAATTCGCTTTTCCATCGCTTTGAGCACCTCCATGATCCTCAGGACTCTCAGCAGCTGCTACTTCACTACGCTTCAGCTGCATGCTCAGCCACAGGCCCTGCCAACATACGATTTGATGCGGCCAAAAACTGGGCAAAACATGCCCAGCTTTACCAACCCTCATCTATACTCCTTGCATATACTACTGCCATTGAACTTCTTCCTGAATTAGCATGGCTAGGGCTGTCCATAACTGATCGGCACCATCACCTCTCACAGGCAGGCCAAGTTGTGAGAGATGCTGCTTCAGCTGCAATTGCAGTGGATGACTACCAGAAGGCAGTGGAGTGGCTTGAACAGGGGCGTTCAGTTATCTGGGGTCAGCTTCTAAATCTGCGTACACCAGTAGATGAATTGAGCAAGAACCATCCTGCCCTTGCTGAGCAGCTTGTCACTCTCTCTGCCTCATTAGAAACTGCTGGCACCCGGAGCAATGCTGTTGCTGGTGCTATCGAACCACAGTCAATTCTGTCCATTGCACAGAAATCTGATGCCCTTGTTCTTGAAAGGAATGATATCCTACAACAGATCAGAGAGCTGCCAGGGTTTCAGAGGTTCCTATTACCAAAGACAATTTCTGAGCTTTTGCCTGCTGCAAACATGGGCCCTGTTGCCATCTTGAATATCAGTGCATATGGATGTGATGCTTTGATCCTCATGCCAGGCCTTGGGGATGAAGTCATCCATGTCCCACTGAGTGACTTCACAATTCATAGGGCACAGGCCTTGGCCCAATCTCTGGCATCAATTGTGGGAACTACTGGATGCAGTGATAGGGCAAAGATGTCCCGTGAAGGGGATATGGCTCTGGATGATGTTTTTTCAGACATTCTCTCTGAGCTCTGGTTCAAAATTGTTCAACCTGTCTTGAATGGAATTGCATTTACGGTAAGCTATCTTCTTCTGTGGGACCCAATTCCCATCCTTATGATTTCTTCAGACACCAGTACACCAGGATTTAGGACGCATCTGGTGGTGTCCAACAGGGCCACTAGCATTTCTTCCTATCCATGCAGCAGGAATCTATGGTGAAGACCAAGCATTTGGCTCAAAATTATCTGACTTCCTCATTTCGTCCTATATACCATCATTGTCCGCCTTGATCCAAGGGTTTCGCCCACATTCTGAACCCCAGGCAGAACTTCAACTCCTTGTTGTCACTCAACCGTCAGCTGAGGGACAGTCCTATATCCCAGGAACTCAGGAAGAAATCAAATGTATCAAGCAGCATGCCAGGGGAAAAGTTCCTACTCTGTGGTTGGATAAAGATATGGCCACAATAGAAAAAGTTCAGGAGGGCATGACGAGTTCCAGATGGGTTCATTTTGCCTGCCATGGTGTGCAGAGCACCTCTCCAACTGAAAGCGCCCTCCTCCTTGCTGGAAGCTCACAGTTGACACTCTCAAACATTATCCAGCTATCTCTCCCAAATGCTGACCTGGCATTCCTCTCTGCATGTCAAACTGCCACAGGTTCCAAAAAGCTCCAAGACGAGTCGGTTCATCTCGCTGCTGGCATGTTACTGGCAGGATACCGAGGTGTCATTGGGACAATGTGGTCTATCATGGACAATGATGCCCCACAAGTTGCCAGTGATGTTTATGCCCATCTACTGGAGGTATCACCTCCAGATCCAACGAGGGCAGCTCAGGCACTGCATCTCGCTGTTCGGAAGCTTCGAGAGCAGCCCAGAGCAAAAAAATCATTTTTACACTGGGTGCCCTTCATACACTTTGGGGTTTAACTTGGGGGATATATATGGGTAGGTGTAGAAGGAGTTTGGTAGTAGTCCCTGTTTCTATAGGACTCCTTACGATTCACAGTCTTGATTTTATTTGATGGAGTGTTGGAAGTTACAAATTACAATGTCTATGGGAATCTCAACAAGTCTTATGTATATCGCACCCGACCTGATGTTTGTGTATCGTGTCCAACCTGAGAAGCTTAGTGACTGGAAGAAAAAAATGTCCGAGACACACACTCAATGCCCGAGAGCACAAGCAAGACTCACAACACAAAAGATTGAACTAGACTTATCGCTTCACTCAACTGGAAACCACGCCAGTTGGGAACTCAAGACTCAAGGCAAAAACAAGACTCTCAGGCTACCGATTCCCAACCAAGCCGAGCAACACTCTTTGCAAATTCACACCAAAACAAGGTGAAAAATTCGAGTCAAAATCTCGAGTAGATAGACCCATAACAACGCCAACCTTTCCCAACTGTAAATTTAATACTCCATGATCGGTACACAGTGCAGCATAGTTTCTCCTGGACTAATAGACTAACAACTCAGGCGCAGTGTCTTTCTGCTTTTTGTGTTCATGCTCAAACTCAACATTGAAGGTCAATATTCCAGCTCAAGCCAAGCTCAAGCTCAAACACTCAACGGTGACATTTCAGAGACTTGTGCTGAGGATTGATAATTCATAATTGATATGTCAGACTGAAGGCGATAATTCAGTGTTCAAATAGCCGTTCTTCAAAAGAGTGCAAATACTTGTGGTCAACATTGACAAAGTGAACAGCTAGCTTGCCTACTCGTTTGAAAAGAACATGTCAAATTGGCCATCACAGCTTGCTCCAGGTGTTCTGCCAGCCCGGGAGGTGTCGGAGTTACACTAACTGGGCAAAATGTTTGTCTCAGAGTATTTTCGGTACTGCAGGCCGATTTATGGAGGATACAGAGACTTTGATACATGAATGTTGGAAACAGGTTCAGGAGTCCCCACAAATATTTTCAGAATTTGATCGCATCATAGTGACTTGATATACCACCAATTGTGTTTGAACCGCAAAAACCCATTTTTTGCAACTTGATCTGTGATGCTTTTCAGGACAATCTAAATCACTCAAGTCATAGTCTGAGATGTGAGGAGCAATTCTGCAAGTTGAACCATGCAAAAATACACAGGCAATCAGACGCTACAGAGCCTGAAAAATGACCAAAAACAGTCATTTTTGAGGTTTTACTGCCATTTTGGCCATTTTAGGCCATTTTGCAAGCTCTATAGTGTCCGATTGCCTGTATATTTTTGCAGAGTTCTTTTTGCATAATGGGTCCTCACATCATGGACTACAACTTAGCCAATTCAGATTGTTCTGAAAGAAACTATAGATCAAGTTGCAAAAACTGGGTTTCTGCTGTTGAAACACAAATGAAGGCATATCAAAGCAGTATGATGCGATCAAATTCTGAAAATATTTGCGTGGCCTCCTGAACCCATTTCCAAGATTTCATGTCGCAAAGCATCTGGATCCTCCGGAAATTGGCCTGCAATGCACAAACATTTTGCCCAGTTAGTGTATCAATGGCGTGAGAGGCGCAGACACGTTGTTTGGAGCTGTATGCGAGACACGTGATTTGACTGTGACTGCCTGCCGCAAGCGTCATCACTGCTCCCTCAGGCCTCAGGCTCGGTGCCTACCCGTCTAATTAAGCGATGCTAGCCGACATTAGCTGAGCCTTAGCCGAGTCCCACTAATGGCGAGTCCCACTCTTCTCATCAATACTCCTTCTAACTAACCTCTTGCCAACTCTTTCTGTGCCCTCCTGGCCCCGTAGCACCCCGTTGCATTTGGGTGCATCCGCTGCTTCCCGCCCTCGGTGCGCCGGTTCCACTTCCCCAGCGTGCCTGCTGATTTACATGCGCCTTCAGGCACCGTTCCCCCTCCCTCTCCCCGGTGATCTGGAGGCCGCTGCGCCCTCGTTCCCCTGCATTTGCCTCCCCACCCCCCACCGCTTCCTGCCCTCAGTGCGCCGGTTCCGCTTCCTCAGCGCACCCACTGGTTGACACATGCCTTCAAACACCGTGCCCCCTCCCTCTCCCCAGTGATCTGGGGGCCGCTGTGCCCTCATTCCCCCGCATTTGGCTCCCCACCCCCCGCTGCTTCTCGCTGCTCCTGCACCGGCTCCGCTTCCCCAGCGTGGCCACTACATTCCACGTTCCTTCCAGCACTATCACCCCAGCTTAGGCAATATTTATCTCCTTTTCGAGCTACAACTACGTATCTCATTTCTACTTGGCCAGATATCTTGAAAATATATTTTTATTTCCGTGACGAAAAAAAAACGTAGAAGCTCTCATAAAAGACGTACAGCTTTTATTGTAACTTGGAACAATGTTAAAAAAAGAATAGTGCCCAAAAAAGAAGAAGAAGAAAAAGTTCTTTGACTACAGCATAACATCGCAGGTGGGAGTCGAACCCGCACGCACAGAATGAATCGTATTATAGAACACATTGATTCTGACACTCTATCCAGTTGAGCCACAAGGGTGTTTCTGGATAGGCCTGGATTGTAGAGTACCTCACCTCGCTATCTTTACTGCCTTTGAAAAAGAAATTACTAAGTCACACACTCTACCCAATACAAAAGCAAAATTGTCTCCTACTTGGCTGGTTGAGCAGCCTCGACGACTCATACTACCGTCCATTGAAGGACCCCTCCACACCACTCATACATATCCTGTGTTCCCCCTACGCCTTTCTCAGTCTGCCCCTACGATACCTCAGCACTGGCTCCATGCTCAAAATTTGTCCTTACCTTTTTCTAACTGGCTGCTCATGCAACTCTGGCTCAGCCGCCTTTCTCTTCTTCAACTCTGCCGCACTCCTTGCGAGCAATGCCACCTCCAACACAGCATGGGGGTTCGGCCTGGTATTGGCGGTCTTCCCACCCTGCACACCCTTCACCAGTCATGGCACTACCTCACCATCCCACATAACTGTATGCCTGCACACCTACCCCTCAGAGGGGTTAATCAACACCTCCTTCTGCACCTTCTTCTGCCGCTCTTCCACCTCTCGGTTAAAGCACATCATTACACCATTGCCCATCCGATAAATCAAGACTGGTGCCTCACCTGCGTCTGGCGCAGTGCTCTCGTTTGCATCCTGGTTTGTGGCATCGGTCAGTGCACTGGATACGGGGTTCTTGTGTGGGTGTCCCCTGGGCCTTTTTGTGATGGCAGCCCCAACATGCTCAATCCCTCAGTGTCATATTCTTGTGTGGAAGCCCAACAGTTGCCCCTGCTGCATGCCTGCACCTTCCTATCTGACCCCCTCATCCTCCTCCGTGCGCCTTAGATGCTTTGGCACCATGCCCCTGCTTCCCCACCTTTGGGGTGTTCCCCATCGGCCTCGAAATAGGGAAGTACACCACCTGTGCCAGCGGCATATCTCCATTGTCACTATCGGAATCACTGTCCCCACCCTCCTTGCCATCCTCTGCCCCTGCGCCATCCTCCACCCCCACACCATCCTCTGCACCATCACCCGCAGCGCGCACTTTGGCTGCAGCAGCAGCAATACCCATAGCACGCGACAACACCGCTGTAAATGAAGCAATGTCATCCGAGGGACTTGTGGTGAGTCTGGACGAAGCCCTGGAGGACAAGCTCGCCAAAGTTGCACCGACGTTCTTGCAATACGGGGCGGCAAGGGAGAGGTGTTTGGGTCAGACACAAACCTGACGGAGGAGGGGCTGGCAGAGTATGGATGGGTGGCGGCACTGTGGTGTGCACTGCTGCAGCCAGCATACACAAACCTGATAGAGGAGGGGCTGGCAGAGTATGGACAGGTAGCACCGCTACAGCACCTACTAATCCCGAATACCAGCTCTAGTTAGAGGTGTTTTTCGTTGATTCCCCCATGCTGCAAAATATGCTACCAATCATGCTACAAATATGCTGCAAAGGACTTAGGGCTTTTATTCATGCATGTATTAAGTAATCCGCACCATCACCACCGTCGGCAGCGGGGGTGCCCTGTCCCAAAAAGGAAATTCACCAAGAAAAATTCGAGAAAATCTAGATAAAATACAGGGATGTACCAGCTACCTAATAATCAATTAGAAGGTGTATATAGCCGTATGTTCCCCTTCTAATTAGAAGGGATATAAGCATTCCCGCCATGCTGCAGT
The DNA here is from genome assembly GCA_029281465.1 of Mycena epipterygia. Lineage (NCBI taxonomy): Eukaryota > Fungi > Basidiomycota > Agaricomycetes > Agaricales > Mycenaceae > Mycena > Mycena epipterygia. The sequence continues at coordinate 987,193 of JARJCQ010000044.1, read as the reverse complement.
ATATGCTGCGGTTTTGTTTGCAAATATGCTGAAGACCTGCAGCATATGGACTTAGAGATTGACTTGCTCAATTTGAATCATTTACACTGTCTCTTGCCTTTCCCATTGTTTATTTCGCAATAAATGGTCTCCTTGGTGCCCTATTCATGAAATAAGCACAAAGTGACATTTGCCATTTTCAAGTTTTACCATCATGTACTGGCCTGCATTATGGCTCAGAATGGTTCATATATCTTGGGAAAATCAGTAAGAGCCTTCAGAACATCATCTATGACCCTGTGGCATGCTGAATGGGGTGAATAAGAATATGAAACAAGATCACCTTAAATCATGAGGTATAGGCCCTGGGTGTCCATTGTCTACTTTACTACTATACCTACATGAGTCAATGCCAAAAGATATGTTTTGGGATATCTCACACCATGAAGGAGGGCATGATAGGGCCAGAGTGCAATTTCCCTGTAGGGCCAAATTGCAATGTTTTTCATCAGAAGAAGATAGAAAATCACCTGGAGGGTGTCTTTGAAGCTTAAGGGAACAAATTAATACATCCAGGACCTATTTCCATTGGTATATCCCCATGATACTCTGGCCAGGACACAATTTATTAATTTTCGCTATTTTCACCCTATTATTGCACTGTAATAGGCTCTACTGTGTCCCAGTTGACTTCAAAGAACATAGAACAACATGTCTATAAGGTTAGACTATCCAAAACGGTTGAACTATGAGCCAGGGAAGGGCTGATGTCGAAAATTTCCTTTTGGGGAAGAAGGCATTAGTGTCCCAAAATGGAAGGTCATCGGCCAAACCTTTGATCTCTATACCCAAATTGTAGAGCTCATCAAGGGCTACAAGAGTCATCTATAGCATTTTGCAATTGGTGGCCCCATTGGCCCGCAAAATGCAAAATACTTTCGGAGAGCCAGCACTTTTTGACAAAAACCAGCATTTAAAGCAACCAGGCATCAATTTCAACCCAATATGGGCAGCCACCAGTTGTAGGGCAGCTATAGCACCCCAATGTGGACAGCCATCAATTTTAAGGCAATGGCTGGGTAGCCATCAAATTCACGACAATGGCCGGGCTCAGCAATGTAGGCATTTTAATTGAAATATGACAATTTCTTGTTATTTTAAAGGATGGTTTGCATGCCGCCGCAAGGTGTGCCAACGGCAACAATTTTTATTATTATTTTCTGTATTTCTTTGATTTTTTACAATTTTCTTTTGGTGAACTTCCTTTTTTGGATGGGCGCACCCACCACCCGCCTCAGGATTATCTAATACAAGTCAATCTCTAAGTCCATATGCTGCAGGTCTTCAGCATATTTGCAAACAAAACCACAGCATATACTGCAGCATGGTGGGAATGCTTATATCCCTTCTAATTAGAAGGGGAACATATGGCTATATACACCTTCTAATTGATTATTAGGTAGCTGGTACATCCCTGTATTTTATCTAGATTTTCTCGAATTTTTCTTGGTGAATTTTCTTTTTGGGACAGGGCGCCCCCACCGCCGACAGCGGTGATGGTGCAGATTACTTAATACATGCATGAATAAAAGCCCTAAGTCCTTTGTAGCATATTTGTAGCATGATTGGTAGCATATTTTGCAGCATGGGGGAATCAACGAAAAACACCTCTAACTAGAGGGGGAACACGCATAGCAATCCCCCCTCTAACTAGAGCTGGTATTCGGGATTAGTAGGTGAAATTTCTCAAGTCAAAACTACCTACATTGGGAATCCCCGACCGTACTAGCGTCTGTTTAGAAAGCTCACAGCTGCTTCGCCATCACTTTTGGATCGATTGTCATCAAAACCCGGGTTTCTGAATAGAATTATCCCAATTTCCCATATCTGAGTTCCTCCTTTCGTTATTTCTTTTGCTGAAGTTTTGTTGCAGATGCTTGGTACTGCTTTGGTGTGTTAGATGTATTGATATACTGAGTAGGACTACATAAGTACAAAGTCTCTGCCAGGCCCCGCCACGGCCCCTGTTAAGCCTCGATTTTCTAGACCAACCAACACGCTGACTTCGAACAAATTGTATTGTTAAAAGTACTGCACGTAGTGGTTATGGTAAGAAAAGGGGTAAAGTATCGTCAACAAGAACGCTAGTATTTATACTAGTATCGCCAAAAGAAGCTTCGAACGAACCAAATAAGTATCGGTAGACGGGGCTTAATATAACCGATAACCGGCACCTAACAGCCCCACACCCCAAGTACTCATAAGGCCGGTAGTAGTCGGCCTAGAAGTTTTAATCAAGTTTTGATCCTGGTTATTGAATTTCGGGCTCCTTTCCTCTGTAGAAAAGACCGACCCCAGCACATGATTGGACGGATTCAAGCTTGTTTTTGAGACCACCGGTGATGAGCACCGCCTCTCGCTGATCACGGAATCAGATCCAACCCAACTTACTTCTTCCGCGACACAGTCACATTTCACACGTCCTCACGTTCCCCTTGCACCCCCGCGACATCTTCGACATTTGTGTGCACCCGAACCATGTTCCTAGCTGCAGATTCATTTGTTGTCATCATTACATGGCATTATTGTCTCGGACCTGTTACATTCTGTGCGACTCATATAGCCTCCAGGGGTTATTCCCCCTTTTATTACTTACTTCTTGTATATATATACCTTACCACCCGCTTGTATTCAGGACCAGATTTGATATATCACTTCACCTCCAATCTCGCATGCCGCCTTAGTCCTTCGTTGCCATCTCGATGCTCGCTCTCGCCTCATCTCTTGTCGTCCACGCTCTCGTACTGTTTTATTTCTTCATCGCACCTGTCTCCGCTCGCCGTTTCACTGCCAACACATCATATTCCCCATTTCCTACTTTTCCCCACCAGTCACGCTCTGAGGATGGTTTGACCCACTCACACATATTTCGTCTTACGGTTGCCCTGGGAGTTGCTTGCTTGATTTTTCTGGCTCGCGCTCTTGGACGCGCCGTAAGCGTGTCACTGGCCTGTATGAAAGACAAACTTAAGGGGAAAAGACACCACCACCACTCCAATTAACACCACCCCTACCGCCATCCCCACTGCGAACAGGGGGAAAGTGGTATTTCTGGTGGGATCAAAACACCGCCAAGTTTACATCCTCAGCTTTTAGCTGTTCCTGTCGTGGTCGGAGTTGTCCCCTGACATTTGTGGAATACTGAATTCAAATGCGACATTACACAGGTACAATATCAATATTAATTCAGACGCACAGGGATTATATATCGCGAACTGAATTGGTCTTTTGCGAGGCTACCGAAAGATGGGCCCAGCAACAAAATTCAGCCCCATCGGAGAGCTCGAGTGATGTCTCCCCGAACAGAACAATGTGAGGGTTAAATATTAGTCGTGAGTCACGAACATTGAGGGGAAAAGGAATCCCTGGAAAAAGAATGATAAGAAGAATCAATGACCATTTTGGAAGCCAGAGGCGTTGCATATTTGTTGCGGCGCATCCTACAGAATCAAGAACGCAAGAATGCTGGAACGTAAGCGAAGAATCTGGCCGTTGAACCGCACGGAAAAGCGGTTAAAGAAGACTCGATAATGAGTCCCGGTGTAATGGTGGATCCTAGTCATGGTCCGGAGACATTCTGTGGATCAGTTTGTACATGAGTAGTCGGGCGCAGCCTCGAGGCAACCTAAGTGCTTTCTACCCTGTACTGCAACGACGTCGTGCAATCCACTGGTTTCTTGGGCTAGTTGGTGCCTCTCTACTGGTGGAATTTGACACCTGTAGGCCGACTGAATATCCGTTGGCCACAATGCCGGAGGTCATCTGGAAAACATGGGTACTTGAAAGCTCGAATATGGGCTGAGAGGACGGCTGGGTGGATCCGGCGTTGGAGACACTGATTAGGACGCGGATGGGCAATGAAATTCGTTCCGTTCATCCCGGGAAACCCGGTGTTCTAACCAACGAAAATGAGCATGATTGGATTTAGGTTCCTCCCAGTGAGTGCAACAGCTCAGAAGAACTCCTCCGACAGAGACGAACCGAGAGCAGCACTGAACGGACGAAGCACGGATGAATTCGCGAGAACCAACAGGACCGCGAACTTTGCACCCGACTAGACCTGCGTTGAGTCGTTCACGTCTCCGGTGTCGAAGAAAAGGTTGGTCTGGGGGTAGACCGAGGTCGTGTCAAGGTCGTGCCAGATGGCCGCCGAGTCGTGATGTCAGCACGATATTAATAGGAGAGTACTTAGCTTAATGTGGCAGGAATCTCAGGTGCGCGGCGCAAGAAATCCGAGTGAATATGTAGATTGTGGTCGTGGTAAGAGAGCAAGAAGGGAGGTACATAATGGGACGGCTGCTCCCGTTCTCGTGGGACACCGGAGCCTGCAAGCGAAATGTGGGAAGTATATGAAACAATATAACGTACGTAAATTGCCCGTTGTAAATCCTTCGGCTAAACGACCTCTTCAGCACGTTGAACACCGGGATGAGCGCAAATATGTATAGGGAGAAGCGCTGCCCCACTCAGCGTTGGCTATGGGTGCCCAATCCATGCCAAAATCAATCCCAGGCGCAGTCCGAGTATCCAGGTGCCGTCGAGATCGCCGTCGCGTCGGGATTGCTACAAAATGGGGAAATGAGGTGATAGCGCGACATGAGAGGGAGGAAAAAAAGGAAACGAAGGAGCGATAATGTACTGTAAGTGATATAAACATATCCCTGACCGTGTTTCAAGTATAACGCGACTGTGTCCGCGGAATGTCCATGTGATGTAAGAAATAGGTATCTTGGCAGTGCGGCGTTAATAGAATCGATTGTGCAGCTGCGGACGTGTTCTGTGGGGTGGAGAAGGGATAAATGTTATTCAAAATTGAAATGTGCGTGATGGACGCGTCGTGGAAGGAGAATGAAACTGAGCAGCACGACGTTGCCATATTTAGATTGCACGTGCAACCGGCCCGAAGCCCGCAGGCGACGAGCGAGGCGAGTCGCGCTGCCACACCGGCGAGCTTTAGATTGAGATAACCCCAGAATACAAGCGTGGAAGAGCAAAAGATACTGGGGAACGCGCTCAAGGACCGAAAATCACGCCAACAAGCGTAAGGAAAAAATCGACAGTGCATGACATACAGTCGAGCGCAGGGCTTCACACACACAGTGTGGTTTAGGATTTCCAAGGAAGTAGTGAGGAGCCAATATACCTCGCGACTGAGCCTCCGAGTTATTATTCCCGCGCACAAAGTCGGAGATTCGCGGTTCTGGGAAGTGTGTGAGCTCTCTCCGCGGGATGGGCGACAAGCCAAATGTACACACACGTCATTCGCGCAACGGGCACCCGCCAACGGATAAGCATGGAAATGCGCCGTCGAGTGTAGCCGCGACTTCTTGCGCGAGGATGTCTGCAAGAAATAGAAGCTCAACTATACCGATGGAAGCTAGCTAGATAAGAAAGAAGATCACCATCCGAGACTAGACTCTGGCAGACGCATACGTGCCGGGGCCGCACCCCAGTAGTCGAGACTCGAAAATCGGCCGGATGATATATATACCTATACGATCCACCCGCCTACGATCCAAGCACGGGGCACCAGCACCACCCAAAAGCCCTCTACCCCGAGATTCCGCGGGGGTTTGCGTACGGGAAGGACCACAAATGGCGACGTCATCATAGTGTTTCCGACGAGCGAGCGAAGACTGGAGCGCCAGGAGCATAGAAGCAACAAGAAAAATAGAACGTCAGCCACCATCCACTGAAAAGCATCACGCAGAAAAGCGGGGCGTCTCGAGGGAGACGGAAACGGTACGGGGCAGCCTGAAGTCGAGTGCGCAGGTCCTTCTATATTGCACGCACACCGTGCGAAAGCACCATTGCTGCTACGGTAGTGGCGAAGCTAGGGACAGAGAGACGGGCCGGATGATTGCGCGCCGACTCCTCCCCGTTAAACTGTGTTAGGAAAAAGCGCCCGATCTTCATAATTTCTCGCTGCCGCGAGGCCTGCACCTGCGCGCGGCGTAGGATATTGCACCCCACGGCGCGGAAGCCTGAATCGAAAGGAGACGGTGCCACGCGGCCGCGAATCAGCAAGGAGGATGATGTTTGGAGGGAAATGGGAGAACACGTACTCGTGCCCGACGACGACACAGGTGCCGTGGGCAGACAGAGAAGCGCGCAGGCCACGAGCGAGATCGCATATGCCGCGCTGCGTTGGGCGCGAGCGAATGACGCGGTGGAGGCGGCTGCTTTGGCTTGGGAAGGGGCTGCGGAAGGGATCCGAGGATGTAGCCTGCGCGCGGCAGGTGGCGGACGCACAGTGCCGTATGCAGCGGCTCGCGTGGCGTGCGCCGCGCAGCGGTGTATGTCAGTCGAATATTACCGGAGCCCTGGGATCCAGTCGTTGTCAAGGACGAGGACGGTATCGCGAAACGAAACGGAAGTGTACGTCACGAAGGCGCGGGAGGGCGCCGCTGGCGCGATATGCGGCGAAGCTGCAAATCGCTGAAGGAGGACGTCGCGGGGCGTGTTTGCGGCGAGGCGAATGCGCGGCTCGGTCGGTGCACGAGGAAGCCGAGGAAATGACCGGCGCTAAGCGCTGCCGCGAATGGAGTGGGGAGCAGGTACGCCTGATTGAGAGCGTCAGCGAAGAGGAAATGGAGAGACAGAGGTAAGCGGTAGGAAGCGTTGCTATGAGCGAGCTTGACGAGGCGGCCCCCGCGCATCTCATCTCATCGAATTCCGCATAGGGACCGCGACTGTGCAAGGAGTTGGCTCCGAGTCCGATGCGCGTGTATTACCGTGTGCGCTGCGCGTCTCGGTGCACGACGGTTGCGGGCCGTGCAACGCAACAAGTTGCGGAGGCTTTGAGATCGCGGCGGGGGGTATACACCACCGGAAGACAAAAGGATAAAAGTGAGGCATACTTTGCTTCAACGTGTCGAGCCCTCTTGCCCTTCCGTTCACCCCGTTCACCGTACGTAGCATGTATCGCCGCCCATGAGCTTGAAGTAGAGAGCTGCAGCAGGTCGCAGACGGTGCGGAGTTGCGGGTGTGCAGACAAACTTGAGGCTGTCGTTCTTGGAAGCGCGATGCCGCCTAGAAGGACGGAGTCGAGAATTGACGTGAAACGGGGGACTCAGAAGAAGACAGTGATCAGAAATGCGTGAGGGCGAAATTGAACAGAAAAAGGTGGCGATTGGCGGCAAGATGGTGGATCGAAAGCAGGCGGAATTGCGGACCGTGCCGATTGTTTGCTGATGCGTGAATGCATCGCCACAAAACGTCTTTTGCACGTTCCTTTCTTGCATTCGCGGCTGGATACGCTGCTGCTCACAGCACTGGCAAGAATAGACTGCATGCAATAGGAAGAGCTCTCCGCCTCCAACTTGAATGGCACATGGGCATCCGGAACTTCCTCGCAGTCTTTTACTGGCACCACGTACGACGGGCTTGCTGCAGCATCGTACCCCAATCGCCCGACTTTTCCGCTTTCGCTCTCCTCCGTGCTCCTCACGCTGCTCGATTCGCCGCACGACCTCCACTCGCTCCTCCACTCCCCCGCGCACAGCATCCACTCGCCCTCCCATAAACTGCACTCCGCCTCGCACTCGCACAGCCTGCACTCCCCGACGCACGCCATGCGCGCGCACTCCTCCATGCAGAGCCTCACACGAGTAACTCCACCCACGGCGTCGCACTATCGCGCTTCTCCCCCTGTCGCCGACGCCGCCGTCCGCGCACACTCTCCGTCCTCCCACACGCTCACGCACACCCACTCCCCGCTCGGGCTGGGTCTCGGTCTCGGTCTTGGTGTTAGTAGTGGTGCTGGTGGTGGTGGTGGGGGAGCTGTGAGCGCGGGGAGAGGGGCGGGGAAGTAATAGCGGGAATGAGGTGTGTTTCTGTGCTCGATGTTCCCGTTCCATTCGCGCTCTTTCCTTCCCCTTCACACTCCTCCTTCCTCGTTGCTCGATACCTCGTTCTCTTTCGCCGCTCCTCCTTTTGCTCGCTCTCGCTCTTATATTGTCATTATGCTCCAATCACCCCTCCCTGGCCTCGCTACCCATTCCTTTTGCTCGCTGCTGCCGCTCATGGCCCTCGTCGGTCTTTACTCATGCTCCGATGTTCTCCTTCCCTCCACTCACTCACGCTCATCGCTCTTGACTCCTTTCCCTTCTACTTCATTCCAAGTCACCTTTCTTATTTCGTATCCTCATCACCTATCGACGTTCCTCATTCCCCCCATCCCTCCCTCCACATACGCTCCGCGGTTCTCGCCTATTTCGTCCTCCCCATCCGCGTTTCCTCACCCCGACGTCCCTTATTCGCGTCCACCTTTCCCTCATCCGCGCCACTACTCACTTCACTTGCGCTCCTCGCTCCTACCAAATCGCTCCTCGTCTCCACGCTTCCACGCTCCTTCCCCTCCCGTCCTTTACTCACCCTGCTCGTCGCTGGTACATCTTATCGTGCAACGCTGCACCATCTCGCCATCCTCGCCACCCTCCTTCTCATCCTCCCTTCATCCACTTACGCTCTTCGGTCCTCTGTCCTTTACGCTCCCTTCTTAACCTCATTCTTCCCATTGGTCTCACCGCCTTCTCCTCGCATCAATCGTCCTCATTCACGCTCTCCCTCCTTTCCTCTTCCTCTTCACGTCGATCGTCCTTCTTCCTGCACCGCTACATCGGTCTCCGTGCCTTCTCTCGCAATCGATGCTGCTACTCATCCCCACCTTCCTCATCATGTTTCTCCTCCATCTCGTTGTCCTTGCTACCCTCTCCCTCTTCCTCCGACTTTACTCCTTCACGCTCCTCCCATTCACGTTATCGTCCTTGTCCGCCCTCCTTCTCATGACCTCTCATTCTTCCCTGCGTCTCATCGCTCTCCGACGTCCCTCATTTCGCCTCGCGTTCACGCCCATTATTCCTCTCACCTTCATTCCTCATCCGTATCTCTCCCTTCTTCATGCTTGCTGCCCCGCTATTCGATTACTGACGCCCTAGCCCATCATCATCAACGTCCTTTCCCTCCTACACCCGGTGCCGTCCCCGCTGTGCGCCGCCTCCGTCGCGCGCATCATCACGTACGCGGCCTTCGTCGCGCGCATCATCAAGAGTGCGAACCAGCAGGCGAGCATCTTCCTCCAGCAGAAGCGCAAGGTTTATATCCTTCTCGCCCCGTATCGACATGTGTTAACTCCTTCCAGGTGGCGGGTCGGAGGAGCGGGGGCGCATCGTCGACGCAATCTGTGCACGCGGCGGGGAGACGATGATGCACCCGTATATGGCGCTCTCGTCTCGCTTCCTTCTTCCTCGTACTCATTCCATCTTTCCAGGTTCGGCAACTGGGCGGTGCAGCGCTGTCTCGAGGCTGCCGCGGGTCCTGAGTCCTGAGGAGCGCCGCACGATCGTTGCGTGCAGGCGGTGCGTTTGCTGTTTTGCTTTCCCTCTTGGAGCCTGACGTCGTTTCGCAGCGGCCGCGCCGTGGACCTCGCGACCAGCTACCTGCGGCTGCCATGTTCGTCAGAAGGCGCTCGACTGCGAGGAGGAGGACGTCCGCCTGCTCGTCGTGTCCAAGCTGCTTATGGGCGACCCCGCTCAGACGTGCGTGAACAAACACGCGTGGCAGGTGTGGAGCAAGGTATGTCCGCCGGACCCACGGCGTCCCTTTATCCCTATGCTCATGGCGCTTGTAGATCATGGAGCGCTCGTGGATTCCGCCTGCGCCGCCGATCTTCGCGAGTACGTGCCGTTCTGCTTCGTGCCGAATTGAGCTACTTATGACCATTGTGCTCGCAGCGTGAACAAGGCACTGAAGGGCAAGGAATGGTTCGTCTGTTATGAGGGTCCGCGTGCTGCTACGACTGCATCCGCGGCCACATCGTCACGCGGCGCGGGTGCAAGACGGGCTCGAAGGTTATCTGGCTATTTCCATTCTGTCTATTCATGTCGTGCCCTCAGCGTCTGTTATGAGGGTCCGTGTCCATGTGCTGATTATCTTCTGGCGCACCTACTACGGATACTGAACTATTTTCGCTCTTTTCGCTTGCATGGCAGATTAAAATCCAATATAATTACCTTTCTTTTACCTTATTCTTCGGTCTCGCTGACCTCAATAGATAAATACTAAACTAAACCTCACGATATCATCCGTTCATTTCCTTTGGCACGACGATCTCAGATATCAATGCGCTCATTCGCATGCATCATCATCTCAGTATCGGAGCTCGTTCACCCAAAATTCGTCGACCCGACATCGTCTTCGTCGCCGCCCTCATCAATGACATCAATCGTATAACTGGACTCTGACTCGCTCGGCACAACGCAGACGCACCCGCACCGACCCGCATACCCGGCATATCGAATAATCGATCGTATAACAGGACCTTGACTCGCTCAGCATAACGCAAACGCTTGCTCTTGCACCCGACTCGCGCGCATACGGCATATCGATTAACCATCAAGCAATCTCGGAACAAAATAATAACAATCCCACATCATCTATTCACCCATTGTCTGCAAGCATCATTCATCGCATCAATATCCATAGATACATACATACACTGCATCTTGTACACGCATAACCTCGATTTCACAATTTCATACATCCATCCATCCATAAATCCATTTCTTTCCTGCTTTCTTCGTTACTTTTGCATTCGTCCTCGCGTCATATATCGCACGTACTTACCAGAATCACTTCTACCCATCATACAATTATTTTTTTTTCGCACTTTGACTTTGACTTGACACTTCGCATTGCGAAGACGCACGAATATGTATACTTAGCCCACGCTCGTTTGTAGCAACTGAACTTTCACCGGCTTTTTGCGTGTTTTGCTTTTGTAATGGCTGGAACTTGAGTGGGCGAAACAGTACTAGTCTTGCTGCCTGATTCAATTGCTGTTTGACGGTTACTGCGGGTGGCTCATTGTAAGGCAAACTTTTCCCGATGGACCATTCCACAGTTCAAACACAAGATGTTTTCGAGATGACCGAGATGTTAGACGGAGTGTTATCCAGTACCGTATAGCGTTTCATACATTTAGAATGAAGGGCCAAGGCGCTGCTTGCTTTTTTTATCCGTTCGCTGGGCTCGCGAATCCATTATCTGGATGGTTCTAACCCACTGTGTGTCTGATTCAGGACATCGACTAGGACCCACGACGCCTAGACTGCCTGTCCATTTTTTTGGTGTACACGAATAATGTCTATGAATCTACATTGAAAATACACGAAAATCATCAGTGCAAGAACAAAGTGGAGTAGCCCTTAGGTCTGTGCGCCTAAAATCATCTATTAGCTAACCTCTACGTGTCCCCCAGACGCCCGGACTGCCCGTCCATTTCCTGGTGCACACCAATAATGTCTAGTCAAATATATTGAAAATCAACGAAAATCTTCACAGTGCAACAACCAAGTACAGTGGCCCTTAGGTCTTTGCGCCTAAAATCATCTATCAGGTATCCTTACATGTCCCCCAGAGCCCGTTTGCCGCCCGTCCACTTCCTGTCGTTCAGGGGAGAGAATCGCTGGAAAGCGATTATTTCTTTCTGGGAAAAAAGGACGAAAATATGCGTAGCACGACCGCCAGGCAAGCTGTGGCCGGTTGGTTTTTTGCGGCTAAAATCATCCCCATCTTTGTGCGGAGCAGAACCTGGCCATATGTCGATACCCGTCGGCTCTGCTCACGTGTCCGTCGCCCGCTTTTTTTCGGGCCCCCCCAGAAAGAGAGTGATAGAGGTAGGTGTCCGGAACAACTGCCGAAATAAGAGGAACAGCTGCATGTCGGCGACTAAGATAAATGGAAAATTGGCGGACGACTTTTTAACTGAAGGTTACGTGGCACGGTGGAAAGACGGGAGTCATGAGGGCTGTGTCGACATTCAACTGACGTTCCCGATGGCAGATACTTCACCCAATTTTTGCGGAGACAACAAGTCTCCGACGTCCAATTGATCATTTCTATCTCTCCATCTGCGCGCCGTGCCAGACGTCGCTCCAACTGTGCTATTTTCGTAAGCCCTCATTTATTTATTTTTTGCCTTCAACTCTGGTTTAGTCCTTTCCGAAGGCATATATATGTCAACATTGATCATGCTTATTTGTGCCAGTGGCGAACGGGTCTTGACTCTTGAGAATCCGGAGAACGCCCCCGGTAATTCCAGTTCGACCGCCAGTGTTAGACCTACGATTGACGCGTCTCAATGCCGGTATGCCGAGTCTCGACTACTTAGCAACTGTCAATCGAAGACAACCAGGTGTCATCCACCGGACCCATCTTATAAAGACTGGTTGGCCATGCATCTCCCAAATTTCGAACTTCATGCTTCGATCACTGTACAGTCACTGCGCCCTCTTGGCGGCACTATTCACTCTCCCTGCTTCCGTTTCGTCTACTCCCACTTTCCCGGCAAGCACACCTTCCGGTATCGGGTGTGTCGATCCTCAAGGCTTGTTGGATTGCTACAGCAGCAATGTGGACCAAGCCACGTCATGTGCGGTCACTGCCAATAATTCTTGCTCTGGGGATGATCTGAACACTTGTGATGTCGGCTGTGCCAACTTCCAGCTTGCTGCAAACGTTGGGTGTTGGCTTCAGCATTGCTGGAACCAGGTGAGTGTGGCCTTCGCCCCATGCAACGTCTGGTTGATCACGGAGAATTAAGGTGTACTCCTGCGACTTTCAGGCCACCGCGATTACCTACATCGACACAGCAGATCGAATCGCGAGCTCCGTGACCATTCCATTCTATCCGCCACCAGCGGATGCACCCGGCGGCTGTTGTACGCGCCGCAACAGCCACAACCTGCACATTTTCTGACGCTTTATTTGACAGCATGCAATCTTGGACTGGTGTACGGCTATATCAGCGAATCGGCGGTTGCGCCAGACCCGTGCGACGCGTACCTGAACACCGCGCAAGAGAACGTCGTCGACTGCGAGTGCTGCAAGCTATCTGCACCGATTTCCAAGTACGTGATCCAGTCCTCGGGCAGCCCCGCCCTCAGACCTGATAAATGGTATTGGATTTCCAGTATAATCAACACTTGCCCCAAGTCAGACCTGACACTTCTAGGCGTGCCAGTTCTGATTCAAAAATATGCTGCGGAAGCTCAACAAGATACGAGTGACTCCTGTCAGTCGGTGCTGGGCTCCAACACCAATGTCTGCTCGTCGCAGTTCAGCATTTCTGTTGATGGGGGCGGGGCATTCTTTAACCCTGCAGCTCTTCCCGCAGGAGTCCCGGGCTCGGAACCATTGTCGACGCTCGCCGGCTCGGTGACGGCACTCCCAGGCCCGCAGACAATCACCCTCGAGCTTTTCCCAGGATATTCAAGTGTCATCGCTCTGGCCCCGTTCGACGCGAAGAAAGTTGCGCAAACTGCTCCACCGGCAGCGGCTCCGACTAGAAATGGAGGGAGCCCATCGACGGGGAACGGAGGTTCTAGATTACGAATGGCATGCGTGGTAGTATTAGCAATATTAGGACCCTATACGCTCACTATGGTTTGAGTCAAACCACAGTAACTATAGTCGCGGGGATAATAATGATCTATGAGTGTCCAAATGCACTTTTATTCCTGCCCCCAAAACAGAACCTGAAATTGCATTTCCGCACAGCGACAATTTTAACCTCCAAAAGGGAAATCCCGCAAAGAATTGGCACCCTACCCATGTTGCGCTAATTCAGCCTTTCGCGCAATCGCGCAGAGTCAAACTAGTAAACACTTACTATAAACGGACGCGATCACCGCAAGAGAGGTACATACTTGACTAAATACACTCGCCGCTTCCTGCGAATCGAAATTGCGTGGTCCATTCGTTTGACGCCGAAATGCAATTCGTGTCTGCGCCAAATTGAATAAATCAAATACAAGAGAATGCGAAGGACTCACCACTCACTGTATACCAACCGGCTTCAAGTTGAAACCAGCCAGCGCGCTCCATTATCGTAGTTTCGACTCGGGTCCACTGGCAGCTAAGGAAAGTCGCGTCAGTCGTCCTTCCAAACGAGTCAAGTCGCAAGACGTACCCTCGAATCCTTGAAGCAAGTCGTGCCTCTAGCAAATTCAATAAGCCGAATCCAAAGTTGATTGAACTTGAATGGTCGACCCTCCCCTCCCAAATAGACTCATCGCTCACAGGAGAGACAGATAATCCAGGTGGGTCAAAACAGATGCGGCCATGCTTCGATCTCAGTAGTACAACGAATTTGAAAGAAAGAGCATTGGACGTCTCCCCGAATTTCCGCAGTATTTCATGCGCACATGATGGCACATGGTTTTTGAGGAAAATTGAAAGTAGAAGAGATGAAGAACGCGAACGCTACGAAAATAGAGACGAGCAGGTAACAGAGGAGACGTCCTTGCACAGCCCGAGGTTAGGCAGTCTGGATCTCGAGGCTCAGAGAGTGAGGGTTAAGGGATATCTTGTTATAGCTTCAAGTCGGCTTAGCGTGTACATGCGAACGAAGCCAAGACTAGGGTTAAGGTCGCTTGAACGCACGAGGCCGAGGACAGCGACTAGCAGGGTACAATATAGGAAGCGGAAGGCATAGGAAATCAAAAATTTCCCAATGTATCGCCAAGCCGGTCACGCATCGGGGATTTTTGAGGGTGCGTCCTTGACGCCGCAAAGAGGCGCTACGAAGAAGAGGGGAGCGCGCAAGGCCGGTGGAGGGAGAGAAGGCGGGAAAGGCGGGCTCGCGGTCGTGCACATGAGTTAAATGCGCCGTATAATTTGTGACATGCGCCGCGGGGAGCCAAAGCAACTGAGACGCTCCAAATGGAACGTCGTGATCGCGCTTGGATGCCGTTGGCATGCAGTAAGAAGGAAGGGAGGGAAGGCTTGTACGTTTGAGGATACGCAGCGGATGCGCTGTTGCAGCAGGCATTGGTAGGGAACAAGGATGGTCTCGAGGTGATAGGTGGTAAACAGGAGGGGCGGGCGGAGGGGGAGGTGAGGGCGCGCGGTGCACCGGAATGGCGGGACGACGATGAATGGAGTCAGCGAAAAATTCGGAGAAGATACATAAATTGTGCACCTTTACTACTGACAGTAAGATCTCTACAGATCGCACGCGTTCTGACGCGATGACTTCAGACGGGCGCGTACAGGCGTCGTCAACGGGCGCGTAAAGGTGTCGTTCAATAGTCAAATTCGAGACAGCGACGACAGGGCCGGGAGCACGAGCGCGGCAGGCAAACATCGGTAATCGGACTTGCTTTTCGCTGTGCAGCCGTAGGTATGCAGTGAGAAGGGACGCGCGACCAATTGGAATGGGATGGATGGCAGAAGTAGGGGGGAGTAAATAAAGAGAGGCCGTGGATTGGGAACGAGGTGGAGTGGCTGAGCGAAAGCATCGTGGGGCGGTGAAGTGAGGTCGGGTGGGACGGGACTCGCGCGCAGTCGGCCGGGGAGGAGATGACAGCGCACACGCTGATCCGGCCGGGGATGTCGGCACACAGCACCAAACAAACGCGTCGCGTGAACGCGTTTGGTGGTGAGCGCGGAGGTTTGGGGCGGATACGGACGCGGTAGGGGAACATAATCAAAAAGGCTGCGGCGGACAGGCAGGTGGCGCCGAGCTGGATGCGCGAGGTGGGCGGAGGAGACCGGAAAGTGGCGGGAGGTGGTCGCGTAGGTGGCCGGGAGTTTGCGGAAAGTTGGCAGTAAGTGGGTACGAGATGGTCGCAGAAGGGCGTGCGGAAAGGCGGACGGCGCGCGAAAAAAGGCGGGGGGCGAAAAGGTGCCAAAGAAAAGGCGGGAGTAGAGCTCCAACCATTTCGTTTTCGTTTACGAAAACAGGTAAATCAAGCGGAAACGGTGTGAAACTGTTTTAAAACCGTTTAAACCAGTTTATAGATGGTATTTTGGGGACATTTTACTTACTTCCACTTAGATGCATGCAGACAAGCAGGTGCTACGGGGGACGCAAATGCATCTCACCTGTCGAAGCCAGAGATGATTGGAACTGAGCCCACGCCGAGGTGGTTCCTCCGGAATTCCCGAGAGCCATAAGGGAGGGATACATGCCGTGAATTGGGGTTCATGGTGAGGAGCTAGTTTGTGATTTATGATAGCTTTGAACACTATTATCGGCTGCAGTATCTGTTTGGAAACGAAGCCCTCCAGTGATAGTAAGTGATAATTCCTTTGCAACCGTTTGAACTGTTTGTTTATTATTCATTTACCGTTTGCAGAGGCCCGCAAACTAAACGAGAACTTACACGGTTTTTACCGTTTAAAACGTTTAAGAATTGAAATAGTTGGAGCCTTAGGCGGGAGGCCCGCCGGCTTTTGCATCAAGGAGGCGAACAACGACTAAGCGGCTCTTCACCGTTCACAGGCGGGGACCGTCTTTCACGTGGGACGGCACCTTTCGTGGGAAAGGCGCCGCCCAGAGAAAGGCCGGGCGCGGTTGAATAGGATGTTTGCAGTGCTTTTTCCGAAATCTCCGAGGACGTCGGGGAAGGCGGGAGGGCGCATAGAACGTGCGGTGGTTGATTCTGAGATGGCCCGCCTTGTCTGCATTCGATTTCGATGAATTCTGAACGGAAAAATCACCCAAAAGTATGAGCATGGAGGTAAAAGGTGTGGGAATTGGGTTTCCCAATAATGCTATGTGGCTATTCCATATGCAATGCGCGAGATGCGCACAGGCGTGAAAAATGAGATTTTCACCCTGTGAACGCTGTATCTCGATAAATAATACGGAGGGAGGCCTGGCATAATCGTGGTTTCATGCTCAATCTTTCTGTGTATATTCTGGTGTTTTGATATTCATTCCGCCACTGCTTGGAATTTGATCATCGTGTTGGGCTTTTAAACCGGCGCATTGCTGCCATTCCGATCCGCGATGGCCCAGGTAAGTCGTACACTGAAATGTTGAATCCAGCTACAATAATAATGATGACGCAGTGGAGACATACTTCGGATGCGATGAACTCGTGGTACGTTTTCCTTTTGCACTTGAACCATGAATGTGTTTGATATCAGCGAAGCAGTGCCCGTTGTTCCTGCTGCTGCTGCTGCCTCGGACGTCGGTCACAGGTCGGTCATAAATCTCGAATATTTCGCTGCTGAATCCAGAGCTCAATATCCACAAAAGTAATGCACACAAAGTTCTCATGATCTGAAACTCGATTGTATCGAAACCAGTATGCGTTGAATTCTTATGTGCCAAATAGCAATGGACTAATGCTCATCTTATGTAGTTCTAATGTAATCCGACAGTATGATATAGGGTTCGTTCCCCGAGTTTGGAGCTTGCTGACTTGAACGCGAATGATAAGAATTTTCTGTGACATTGTGTTGACTCGCCAGCCGGAGCGAAGCTCCGGCACGTCTTGTACCATTTAGCCTTCTTTGCTGACGGGTGACAACATGTACAGTATAACCACGACAGGATTTCATATCAATTTACCCCTCGGAGCTAGCAATTAAATAAATTGAAAACCAAAATGCGCTGAGATAGTAAACTCCGGCTAGGCGCTCACTGGTAAGTCATGAGCGGATTTTGGTGATCACTTCAAATTCACACCTGACTATGAGTTTCCTAAGCAAGACGTACCTTTTCCTCGTAGTAATTTGGGCACTGGCGTCCAAGCCAGGTGTGAGTCGTTCAATGGACTGCGCACAAGCGCGGCAAACTGCGCAGTGTCACATTTGCTACAGGTGCCAAACTTGAACCTATTTGATATATCGATATCCCCGCGCCCCCTCCATTGTAGCTCACTTTCCTCTTCATTAGGTTAAGTGAAAACTTGAAGGAACCAGCGAAAGCCGGATGTTGTGGTGACGTCTGTTTAAGATTGACTGGTGCTTACCCAGAGTCTACTATCCGAGCGCATTTTGGTTGTTGAGTTATTTTAACTGCTAGCTTCAAGGGATAAATTATGTAAAACTGTAATCAATCAAGTTGACTGGCAGAGATCTTATGTAGGCGTTCCTGGTAACACGGGATTATTATCATCCGTTAGCGAGGGGCCAAATGGTATAAAAAGCGGCTACTTCAGGCACCGAGATTACATTGACTTTACCCTACCCACTCTGGTCAAGATGAAGTTCCCTAACAAGGCAAGTAGCCTCGAATCCTGTGCTGATGTCGCTCCTCACACCTTTCAGCTCGTGGTCATGCTTTTCGTCGCAGTCGCTGCCGCCATTCCTACAGAGATGTTGAAGCGTGAGGTATAATCCTGCATTTCACGCAGAATTCCAGTGTACTGACACATTAGCAGCCCGGCAGTGCCCTTGACCCGCAGGCCAGTGGCATTGTTCATTGCTTTGCCGCCTGCCGCGCTGTCGTTTGCGTAAGCGCTATCATGCTTTCTACAATGTATTCGGGGCTAATCAGGGCCTACTCCAGGGAGACCTTCCCGTCACGTCTCGCGACTGCTTTGGCAACCCTTGTGCTTGTGGGGATTAATTCATTGTCTGCACATTATGCTGCCCTTTTCTTTGAATATTATTTCACCCTTCCCTAAAATGTCACATTGCACCAGCCAACCGTATATCGAGAACATTTTGTGTGCGTGTAGTTGTAGATAATTGGGCGTCTATGTTTATCAGGGAAAACGGTTTTGTTACGGAACTGCCAGGCCATGCTACGCATGCTGATAGCTTTGGTAACAACGCGCTATTCGGGTGCCCATACCATGGCCATCCCGGCGGCCACTGGAATCCGCTCATTTGCAAAACCATCGGAATGCAGTGAAAAATGATTGCCGAAATATTTTTCAAGCTCGCTGCCAGGGCTCAAAAATTATGAAAAAAGGCAGAGCTGACCTCCTTGTCCCTCGGTATACAGCCCGCGAACTCATCACCAAAAAAACCGCTGGCATCGAACATGGATCCACTGGAATTCCACTGATTTTTCAAACCAGCGGATTCCACTGAAACCCGGGATAGCTGTGTAACATTAGTATATACTCGGAGTGCGAGTGTGTATACCCTCCGAACTCGACGTCCCCAAATTTGAATGATATTGGGGTGACTGGATGCATATTTAGTAAGGGCGCCGATAGGCTGTGAAACGCGTGCGAGACTTGCCGAATGGACCGATATTTTGCAATCTCCTGCCGCCATTCCTGAAAAGTTTAAACGTCACTGAGAGAAAATATTGGGAGTAGGTTTCCAGGAGATAGCGCACCTCTTCCGCGTCGTCTCCCTGATACATGGCCACTGTAACACTCGTATCATTGAATCTGGCTGAATACACCCGCCGGACACATACTTTGCGTTGAAGATCTGGAGCGCCTGTGTTGTAGTTCACACAAATTTCACTTTGAAGGTCGATGTCTCCCAACAGCAGTTCTCAAGCAAACCCACCCGAGCGCGAAGTCGGAGCAGTTATGAATTCGTATACCTGGCATTGGTGGTGCAGCCTTGAAAATAATGTCGTGCCGGCTGTTGTGGACGGAGGCCGCACTGATAGATAGGCGTCCACAAAAGCATCAGCCACGACACACTTGGATCAATCGGAGAGCTCACTAGGTGATGCTACTAGCGCCCAGATTTAATTGTGCGAAGGATTCTGGAGGAGCAGCGTGCGCTTCGTTAGCTGTGGATGGTGGGAGATGAAGGGGAAGGACAAAAGGCGTTAGGCGCCGGAGTGACAGCTTTCACTCGTTACAAGGGAACCGAAAATAAAAGTGAACATGTCACCTCCAAATGTCAGTGTATCGGAGATGCAGGGTTTCATTCACCCAGGACTACAGATTGGTCGGACCAGTGTACGCACACCTGCTTTGATTGTGTCCGCTATACCACATTTCAGCGCACACTGTGGGACTCTCGTAACTTGAGCGGCAGCAGAAGATGCCAGAAGTAAGGCGACGGCGAGGCCGTGCGACATGGGAAACATAGTTTCTCGTTTGGCTGAATGCGAAACGGGAGAGGTAGTACTCGTTCCACACGAGGTTGCAGCCAACAGGGAGAGGCACTGGTAGGAGTATAGAGTGAGAATAAAAGATGAGTTCGGGGTGGATAACGAATGAGCCCTGGATTGTACGTTGGAGGCCGTTCCGCATAGGTTTGGGTCAGATTCGACGGGATTTCCATCAGTGTGGGTGGAAGAATCCAGATCAGACAAGGCGCCGTTGAAAGACCATAGTTCTCGAATAGCATATACAAAGCATCGCGCATTTTGCCCGTGCTTGAAATCGAAGAAGGGCTTGAAGGCCGAAGAACAAGACAACGGCAAGAGGTGGCAAAACATCATTGACGTGGCAGCGCGGATGTGGCGATGCACGCGCATCAACGGCAGCCCGTGATCCGTGTCCTTCTCAGCTCTTCTCCTCACGACCACGAAGCGACCACCGTCTTCTGTTTTCTTCTTGTTTCTGGCGCTCGCCGGGCTATATGTTTGGCTTTTCCACGGTTCTCTGGCGCGACTGTGAACATCTTTGCGGATTTGTGGTGTAAATTCGTCGAGCTATTCGTCGCACACATCTAAACCAATCTAAGCGTTCAGGTTAAAGCACAAAACCGTTCCGCGGAGCTCGCGATCGCCGATGTATGAAATCAATGGGATGTCAAATTTTGCCATACACAAGTGGCGCACAAGCAGAAGTCAGTGTGCGACGGCGACGACCTTATTGGAAGCGCGTTGGATGTACATCGTCACCGTGCGTAGCGCGGGTTTCTTCCTTTATTTCACTTCCTGCTCCTCCCCACACCCTCCCTTTCCTCCTTTCCTCTTTCTTTTTGCCTTCTGATCATGACGCAATTTATACTGACTTTACCGAAGTGGACTCGAGACCGTTCCTATCCACGACAGCGACGTTCCGTCCAACACTCAAGCGAATTGGTGGTCACCACTCCGTCAAACAGTTCTGTCCCAGGTATCATGCTCGCTGCGCTCAACATTCGATCATGGAATACAGCCGTGCCCGCCCCACGTGGCGATGACCTCGCGCACCTCGAGTTGATAGACGATTCAGCACGCTCTCAATTGATCAATTGAGGGGTCAGTTCCAGGGAAAATCAAGGTGCCATGCTCGTAAAACCTGCTGTGCGGCTGCGCGAGGGGATACGAGGAGAAAGACATGCCGCGGTCGTCGCCCGGGATGCACTATTGGACGTATAATCTCGTACGTACATAGTCTCACTCGAATCAATGCTCATCTCATCGTATCTATCAGATCGAACGTCGAGTGCCCCAGTCAAGTCCCTTCATGTTCTCAGACCCAGACCTCTCTGCCCTCACCAACCTCTGCTTCATCCACAAAAACCTCTATTGTCCAGTTTTCCACCGGCCTACCTTCGAGCGATCCATCCGCCGAGGGACGGACATAGCCTTCGGCGCGGCCGTCCTTCTTGTATGTCCGATCGGCTCCCGTTTTTCCGACGACGCGCGTGTAAGCACCCCCGAGGCGGAGCGTCCTAGACGCGGGTGGGAGCTCTTTTATCAGCTCCTATTCCACCGGGATCACCTCTTCGAACCGCCAACGATTTATCGCTTGCAATATTATTGTGTGCGTTTTGTTTTCCTCCCTCCATCATAATAAATAGCATTTGTACTGCCAAACGCACAGCGAGCGACATTCTTCCTGGAGTACTACGCCCTCCGCCGCGTAAGCAAGTAGGGCATAATTTAGAATTTTCACATGCGGGCTTACCAAAGCACAACTCTTGCAAAATATTTTCTGACGCCGCAGACGCCAAAGACGCCAACGACAAACCTGCACATTTACTGATGCATTAGGTCTTGTGGAACCGCTATGAATTGGATTGCAGGATCCGCCAGCCGGGTGAGTGGCGCCAACGAAAAAGGCAGCAGGCACCCACACGAAAGTTGTTGTAAGTGTAGTTAGATTTGTCATAGTATTCTAATGACAATTCCAGCTACCGCACGCGTGTCGAGAGTATATAAAAGGTAAGTAAATCGTTCGAAAAATATACGGCAGGTTTTTTATGAGGAGAATGGGTTTACACCCACGCCTATGACACACCGAACGGGCCAAGCACATCGTACTCGACGCGCAGCGCGTTGATCATGCGGTACGCATTCTCGAATGCAAACACATCCGCGGCGCCGAGTACCCCGAGCCAGCGTGAGGTGGTGTTGTCCGCACACGTCTGTACGGCGACGCGGAAGTACGCCTTGAACTCGGCCCAGGCGTTCCCTCGGTTCGCTGCGACGGTCGGCCCAATCGCGGTAGTCACATCGAATCCGCCGTTGATCGCGGACGCGCACGAGTCGTGCAGGTCCTCGATGTCTATAGGCAGTGGACATAAATATGTGGATCATCGATGGGGATGGGGACTCACATTTCTTCTGCAGTAAGACATCATCCTTAGTCCCAAGTCGGCCGACGTGGCCAGCCACGAACACGTCAAAGTCGAACGTGAGCAGCACGTCATGCGCGGCGGTCCACCCAGGGATAAAGCTCGATATCGCGAGCTCTGAGAAGGGCGCCCAGCCGGGAAAGACGACGTCAATGAGCAGCGCCACGCGCTGTGCCGGTGCGTACATGAAGAGGTTGCCCGGCGTGTGGTTGGGACCATGGTACGATAACTCGAGCGTCTGGTTGCCAACGCGCACGGTGTAATTATCCTCGAACGTGATGTGCGGAAGCGGGCGCAGCGGGTCGCGCGGGGACAGCGACGCGAGCAGGCTGAGCGTCTCCGCGTGCGCGATGATGGTCGGGTGCGAGGCGTTGAAGAGCGACGCGCCGCCAATGTGGTCCGCATGGAAGTGCGAGTACACGAGGTGGGTGACGGGGAGGCGCGTCGTGTTGCCAATCGCATATAGCAGCTTGTGTCCAATTGTCGGCGGCGCGCTGCAAACACGATTCGACGTTAGACGTTGGGCAACTGTCAGACTGGCGTGGCGGGACTCACTCAACCACGATGACTCCATGTGTGCTCACCATGAACATGTTTGTGTACGAGCCATCCGTCACCCAATACACGCCACCGCCAAGATCTCCAACAAAGTAGCTGACCGTGGCGTTAATCATGACTGGGTCGACGGTGCTGGGAAGAGGCGCAAATTGGATCTGTGTATCACTGGGGCCGGGCGCAATCTTGAGCGAGTCTCGCGCGACCACCTCGTACTCATCATGCACATGCGGGTGACCACAGGCCAACCCGCCGGCGGCCAGTGTGGCGGTGCTAGTAGTTATATTGGGATTGTTTGTACACATATATCACCACCTTCTGCTCTCGTTTTCCATCGCCTGGCCCAGTTTCGTGGCCCAGGAGATCCCCAGAAAGCCACCGAACCTAGCGAGGCCATTTCTATCTCGCAGAGACCCCGAGAGGTCTCCATTTGGTGATTGGAGCGGAATTCTGCACACTCGCGAGCTTCACGACGCGCACTGGCTTCAGAGAATAATCTGCACCTCAGCAAGGCAGACCGCGAATACAGATACCGGAGAGACCAGGAGGTTTTAGCACATACTCGTGCCCGAGAAGCCGCAGCAGAAGCGCGCACCTCCAGACTTCTTCATCGGAGCATATCTCCCGAGTCAAGCACGGCCACGATGGCCAATTGGACCAGCGTGTCTTTCCCCAGCACTCCGACAATCTCTACCCCTTCAGATCTCACCCCATCTCCGGAAACACCACCATCGCTACTGCCGGCCTTTTTTACACCAAAACACCCGCAGCGCAAAACCGCGCCGAGTCGCCCCCCAACCCCAAAAGCCTACACGTCTGACGACGACATGGCCCCACTCAAGACCACGGAACTTTTCCGCGGCACCGGCACTGCCGAAAAAGCCCATACGTGGCTACGCACGCTCGAGCAAACGTGGAAATACGATGCCGACGAGAAAGAGAAGTTGTATCGCTTCGAGAAGGGCCTGCACCCGGGAGGTCAGGCGGAGGAGTGGTGGACCAGTCTGCCGGCAACGGATACGAAGAGCTGGACGCTGTTGATGGTAGCTTTTGAGAAGAAGTGGCCGAGACCGAAACCCACACGGCGCGCGCAAGACGTTGTTATCCGTGATCTGATGACCAATGTCCTTGACCGCAGCGCCTTGGGGAAGTACGTCGACGACGAGGATGGAGTCAGTGTTCTCTCCCATGTCGCCTGGGCCGAGGTGACTCGAAAACTCATCGGGGAGCTTGTCGGTGGAGATGCGGGGATGATGCTGAAGTCGGCTGTCCATGGGACCCTCCCTGTCGAGTTCCGCCACCTCCTCAATGACACTAACCTCAATACATGGGAGCAATACCTCAAGGCTGTTGAGGATGTGGGAGTCGACCGCATTAACGATGCCGTCGAGGAGCGCACGGCACGCTATGGCAACAACCAGGAGATTGCTCAACGTAATACCCAGAACGAGGCCCTCGCTGCACAGCTCTTCGCGAGTCTCGGTCTCGCAAGTCCTGCACGCGGGAGCAGGGCGGTGGCGAGCCCCCGGGGAACGTATGTTCCTCCCGCAGCGCGCCAATCACAGCCTGCGGCGGCAACACCTTACTCATTCACCCCTCCACCCGGGCCTCGGCCTTACCAAACTCCTTCCACTGCGACTGATCCGCGCACACCGTGGGCGAGCCGTGCATCCCCCGATGTATTTGGGGGGAGTACTGTACGCCCACCTCCAAACACCTTCACAAAGAGCCTCCTTGCTACTCCGCTCAGCCCTTCTTCAGGCAGGGGCCGCCCGACAACTCTCAGCGGCGACCCTGCAGCCGATGTCGATCTCGCACGGCATATCACAGCGCACCCCTGCACCTACCCCAGCGATGCCGCGGGAACCCAGCGCTATACCACGGACATGGCGGCGTGGATGTCCCAATACGGGAATTCGACCTCTCCCGACTATACAACATTCCCACTCACGCCGGGGACGTCAGCTCCGGGAACCCGGGAATGCTTCCGCTGCGGCATTCTCACCAACCCGCCACACTTCGGCGAGCGCGCCTGTCTCGCCCAGAACGGACGCGAAGTGCCCGTGCGTGAGCGGAATGTGCGCTCTATCGTCGGGGGCATCATCTATCCCCCGGGCCAACGCACCAACTCCCGCATCTCCCAGATCCAGGAGGTCCCATACGACCTCTTCGGGGGCTTCGACCCCGATTAGCCTCTATTCGAGGAGACCGCCGAATCGGAAAATGGAGAGGAACCCGCCGTTTGAGGGGTGGCGCGGTTCCTAATCAGAATTCCCTGGAAAGAGGTCGTGGATCACGAGGCCGCCGGGACGTTGCTAGATACCAAAACAATGTATTTTTCAATCCTATGAATACAGAGGTTATCCAGTATCTCGAGGCCCTACCAGCAGCAATCCTCAGCATCGATAAAGCTGCGTATGAAACCGTGGCACCCTTCTACCAACGAGCACAGCTCATTGGCCCCGACAACGCCATGGTCCGCGTCACCGTCCATGTCGACAATGGTGCCGGGAGAAACGAGGAGTGACCAGAAGAGTAGGACTAGGACTGCCCCAGTCCTATGGAGTAGGACTGAGTCCTATGGAATAGGACTCGCTGCCGTATTAGACAGCGGATGACAGTCGTCGCTTGAAATGACAGTCATCGCTTGAATGACAGAATGACAGATATCGCGGGCATGCCGTACTTTCTCTGATAAACGACCATCTCGGTAAGGCTGCTACCTGCTGCTACCTCGCCGGGGCCCGCTTTACTAGATCTTCGCTGACGCCAATGTTGCCGACATTCCAAACTTGCGCTGAAACCCATCTATTCTGCTCTGGGAACACAGAGCTCGCTTGGGGAATTTGCGTCGAATCTGCGGCTTTTTAGATGTTCCAAATACCCCATTTAGTTCTTCTCAACGCTTTATCGGATCTATAGATGGGTTTTAGCACTCATTGGAACATTGCTTATCTCCCCGGCATGCTAAGATGCCCCGGTTTTTCCCCAACGAATGTCCGATGGCTCTCCGCAACATCTGATATTTAAGGCTGCAGTACCCAGCACTACGCAGCTCCAAGCCTCCAACTGACTGTGCTGGACAATGAGCTCCCTCAGTGAGTTCTCCTGATTTCTTGCTACGATAATTGATATCCCACTCAGACACTCGATTTGACGCCGCCGACGACCTCACTGTACCGGAGATCACTGATTACCGTTCATTCGTGAACTCTGCCCCCCGCTTTCATTTTTGGGTCTGACATCCACATGCAGTTCTTTCCTCCTTCTGTGTGCAAGCCAAATGGCGAAGTTTATTTCTCTCTCGACGATGCACCGGAGTGGATGACGGCCTGCGGCTACCGCTTGTGGCAAGAACACGACCCCACAAAACGTCTGGATCGCTTGTTTCACCCAGACAATGCGTTGTTGAAAGAGTTACGTGGCTATCGGGACCAGGTGAGCAATGTACGATCCACAACGTCGAATGTGCGCTCATTCACGCACAGATTATTGGCCCTGCGTATCTCAAGCATCCCTTCTTTGGACTCGATAGAGCGAAGGAATGGGTCCTGCCTGCTCCCTTTGCGACTTACAAGCAGGCTATGCGCGAGGTGTTTATTTGTTTTGCATTCTCTCACGATTTCAATTCTCACGCCAGCGGCACAGATACAAGATTTACGAGGACGCGCACGCGAAAGATCTCCGGAAGCCTATCACTCTACTTCCTGCCATTCGTCGCCGTCAGATCATAGTGCGCATCGATCTGTGTCATTGGCTAGTCAGGGCTGGTCGTCTTCCGCTCCCTCTCCCTCTCGCTCACCCTCAGGCTCACGTTCCCCCTCCCTGGCGAAATCCCGTTCTCCCTCGCGATCTCGCTCTCCATCACACCCCAGATCAGAGTCGATTCATCGAGCTCTAGCGGCTCGGCTGCTTTCGGGCTCACGCGCACAGTCACCACAATCTCGTTCGGGGACATCATCTCCCCATTCCTCGCGTGCATCTTCTCAATCTCGCGAATCCAGTCCTGCGCAATCCACCGCCGATTCAAAAAAAGCACCCAAGCGCAGCCATAGTACGTTGAACAGCCGCACTTTTATTCACCTATTAAAAATCATCTACAGAGGGGAAGGGAAAGGCGAGGGAGACAGATGTTGATGACACCGAGGAGGAAGTGAAGATAACACGTGAACTGAAAGTCAATGGCTTAACGAGACTCACCGAAGCTCCGAGGACTTGGACAGTTCCCCAAGACAACACCGCTTACTTCCTTGACCTTTCTGAGTCTCCCCATGTGTTGGATAAGCCGCGCAAGCCCGGAGTTCGGAAGAGTGTTGACGCTTTCATCAGAGATGAGGTGTGTCCTTGTATTGTTTTCGAATCTCTGCCAATTTATTTCTAGGATCAAGATGCATGGGCCGGTTCAACGGGGAGTAAGAATGGCGATGTTTGGGTACATGCATTTGGCAAAGATCGTGTGCGTGCTCGCCGAGTACATCTCCGGTGCCAAGGTGTTTGCACCTGTGAGTATGTCTCGGAGGAGCTTTTTGGGGACTGCGAGCGATATGAGCCCGATGAAGCGGCAATGAGGGATCTATGGAATCATGAGCTGGATGCGAACGAGCGGGAGGCGGCTTCTGCGGGATCGATCCTGTCACGGTGCGGATATATTTCTCAACGTGCTTTCAAACTCATTTTTGCAGATTTTATCAGCGTGTCATAAAATCGAAGTGCGATGTTGAGTGCGACGGGGTACCCATTCTTGTCCTGCGATCGAAGGTATATCTAGATTGCATTAATTTCTCTTTAATTGCTGATGTCTTCAAGGGCCCAAACCAATACGGCAAAATATATTTTGTTGGCTGTTCAAAATGGCAGCGTACTCAACGCTGGTCCCATGTGTATCACACAATTCCGCCAAATGTTGACGAAGATAAGTTCAAATATGTCCTGGAGCATGGGGGCCGACTGCCGGAGGCGACTCCGGACGTTAACGCTACGTGCTCCTTAACGCTCCATCCACGCATCAAGTTGAAGGCCTGTTGTGAGCAACTCTGAACCCACATTCATGTGTGTTCGACTGATTGCTGCGTAGCGTATAGCCATATCATCGACAATGTTATTCGGCCGGCTCAAATTATTCGACGCTCCTGCCCAACGGAGTTAATTATTTTCATCCCAGTTCCACCACACACCGGCGCAATGTACGTCTGGCGACCAGAACTCGCCTTCCAAGCTGTCGTCTTCCTGCGCTTCGGCCACAACCATCCCGCTCACCCGCAAGCGAAGCCAAGTACTCAAGATGATCGCCTGCTCGATGCTGCAATGCGCGCCCTTGGCTCCAAGCATCTCTCTGTTCGAAAATTATTGACCGGTGTGCAATGCTTCCATTATGTGATCTTGACATTCAATGAACTCATCTTTAACAGCACAGTCAACGTCGACGCTGTATGGCGGTAAGCGGGTGGGAAAAGTCAGTCCGGCATTCATCGACACACGCAAAATACGCAAACGCATCACTGCTTATCAGAAGATCGAATATCCGCACGGAAAAGGTTTCCAAGGTGAGGTTGTTTCTCGGATACTCTATTGGTGTATTCACGAGTGCGCCTAGGTGTTCTCTATCACGTCAACAATGTCGAGAAGCCGCTACCCATCAAGGAGCGGTACATTCATGCAGCAATGACCAAGGGTGATTTCACTCTT
Organism: Mycena epipterygia; assembly: GCA_029281465.1. NCBI lineage: Eukaryota > Fungi > Basidiomycota > Agaricomycetes > Agaricales > Mycenaceae > Mycena > Mycena epipterygia. The sequence continues at coordinate 958,684 of JARJCQ010000044.1, read as the reverse complement.
GTGGTCACACTCAATGTTCAGCTTGTCTACCTCATTCACACTGTTCTTTCGATTGTGATCGACTTCACCTTCAAACGTGTCGAGGGCGATATGGACGAATGGGTGGTTTCGGGGTTTTCGGACCGATTTAAACGCCGTGAGCTTATGTGTTCAACTTCCAATAATTCATTAACAGAAGCCAGGCATCACATTCGCTCGCCTCTATTGCGACAAAAAATCGGAGGCCGCATTTCACCAGCTATTCTATGAGCTCTTCGATGCCATTCACCGCGTCACGGGCTCCAAGCTTAAGCTACGCCCATTCTTTCCCGACAGCAACTGTCGCATCGTCATGTTCGATGGTGAAGTGGCCCAAGCCCTCGGCCTGGGCTCATTCCTGGTGACATATAACCAGCCTGCAATCAGCAACATCCATACGACAGACAAGATAGAGCTGCTTGCATACTTGCTGAAGACGTGTACAGTTCACTTCCAACGGTCCATGAAATTCAGTTCCAATGGTGCGGGCAATATTAATCTGATTTCAGCCACATAGATGAGCTCTCCAAGTTCAATGTCTTGCCAGATGTCATCATCCGCCTGAAATCAATCCTTGGGCTGGACTCGCAAGAGGAGATCGACGCATGGCATGCATTCTGTGCAGGTCAGATGCACCCGAAGGTCCAGCGTAAGTTGTGGCTCTCTTCCATTGATTTGGGCTAACTGCCCTTCAGAGTGGTACCTTCAGAAGCAGCGAAATCCATGGTACCTTCCTTCTGTCAACGCGCATCTCTCAAAAGTCTCGCGGGACGATTGGAACATCACACCTCGGACAACTAATATTGCCGAGACGTCTCACGCTTCGACCAATGCGGACACATCCACAAGTCTGCCACTCCTTCCCGCTATTCTTGCGTCAGTCATTCTATGTTGCGCATGATTTGGACATCTGATCGAGTTGTCTCCAGGACACAAGAGCGGGACAAAGACGATATTGACGAAATACACCAAATTGCGCGCGATGGTATCATGCGGAAGCGCTGGAACGGACCCTCTGAGCGCGAGCGCCTTGCCGAGCAACGAGCGGGATGGAGTGTGCGCAAGAGGGACGAACGCAACGATGATCTTGCAACATACGATGCCTTGGCCCAGGATCGGGAGGAGGGGCAGGAGGAATGGCGCTTTTCCCTCGCACGTGGTCATGTGCTCCAAGAGCAGATTCAGTTGGTGCAGGCGGAGTTGAAACTTGACAAGCGATGGACGGACTTGAGCGAGGAAATCAAGACGCTGCGGGCTGCAGTGGAATTTGAGAAGCAAGCTCGGCGCGATTGGGTCGTTCGGCGTGGGCAGATCAATGTCGAAATGAAGGCGTTGCGAGCGGGGCCGTTGAAGGGTGTTCAAATCAATCGGACGCACACGATAACCGACCAAATGGATAACATGATACCTGGTGAGACAATTATTTTGTCTCGTTCTTTGTTCATCTTCTTACGCAGCCCAGATACAGAATTGGGTTCACCGCTTCAGGTCCCAGATATGAGTGAGTAAAGAGTCTTATTTTTTGCTATTTCTCACGGAGGATGGAGCAGATGACCCCAACGACGAGCTGGAGCAAGAACTGGATGAGGATATGGCCCAGCTGGACTATTTTCCCTCAAATCCAAACGGTATGTTGAACTGCTGACTTATTGTTCATTCATTGAGCCTGATCAGATCCGATTTTCGACAATCTTATGCCCATCGACACTGCCCTGCCACCTCAGGTTCCCGCGGAACATCCGGCCGAGCCACTCTTCCACTGGAGCACGGGCTTTGTGCTCGATCCCGCACTTGAACCCAACTATCATGGTAAGCATGCTTGTGTTGATGCGAGATGCACAACTTACTCGGCAAAGTCCTAGGAGGGTCGGATGATCCTGTGGCTTCGTCGGCTCCCAACTACAGCGCTTCCGGGTCGGACTACGTGCTTTCGCTGCCACCACCACCACCACCGCCGGCGGATCAACCGACGGAGACTTCCGGGCCGTCTCGAGCGCGACGTCGCAAGCGTGAGCCAGAGGTGGATCCTGCAAATGAAATTGAAGGGAAGCGAAGTCGAACAGCATCGAGGCGCGCAAGGGGTGAAGAAATTCTGCAAGATAAGATTAGATAGTGAATGTAAAATTACTTCATCGATGTCGAGAATATACACGCGAGGGTTAGCGAGAATGATCATGTTAAGCGATTGAACGTAACAATCGGCCGAGATAATGGGACTGAATCCTATTCCATTGGACTGAGTCCTATTTCATAGGACTGGAGCAGTCCTAGTCCTATTCTTCTGGTATATACTCGGGAGAAACTGCATATCGCTGGCCCGCTGGAAGCGATATGGCCATTGCTTGGGCAGTTCACTCGTACCATCACCGACGAGGCTAGGGGTGGCGAACGGCAGGAAGATTTGGCCATATGGACGATGGTGGGGTGATGTTTGCGTGGGTGGAGTCCGTGTGAGGGCGTGGTTTGAGGTATTCGACTCCGGGGGAGCCTTCGACGTCATCCTGGGGAAGCCATGGCTCCACAGTGTACGTGCAATTCACACCTACGAAACGGATGAGCTACGGATCCGCGCGGACGACCGAGAAGCGGTGCTCTATAACGAGGAGATGCCGGGGAGGGATGCACCGGAGTCGATGGAGGCCCCAGCGATAGAGGCCGTAGCGACGGAGGAAACTGAGGCTCTGAGCGAGGAGATGCTGCAGAGCGACACGGTGGACGCAATGGTGTCGTCCGTGAAGGAAAACGAGGCTCTGAGCGGAGGCACGCTGCAGAGCAATACAGTGGATGCGATGGAGGATGCCGCAGAGGAAAATGAGGCTCTGAGCAGAGAGAAGCTGCAGAGCAATACGGCGGACGCGATGGCAGCTGCCGTAGAGGACAACGAGGCTCTGAGCGAGGAGACGCTGCAGAGCGGTGCGATGGAGGTAACGGAGGCTGCAGCGGAGGCGACCGATGCGGGAGAGGCACGAGGGGCTGAAGAACAATGGCGATGCGATGAGCTCGCTCGCATCGCAAGGAAGACGGCGAAAGAACGAGCACGGAAGGCTGTACAGCTGGACAGACGAGCTGAGCAACCGTTTCCATTTCCCGGGCTCGGATACTCACCTCCTCCAAGAATAGATCCAAAGCCACGCCAGCCACGCCCGTTCCCACTCGAGCCACCCACTTCAGCATCAGACACAGAAAGATTACCGACGCCCACGGAGGGCATCGCGCACAAGAGAGGCCTGAAGCGCAGCATTGCCCTGGAAGAGGAGGAGAGACAGATTGAGCAGGAGTACACGCGGATAAGTCTGCTACAAGCGCACGTACCATGGAGTGAAAGCAGATTTGCTAAGTACCTCACGATCGAGTCCACATGCGAGCCTGACACACCGCTTGAAATGAAGGATAGCCTGGAATACGATCCCACGACCGAGAGTCTATCTCTGGACTGGATGCGACGCGAGAAGCTTCAGCATCAAGAGAAGCTCCAGCGCCAGCAAGCGAATCGCCTCTGGAATGATACGATAGCGGCAGCCGAGCGGAGGAATGCCAAGGATGTTCCGATGGCAGGGGTACTGCTGGTGAGTGCAGCGGACTTGCGACGTCAGCGAGACGAGGAAGACGCAGCCAAGTGGGGGCTACACCGGCAAATGAAGATGGTCAGCAGCATCCTACGAATGGACGTCAGCCCCGTGGGATCGCAGGAAGAGCTGCGTGCACTCGTCACCTCTGAAGTCCGTATCAAGCGCTTGCGGAACAAGCTCGAGGAGCTGCGTACGATGGCGAAGGAGAGCAGCGAAGAAGTGGCTGACGTAATCGCCGTAATTGGCGATGTCAGTAAAGAAGAATTCAAGCTCGACCGCGGTACAAACACCACGATGCGCGCAACGGATCCTTTCGACGAAGCCCGCATTCAAGACATCCTTAGCAAGATTAAAATTGGGTCGGACCTCACCGAAGAACAACGCGCTAAGATTACATCTCTCATCCGGGAATATGCTGATGTTTTTGCGCTGTCCATGTCAGAGGTTTTTTATGTTGACTGGTGGAAACACCACCTTAATATTGACCCCGAAATCAAACTCCCGACACGGATGTCCCAGCGCCCGCTCACCGAGAAGCAAAAAGAATGGTTTTACGACATTCTTGACGAGATGGAGGAATCTCACGTCATTCAACGTGTCCCAGGCGAGTTCTTAAAATGCTTAAACAGTACAAACCTCGCACCAAAAGAGGCTGGAAAAACAGGCATTACACGGACCGAGGTTCTGCGCAAAGTCAATGCAGAGTGCATCAAAAACGGACTGCCCCCGTTCTGGGAAGAAGTCCGCGAGCCGGGCGAAACCGACGAAGCCCTTCTAGAAGCCGTGGAAAACATTTCTGGAGCACCAGCGGTCGCTACGAAATGGCGTGTCTGTCACGCATTCACGGCAGTCAACAAGGCTACACAAGTCCCGCCATTCCCTCACGGTGATTTGAAGTCCAAGCACGAATTCGCGGCAGGCCACAGGTGGGCAAGTGTAATTGATTTTGCTGCAGGTTACTATGCTGTCCCTCTAGATGACGAATCAGTACCGTACACTGCGTTCTACGTGGAAGGCCGTGGCTATTTCGTGTACTTACGGATGCCCTTTGGCTTGACAGGTGCTCCTTCGACATTCTGTGAAATGGTGGCGGTGGCACTCGACGACATGATTGGCCGGGAACTCGTCAATTGGATGGATGATATATGCATCCCAGGCGACGTTTTCGAAACGAAGCTATCTAATCTGACTAAATTTTTCCAGCGCTGCAGGGATAAAGGCCTGTCCTTATCCCCGTCGAAAACGAAGCTGTTCTTCACTGACATTCTATTCGCCGGTGCGATGATCGGCCCCAGCGGTCTTAAGCCAAATCTGGACAAAGTGGGGGCTGTTGTGAACTGGCCAGTTCCCGAGAACGTTGCAGACCTTATGGGATTTCTTGGTCTGACCAACTACTTCCGACGCATGATTGCTAACTACGCTAGAATTGCAGCTCCGTTGACAGACTTAACCCGCAACGTCGAAATTCAGTCACCTAGCAACAATTGGCGAGTTCGGAAGGGTGCGTACAAACGTGCACTGAAGACAACATCAATCAAGCACAAATGGGGCGAGGATCAACAGAAGGCTTTTGTTACGCTAAAATGCTTGCTTTCACAGGAACCGCTCATGAAAACTCCTCAGTACGATGGCCGGGTGTTCCGAATAACCACAGACGGGTCTGGCGAGGGCTTTGCAGGGTTCCTATCGCAGCAATTCCCATTTATCAACAAGGATGGGAAGGAAATTCTTCAATGGCATCCGATTGCATACTGCTCAAAGCGCACATCAACCAGCGAAGCTAAGTACGAACCATTCCTGCTGGAATTTGCGGCACTGAAATTCTCTCTGGATGAATTTGAGGCTTACACATACGGATCTCCCATCGAAATTGAAACGGACTGTCAAGCACTCCGTGACTGTCTCGTCCGCGAACGCCTCAACTCCCACCATAGCAGGTGGAAGGAGTCAATTCTCGCGCGGAATATCATCGATGTGCGCCATCGTCCCGGTGTCGATAATCCTGTTGCCGATGGGTTAAGTCGCATGTGGACTGCTCGTAAACGAACCTCTACTGATGGATCCGACTGGTCTGTGCTCGCGGACTGGGAAGCGACGAAGGGTATCATGCGTGATATGCTGATGGTGTCAGAGACTGCAGACGGGATAAGACACCCCCTTCAAGTCCAGTTTGCTGACGATATCTTCTTCTCCCCCATTGTAGAGCACCTGCTGGGCCATACCGCAGGCGCTACAGTCCAAGACCGCAAACGCGCAACCCATCGCTCGGCTGGTTTCATGATTGATGACGGTAAACTTTGGCGAGTTGCCGACTCAGCGGCTCGACGCGTGGCAAGGACCGAGTGCATTCCGGCGGCGCAAGGTTTCGAGAAAGCTCTTGAGATTCACGCAGCAAACGGGCACTTCAGCGTGGAGAGCACGAAGCTAAAATTATCCGACCGCTATTTTTGGCCCGGCATGGATACTGACTGTCGTCAGGTTATGCTAGAATGCCCGCGATGCAAGAGCTTCGGCGCGACAACCCTCAACTCGCTCCTTCAACCAATTCAACGAACTCAGCCTTTCTCGCTGGTCGCCGGCGATTATTTGTCTCTCCCGCTTGGGAAGGGCGGCTTCAAGAACATCGGACTTTATATTGATGTATTTTCTCATTTTGTCTGGGCAACAAAACTGAAGACCGCAGGTACCGCGAAGACAACAGAAGACTCTCTCAGACAGATCTTCCATGGCTTTGCCGTCCCAGACACGTTCATGGCAGACGGTGGGAGCCACTTCAAGAACCATGTCGTACACGATTTCTGCCAAGCCAACAACGTCAAGCACGTCACGACGCCATCATACTCCCCATGGGTTAACGGCTTAATCGAGGGGAGCAATAAAATTCTGTTAAACATACTGAAACGTCTTTGCGCCCCAGATCACGATACAGCCGAAGGCACTGTCAACCCAGCGGATATCCCAGAAAATTGGCCGGATCATCTAGAAGAAGCTATACGTCAGATGAATGACCGCGTTCTTGTCGCGCTCAAAGCGACTCCACGTGAACTTCTCTTTGGCAGGTCCTTCACACCCGAAAATCACTCTCCATCCACCTTCACTCCCACAACACCCTCTGATGCCGACATCCATTTCGCACTCGCCGACAGCCTACGTTGGACTGCTCACCTCAGATCCCTCCAACGATCCGAGCAACAAAAATCGAGCTTTGACTCGAACGCCAAAATTGTCGAATTCCGGATCGGTGATGTCGTCCAGTGGTACGACTCACCAGCCGATGGCAACAGAAAATCTATAAATAAACTGGCGCCGCGATAGTCAGCGCCGGTACAGATATACGCACGTTTCCTTAATTCTTTTTCCCTCTGTGATATGAATGGTATTCCGCTAAAAAATCAAAACTTTATTCATTCTAGACGACTTCGACACTTTATTCCTCTTCGAGGCTCAACCCTCGACCAAAAACACCCCCGCGACGAAGGGGAGTATACACCCACGGAACAAGATCTGCAGATTGCAGACGCAGAAGAACAGATGGCCGAGGCGCTCTCCAACTTGGAGTCGACCCCGCAGGACACTCTCTAAACTGGCTGGCCGTCAGAGTCCCACCGGGCGATTAGGAACGGCTACGGAGGCTGAACCAATGCGTGGTGGGTCGATTGAGTGGTGCTCATGAGGAGCATTGGGGCAGGAGTCGCGTTGGACGTCCGGGTCGGACGTCAGTTGGGGGGGGGTGCCTGTGGCGGTGCTAGTAGCTATATTGGGATTGTTTGTACACATATATCACCACCTTCTGCTCTCGTTTTCCATCGCCTGGCCCAGTTTCGTGGCCCAGGAGATCCCCAGAAAGCCACCGAACCTAGCGAGGCCATTTCTATCTCGCAGAGACCCCGAGAGGTCTCCACCAGGGACAAGACAGGGAACATGCGGATGAGCTGCATTCCGGGTAGTGCAGAAAGTCTTTGGTGGCTATCTGTTTGAGTGGATTGAACTTTGAGTTGGAGGGATTGATATGGAGTCTACTTGGTGGTAATTCGATGTTTTATACGGGTGATGATCTTCTGAAATGCTGAGTGAATCTAGCCGTGGGAAACGAACCACCGGTCTTATTAATGGCCACGCCACTGAGTCATACACGTTACCCAGCCCTTGAATCAGCGTGTCCCCAACAGGAAGAGTACTCCTATGGGTTGCCAAATTAGTCCTCCCAAGTACGACGGGCTTTCGCCTGTTTTACTTCTTCTGGGGGGCCGGGATAACTTCAACTAATCATTATTTCGGGGCCTTATTTTACTCTCTCCCGCCCGCTCTTGACCCAAGTGACCGGGGGCCTGTCTGCCTCTTGCAATACGGTCGGGTGCAATCCAGCCGCAACTCACGAACATGCGACGCGACGATCATGCTTAATCGCTTCGTCTCGTAAAGCATCCCCTTCAGGAACGGAATACTAACGGAATATTAACGGAGCACGCCTCGAGATCACTACATCCATGAGCAAGCATTACTAAATCCATGAGCAAGCAGGCAATGCACTGCAATGCAACAAGAAGCCGCTCGAGGGATAGCAACCGTATCTGGACGGCCATGTGGCATTCCATCTCTCAGCTTGTCGCCAGCTCGCCTTTCGTCTAGGATCCAGCATGACCGCCGACGACCCTCGTTTTGCTCCACAGCTTGAGCAAATCATCCTTGAATTCTGTGCCGCCGATCGCCCAGCAGGCATTCCGAGGCTAATGTTGATTGCACAGCGCGTGAAAGAGTGGTACGTCCAGCTAGGCGTAATACACAATGCATATCACTCACCCTCAGAATTATCAGGGTCGAAGCCGCCCTGTACCGCGTCATCTGCCTTGACCGTTAAACGGCTTCCCCCGATTCACAGTCTAACACGTCTTCCACGTCCTGCGGTGCCCGCTCGTGAAGTGCGTGGTGTTCCGCGTAAAATATTCCTATCTTATATTATCTCTATCTGTCCGCTCGGTTGGCCTGCTTCTCTAGAGCCTTGCCCAGAGAGCTATAAACCTGGTCCGGTGTGCGGCCTGGGGATGGGGACAAAAGCATATTAACCACAGGCGCCTATTTCCCTTCCTCGGAGCGAGAGTTCTGGTCTATCCTTGCGACCACCTTGTTTGCATCCGGAGCCCAAGGGATAACTGCGAGACTCGCGGCCATTTCACGAATGAAGGAGGAGATAGGTGGGGCAGTAATGGGAGAAGAAGGAGAGAGGTGCGAGCGCCGGCGCTTCACCACACCGACAGATAAGTATAGCTTGCCCACAGCTTTCTCGGAAGATCTTCCCCGGCGCGGTCCAAATGTTCTTTTAGAATCACGAAAATAGAGTAGTGTTTGCCTTGTTCCGACAATCCCCCATTTACCGCAAGGATTCCCTCCTTTGTTTAGACTCGATGCTTCTCGAGGTTGTACAATTCAATTCAACATATAGGCAGATGCGTATGGCATATATATTGTGCAATAAAAAAAACTGAGACCTGCATGAATTATGAAAAAAAAACAGTTGGCAAGCAACAGTGTCCAAGGAAAACCATGTACTTGCGCCAGGTCGCCAACTTACAGACCTCTTTTTGTATGGCCAGGATAAAACAGATGGGCAGAGCAGCGCCAAAAACTGGATGGTGTGCACTTGGTCGAAACAAAAACTGCGACCTGCTTGTTTTTTTTTTTTTAAAAAAAAAACCACTCCCGCTGCTAAGAAGAAAAAAGAGATGAGACGAGTTTTCAAATGTGAAAAAAAAACGGCAACTTCGCCACTGCGGCCTGGGAGGGTTGACAAAGTGCAGATCAATCACAACCTAACCTGTGGGCACCGCGCTTTGAAACCAGTGATGGGATCAGCTGCCGAGCGATGGCCGCCCAACGAGACATGTCACTGAAATGCGCGTATTCTATTTGTCGATCCTCAAATACGCATCTCACCTTCCCTAAATCAATCTAAATCAAACATACTACCTACATGTACATTCCCTGGGGGCCATTCTTCCTGATTTTGGGAGGACAAAGAGCAGAAATATGATTGTAGACACAACTGGCCATATAAAGATTGCGTGGTTCATTGTGATTACACTTGAAAATATCCCGGAGGTTCGCAGGGTTCAGATTTCAGATAGTCGCTATATCATTGAATTTCAAATTGTCCGAGATTCTCGGGCACATCAGAGCGATACTTGGGACTTGAAAGAAATTGGGAATGTTGTGTTGGCTCCCCTGAGGGTCTTTGATTGGTTGTATACTGGATGATGTTAACACAAACTTTATCTACATGACACAGACAAGATCTGGTCTTGGGTCTCAAATATGGTTGTAACCCACCGTAATCACATGCAAGTCCGTATAGACATTACGCACCCTGTGACCGCTACAAATGGCATATAAGCCACCCCGCAAACGGCTTATAATGCATTGCAATCCCCTGTAAGCCGGTAAGCTTGCTCAATCCGTTACAACCCAAACAGGGTTTTTCCGACATAGAACTAGAACCATGTCGGTCAGCGAGATGAGAATTGTCAAAATATCTAACAAACCTGAGCGCTGCCAAAGCTGGTGGCGACATGCAATGTGATACGTTCAATGCAGACGAAATACTTGTATAGAGCTTGGAAAGCGAAACAGAATATTAATATTAGTAACTGATAATGTTGCGGCCGGAATCTGATGCGTTTCACGAAGCTCGCAGGTACGAAAACTTCCCAAGCAAGATAACCAAAGCAACTCACGCGACGGCAAAAAACACCCGCACGGGATCGAGCCTCAAGAAACTCTCACATACAAGCTCTCCAGTCGAGGCCCAGGCATACGTCTGCCACTTGCTCCTCAACCCTAGCGCGCACAGACACAGTAAAAGTCCCGTTCCTGATCACGTCAAGGGCCACCGGCACCCAGAGAGGAATGTTTCCAGAAGGATACAGCCCAGACAGGAAACCAAATGAAAAGACTGTTTCAAAGGCAGAGCCTGCGACGACATTCAAAGCAGGAGTTCCGTTGATGCGACGTGACATGAGGGGGGAAAGAAAAAGCGATGAAGGGCACAAGAGCAGCCTAAATTTAAGGGGGAAACAGAGGCTGCACACACGCTGCGGATGCAGTGGCTTACAAAAGCGAATTTAAAATGAACGAGGTTCCGCGACCTGCCGAATACGGGAAAAAAAATAACTATTATTAGTAAAAGCTCAGAAGAGAACGGGATGATCCGAAAAAAGGCTGATACGATCTGATGCTTCAGAAATTCTGTGATAGGGCCACCCGACAACCCACTACATTCTGATAGTGGGCATAATGTTCAGGAAAATTGCATTAAAACTCCGCCATCACTCGCGGGAATTGCCGATCAATCACAACATGAGTAGAATTTCAATGTTTCTGCCGTAGAAAGGTTTGAAATGGGTACTCGGTGAGGCATAACCTGCACCAGTTCACCACCCAATTGGCCTTCTTAAGTGCATCACTGAGAGGACAAACCATCGTGAAATTCCACATGCCTTCCATGACTTACTTTCATGAAATTCACAACGGTTTGCCTCGAATTTCATGATGGTCTGTCAGGTTTTCATGATGATCCATCATGAAAACAGATTTTGAATTTCCCGAGGTATATAGGAACATTCATGATGTATTTTTCATGACGTTATACGCTGAATTCAAGGTGTTTCGTCGTGAATAAAAGCAGAGTAAAAGTGGGAAAAAATGCAATTGCCCCACTCTTTAAGCAGGGTGGTCTCATAAGATTTTGAAGCAGTCAACAAAGCGAATGTAAGGAGAGCTGTACTATTAAACTGCAAGAGTTAGTTATCAACTTGCTACGGACTGTAGATAACTTGGCATCTCATAAAGGACACATACCTGTATAGAGAAATTTTGGGATGTGATGAACTGAGTTTTGTACCTTGTTCGAGCTGCCGGGTGGAGGCTCCACTCCGCTCCACAGCTATGGAGAAGCTAAAATTAACCCAGATAAGTGGAAAGATCTAGCGTTGCATAGATTGAATGTAGTGTCCGAATGATGTAGAATGTGATACCTCAAAGGGTAGCTGGGCTAGAGGGGGTCTTTTTTAGTGGTTGTGGATTCACGCGGAAACATCAGGAAATTCATGATGGTCAGAATATGGGAATTTATGCATCATGAACAGCGTCGTGAAATTCAAGAGCCCGTCCCTGACAAAATATCATGAAACTTGAAATTCATGAGAATTATCGTGAATTTCATAATGAATCCTTCTCACAGTGGCAGGGAAAGTGAACCCGTTCAACGGCCGTGACGGCCGTGTTTCGACGGGCCGTCGGACTCTTAAACTACCTTGGCTCAAAATCTCTGACGGAACAGGCACGGCACTAATGTTGCCACGACTCAGAAAGTCGAGTCGCTCCAAGTCAAGTCGGCCTAAGTTGATTTCAAATTAAGTCGAGTTGAGTAAGTCGACTTGAGTCGACTTTTCTTGAAAGAATTTTCAGAAACTTGTTTTAAGTACTCTGCAGGTTGAAAAAATGCAAAAGGGATTTTTTTTTTTCGGCTGCCACGGTGATGTCACGCAATGTCACCAAGCGTGACTCTGTCACTCCTGTCACAAAATTCGACCATGTCCCCAATTTGTCCCTAATCGCGTTTTTTCGACGAACCGTGTAACTAGGCTGTGACCGACTCGAAGTCGACTCAAGTCGACTTGAGTCGATAAAGCGACTCGACTCGACTTGGTCTATATCGGCGACTCCAAGTCGACTTTGTCGGCTCAAGTCTGGAGTCGCGGCAACATTACACGGCACCCGTTCGACGGTGCCGTCGAGCCATCACGAAGGTCACGAGTGGATGCCTACTGCCAAGTACCTGTCTCCGCCGTATCTGACAGCAATTCTGCGAGTTCCAGTTCCTGTGGAGGAACTCCGAGGAATGCCGTTCCCAGAAAATTTAGACCCCCTATGTTGTATGAATTTATTTCAGTGGGCCCAGAAACGGTACTGATTGCCTGCTTTGTACAGTCAGATTTACTGAGAGCTGACCACTGTGGGTTATTTGAGCTGCAAGCAGCCTGCATCAATTTTGTGAAACTTGGTTATTCTTTCTGAGATTTCACGAAAAAATGGATGCAAAGGAGAAGATGTCCCAGAAAATTTGCACTGCCATGTTTTATAAATTATTTCGTTGGGTGCAAACCAATTATATAAATTGGTTGGGAGAACCCTGGTTCAAGTCCCTTACTCGACAACTGCGGAATGGAGTTTCATAATGTGTCCCATTCCAAAAGCCTAAAGGTTCAGCTCTCGCCTCGCAGAGGCCCAATCCCCAGTCATCTTGTTACGGTCGCTTATAATCTTCGTTCATCTTATCATGTCAACATAATTTGGCTCATGCCTTACAGCCTTATCAGCCCTTATCAAGTCTTATCTGCTTAGGCCAATTTTTCCGACAGAACCGAATGGCCCGAGGCGCCGGGTGTCTGGGAGGAGTCGCAGATCCAGGGATAGAAGAAGATCACCGACGTTGTGCATGAAGCTGGCAGCAAGATCTATGCGCCGCTGTGGCATCGTTCGTTCATTTCATCTTATTTTGCTTGAGCAGCGGCTGATATTTTCTCAGTCGGTCACGCTAGCCATCCCGATGCGCCCGAACAAATTGCCGCCAGTGTGGTTAGTAAGACAACGTATGTGACTCTAATGTGAGAATCCGGCTTGCATATAAGCCCATCTATGCTCCCTCCGCACTTTCTGCGCGTGGTGGAAAATTCCCCTTCATCGCGGGAGAGCCCGGATACGTCACGGTGGGATCTAACCTTCGCAAGCTACAGTACTTTCTTCTTATGCATTCCTCAATCGCAGCCTACCGAATTCTCTGATCCACCGACGATCATCGCGCAATTCAAGCAAGCTGCCATAAATGCCAAAGAGGCTGGTTTCGACGGTGTAAAACGTGAGCTTCTCCCCGCAGCATTACGCAAGCGAGTGGAATGGCAGAGGATGCGTGATTACATCGAAATGAGGAGAATAGGCAGAACACCCGAAATGGTGAGAATCAACACTTCTCGTCCTTTATCTCCCATACGCCCCACACCCCGAATATTCCCTAGAAATGATGTGATTCACGTTAGAGTTCACGGAGCTTACATGTGCCAGGAAACACAAGGACATACAATATCGCACGTATCGGGCTTCGGAAAGTGTTGGTGGCGGAAGGTTGCCGGCGTCGTGGAGCACATCTTGCGCCAGTCGTCTCCGAACTGGAGGTTTTCAAGGCGGGACTGGATGCGCTGAAGAACAAATTAAAGGTATATCAGCAATTCCGTGAGGGAGAGAAAGGAGACACGCACACGACGACGAGATCCAGGGGAGGTGCAGCCCTGATGGAGAACAAGGAGCTTAAGCATGTCAATTGTATGATAAAAGGGAAACTTACCTTGTCGTCAAAGTTTTTGAAGTAGGTCGCACAAATCGACTCTCCGGATTCTGCGATCCAGTGCCCAAATACGCCGGAGCAACCCTATGCCAAGATGAAACTGGAGATCGAGCACTGGCAAAGATGACGCACTCGGTCCTCGCACTTCAGTGGACGGCCTTTTATCTTCACTCCCGGGATCTCGATGGCGGTCTCATTGCATGCTTGAACGGGATCGTACGACCTCGGAACCTTTGCAAGCCGTGCGGTATACCCCCGGGCGTTGTGCCGCAGACAGCGCTGATTCGGCGTGAGGTCCTCCCATTGGAACCCGGCACGCACGCGCGCACGCTCGTCTTCCTTGCGGCGCTTCTCTGCAACGCGTTGACGCTTCCACTCCGCCTTCTCGCGCTGCAGGTCCGCACGCAAAGCTTCTACATCATCGCGCTTGCGTGCCCAATCCGCACGAAGAGCTTCGTGTGCCTGGATCTCCTTGTCCCATTCCACCTCCTCTTTCTGGCGGCGCTCCACCTGCGCCAGGTACTCACGCTCCCACTCCGCCTTCTGGTGTTGTAGCTCTGCACGCAGAGACAGTATGTCGCTGCCTGCGCGCACCCAATCGGCACGAAGGTCCGCGTGTGCCTGGATCTCCCTCTCCCATTCCACCTCTTCTTCCTGGTGGCGCTGTGCCTGTGCGACGTGTTCACGTTTCCAATCCTCTCTATCGCGCTCAAGCTCCGCACGCAGAGATAATATCTCCTCCCGCTCACGCGCCCAATCCGCACGAAGAGCCTCGTGGGCGTGGACCTCGTTGTCCCATTCGTCCCGGATGCGGGCCTGCGCTGCAGGCTGAGGTGCAACTTTCGGAAGCCGCGAGACCGCCAGCACAGCAGAAATTATTCCGAGGACCAGGATCGCAAGATGAAGTGGAGAGAAATTGCACTTGCGACCCATATTTCGGCCGCTGGAGCTGTTATTTGCAGGGTTACTCCGAAATATCAAGGGCCTTCTGTCGTTCATGACATACCTAGAAGAGATGTCGCCAGACCCAGGATAGCTATCGTTAGCATTGTCATTCCGTGAGGGCTCTTCGTAAGGAGGGGGAGTATTGTTATCTGAGTGAGCGCCAGCTTCAGACAAAGAGGGCATGCTCGAGGAGCGGTTAGCCGTGGGTACGAGGTCTATCGTTTCTACTTGAGCTTTTGGATCATCAGCCTTGAGGTCCGAAGAGGAGGAGACTTCAGGAGACGACGATACCATCGTGGACGTCGACAATGAGCCTTGAGTCACTGTCACGATCATGCCGTAAGTTAAGCACACGTGTTCTGATTGCCAGGTAGTCTTGTGTTTACCGCGGGGGTCCGATCGACTAGCTCCGTTATTACGCAATCTCGGAGTTTGAATTCAAGTCGCGTACACTTTTTCATACAGAACTGCTTGTTCCATGATATTTTGACGTAGAATGGGTTGCCTGAGCTGTGCCTCAATTTCTGTCTCCTCAGAATTTAAAAATGTGGCTTATAATCCGTTGTGCAAAAAGCGCGACTCAGTCACGTGTTCTTTCGACGTCCATTCTGAAAATACTCAAAACTTCCTCAAAATGGACGGTGAAAATTGGCAAATTTATATATGAGGTATCTACACGCATTATATGAAGATTTCAGGTCAAGGGAGGGATAGAAGGCCCCAAATACCAGCATTCGAGCATTTACCCACTAATATTCAAACTCCGCGATTGCGTAATAACGCCACTAGTCGATCGGACCCCCGTGGTAAACAACAGACTTCAACAAGCGAGGCACGAGCTCATTTGTTGAAGCGTCTGTCCACGAGAGACTAATTGCCAGGCCCTTGGAGCGTCGATCACGGCGTTCATCAGGAAAATGTCGATTGTCTGAAACCGTCTGTATCAGACACTACAGACCAAATAGACCTACAGACTGCCTATCGACTATCTCAGACAAAAGGCTTCTGCAGCAGGCACCCGCAGACCGATAGTTTCACAGTTGATCAGACGTACAGACATCCACAGACCAACAGACCAATCACTTTGATTGATGTTGATTCTCGTTGCAACGCGTCGCGATGGGATGTATTGCGCACTTGTTTTGCACTCTGGTATGGCTATTTCCGAGGCATTAAATCTTGACTGGTATTTTCAGGAAACGTATTAGAGAAAATATTTTTATTCAGGCTGTACTAAGGCTGCTAGCTACAACACGGACCAACACTATCTACTTGTTTACATAGGAGTGTGTGAAAAACGAGCATGTCAATGAAGTGGGTAGGACGGGAGCTCAGAAATGCAAACGTTCACGATAACTTGGAGTTGCCTCAAGGCTAAACTTCGGAGAAGGGCTTAGAAAGCAATTGCACAGGGACGTCACGGTGGGGTAAAATGTGAACAAAGACGCGAAGTTGACGAGGCTTTATACCTTTACAGTGGCATGACGACCGGACGACGGACTTTGAAAGACTTGGAGAATAATTTCAGTCACTCCACGGATTCGAGCGACGGATTGAGCCCAAAATTATAGGCAGCGTCTTCGCGTAGTTATATTTGATCTTCAATCACTCGCCTCCGTAACCGACAATGCAGTGAAAAACACATGCGGAAGTAAATGTCTGACGGGTGTCTGTAGGGGTCTGTACGTCTGTATTGGTCTGCATCAGAGACGCAGGACTGCACCAGATTGGCCATGTCTGTATCACTTTTTTTGCTTTTCCTGATGTTGCAACATTCTTTCCACCTTGCTTTCCGCAATGCCCATGCTGAGCAGCGAAAGTCCTTGCGAGACAGGCTCGGTGACGAATGGCGCAAAGTCAGCGGGAAACGCAGTCCGGCACTCTCACCGCAGCCATCTCGAGGCACAACGCCGGCGCCATCTAATAGGCAAGGATCGTCACCCGGTGCAACTGCGAGTAAGTCTTTTCGTTCGCTTTCCCGCCACTGCTGATTGCTTCAACCTAGTCTTGCCACCTAACCCAGAGAGTGCAGCCAGGCGCGTCGATAACGGGGAAGATTCGTTGAAAGGAGGTGATACCGCTAAGACTGGTGCGTTTTGTTATACCACCATATAAAATATCCACTGTAATTAAGTGATGGTAGCCCTCCGCCAGCTACGATCGCTCGTACCTGAATACGACGTTCAACCAACACGGCTCAATGGTTTGTTTGTTTTCATGCAAGAGCAGCCAATATTCCGACTCCTGCCAATGGATCGATCGGTGGCAAGTAGGGATCTGGCTCGTGCATTCTTTCGAATATCGAAGCGCTTCATCACGGATCCCGAGCTAACCACCAAAGATTCGTGGTAGGTTGTTGTTTTTCTGCGCAAATCGTTGGCCCACATATTGCATAACACAGGATTCATCGCCTCCCTGTGCCGACTTGATCTCCGATATTATCGATCTTACCACGTGGCTTAATACGCTAGATATCGGTCGTCGGGACACGAGGCGCATATTTAAGCCTAGTACACTCGTGACCTGGCTCAAGGTCTGCACATTCTATAGATGGTGTTTCACCTAATCAGCTTGTCCCCAGACTTTCGAACGGCCACCACTCGAAGTCATTCAGTTTTGGGAAGCTCGTGCTCAGATGGCTGCAGCCAAAGTTCGAACGTGAAAATGTCGCTTCGACCTCCCTCGTTCATCGACCTCGCATTCCACCAATGTGCATTATACGACGGTCATCACGAAATCGTTGCTAATGTGGAAAAAATGCGCTTGAGTGGAGTTGCACCGGATTCCCATCTCCTCCCCCACTGCCGCCGCTGGCGGAGCATCCACTTCGACATTCAATCCGTCTACTACGAACCGGATTCATGGCTCTCGCCTGTGAACGGCCACCTTGACAAAGTACAGAAATTGATGATGTTTGGCTTTTGCCGCTCCAAATCTAAGCGAAGTAATCCTGATGGAGAGTCACCTCCAGCGGTCTCCGAATCTATCGTGATTCCCTGAAAAGAGTTTGGTCTGATCAAGATGCCTCCTTTTTGTACTATGTTTTTTTCTGTTGTGTCCCTGGGCTAGGTTCGCTTTGCGAGCAACATTGAACATCAGAACGGCGCGTGAACGAGGAGGACAGGACAAAGATTGATTTACTGAGCCCCATCCGACCTCTGTGAATCAAGTTCTAGCCTACTAATAAACCGATTTAGGCGACTGGTTGGCTTAACGCCGGTACCCGGCGCCTTTTCCTTTTCCTTTCCCTTCTCGTCATATGTATCCTTGAGCTGCTTCTTCAAATTACTGATCTGGCTGAACAGCAGCTCATAGCTGTTGGTATCCCCAACACCAGAATGTGCATAGTGGAGAAGGAAACCGAGAAACAACTCCTTCATATAGGCAAACGAAAATGCCTCGGTCTTCTCGGCTATTTCTTTTGCCAACCGTTGAGGGTCCTGAAACGAAGGGAGGAAATTGTCGTTGTGGAGTGCGTTGATTTTCGTCAACCATTTGGTGGCGTATGCGCGACGAAGCTCAAGGTCTGGGCGCTCAAAATTATAGATGGCCTGCAGTCTCGATGAGTACAGGAATCCTATGCAGACACAGTGAAAAACGACGAACATCGAAACGAGAAGGTCTTGTGATTGCAGGATCGATGCGCCCAGGATGGTTCGACGACGCGAGGATGAGGATGCCATTATTCTACACCAATCGGTGGATAAGCGAGATGCTCTGAAATCCCTACAAACAAAAGAAAGGAACTGACCCTAGCGAAGCCGTCAACTTCGTTTAAGAAAAATGTACGTGTGTCGTCCTCTGGGCATAACGATTAAACATGTTTCTTCAACGTTACAAGAGACGACACACCTATCAGCGTGTCAAGGTCTTCGAGCACGAGCAAACAGGGAGCAGATTTTCTGGCCTTTTTGAAAATGGTCGTGATGCACTCCTCGCCTCCCATATGGTGCCTGTTGCCTTTTGTACTCTTCACATAAAGACACGAAAGCGATGAGTACTCCTTGACCAATAACTGGCGAGGCGAGATTATTTCAGAGCAAGAGAGGAACAGAGAAGCAGAACACCTACCTTGATTGTTTGAGACTTCCCATTGCCAGGTGGACCAGTCAATAGCAATCCGCGCTTCCAGGCCACTTTCAGGTCTTCGTAAAGCGATTTATTGTCGAAGAAGGACCTCACATCCCATTGAAGGCCCTTGAGCACCTTTTCTTCCAGGACTATATCCTCCCACTCAATGCCCTCGATTTCCTCGGTCAACTTCGGGTCCTTCTTCCAAACCCCTTGATTGAATACCAAGATCCCTTGGCTCTCGTGGCCCTTCTGCGCATCATTCCAAACCGAGACCGCGCCATAAAAATCCCTGCCCACTGAATCATCTGGTCCCTCAAAGACTAGGGCGCACCAGCACTGCACTTCCCCCGTAAAACGATCATCAACGGGCACCCTAACGACGTCAAAGATAACCTCCCTCCAAGTGACCTGGAGATGACCACTTTGAACTTCGGTTAGGACACTCCCTTGGCTACTACTTGATGCGCGTTCCCACGTAGCCCAGGAAAGGCCGCCCTTCCATTTCTGCTTGACTACTTCAATATCCACCTTCCAGAAGTCCGCAAGATACTCGTCAAGGGCAACGTTCTCAACGAGAAGAAGTTGTTTAGAAGCAAAGTTTTTGCGAAGGCCATCGAGGAGGACAGAAAGATTTGGGTGCTCCTGTTTGTGGTAGCGTAGGAGAATAGACTCGGAGGCGGCGACTATAGAAGTTGGCAGGGTCATGATGCAAGATGATGGACTGGAACGCCCTACTTATGTTAAGCCAACACGAATCACATCTGAAAGCTGTGGACGATCTCTCACAATTCCGCATAGCCTTGTATACACAAGTCTCACGAGATGTCTCGGAGTGGCGCAAGGATTCAGGGTCACTTCTGTCATGATTATGCTATTGTTGGATTGAAAACAGCATGTCTCCCTCTTTGTAATATTCCGCTCTTGGAAAATCAGCCCCAACTCTTCGGAATATCAGCCTTAAGCTTCGGGAACGGCGCTAATCCAAGCGCCCATTGCTCAAACCGAAGTGGTGGGTCGGCGCTTGCATCGCTTCTGAAGACGCTGGTTGCAGGAAGCCCCATCCAATGGAGCGCCAACGACGTACGTTCCTGATTGGGATCTCGGCTACCTTTGAAAGTTTCTTCTATGCCGAATCTTCCAGTCATGCATTCTTCTCACTGGCACCGCCGCGTTGAGAGTTTATGCGCTTATCGCGGGATCGGGGACATGTTAGATGCGGGGAATCCCACCTCCCACTTACGAATTCTTTTCTTCTTGTATATGTAATTCACTGATGCGCGCTACGTACGCGACGTTTCAGGCAAGTTCTAAACGTTTCAGCTCCGTAAGGACACTAACACAAGGGGCAAAGGCCAGGGCATGTGTGCGTCAAGTGCCTGGCTACAAGAAGAAAAGAATTCGCAAGTGGGAGGTGGGATTCCCCGCATCTAACATGTCCCCGATCCCGCGATAAGCGCACAAACTCTCAACGCGGCGGTGCCAGTGAGAAGACTGCATGAATGGAAGATTCGGCATAGAAGAAACTTTCAAAGGTAGCCGAGATCCCAATCAGGAACGTACGTCGTTGGCGCTCCATTGGATGGGGCTTCCTGAGAACTGGATGCAACCAGCGTCAAGTGCCGGCCAGGCACTTGGCCGGCATGTCAAATCGATACAAAGATCAATTGATTTGACATGCCTGGGTACAGTAAGTGCCTGGCCGGCACTTGACGCGCACATGCCCTGGTCTTTGCCCTCTGTGTAATTATAAGTTGAGCTCCAGTAAAAAGAATGAAGTTAAGTTAATTAACGCCATCAAAATTTCCCAAATCCTGGTGTGAATTGTGTGTTTTGGTAGAGCGAGGCATGTTTTGAACGATATCGATGCTGGCAAGCTACTAGTCTCTCGCGAACAGACACTCTAACAATAAGTTGAAGTTCGTACCTCGTTTGTCAGCAAGACACCGGAACGGGGTTTGATGTTTGATCAATGCTGTCATTCGAATCTCACCGGTACATTTTTACCGCCGCAAGATGTTCTCAGCAACAGTTATCACTGACAGCCCGTGGTATACGGTAAGCGGCTGCATTGTTCTTCAAGTTCTAGTATTACATTTGCGCACTTTACGTACGAAACAGAGCGCAACATGCCAGGCAAATGCCAGCTGACAAAAATATTTTGAGGGCTTAGGTTGACGCTCTTCATCGCCCAACGATTGGGACATTGTGACCATGTCCGTCCGTTCTCGCTCTCACACGTCGTCCAACTCGAGGATGAGGAACTCCTGGGACTCCGCCTCCCATACCGAATCCGGCCAACTTTCATCGCGCGACGATGACATGTCATCTCACGCTGAGGTCGAGGAGGAGGACATCGCCCGTAATACCCAGGGCGATTCCACTCCCCTCCATCGTCTATCGTCCCCTCCGCCCGGTCCCGCACTCACGAGGGAACCCGTGGCAACCGTTGCGCCTGAGACTGTTGTCCCCTTGCCGCCATCGCCCGGGGAGGAACGCGATGTCGGAGTACAGGCAGTCCCGCGCACAGGAGACGATGGTATCGGGGTCCACCGCAGCGCTGGCAGCAGAGGACGGCGATTTGGTCTGAACGCGAATCAGCTTCCTGGACAAGTCTCCCACGGAGGTAGGTTGCTCTGCATTTGCGGATCGTATACCATATTTCATTCTTCGTGGTATTTAGCGCCGAGGGACTACAAGCAAAAGTACGCCGAAGACCCGCCTTATAAAGAGCTGGTCCCAGACGCTCGCGTTTGGCTCGTCTATAACGAAGAGAGCGCCATGTTTGACAACGACATGATCGTTGAGTCCGGCGACAACTTGGACATCCTTCTTGTCTTTGTTCGTTAACTTTTTGTGTACTTGAGATAAACTGTTATGCTAACGTTAGACTGCGTAGGCTGGCCTATTCTCGGCTGTACTTACCACTTTCGTGGCGCAGACATCGCAGGCGCTCTCGCTGAATAACAGCGCCGTATCGAATTCCATCCTCCTCGAACTCGTCGCTCTTCAGCGAGCCCAGGCCAACGGCACTCCATTCGACTCCATCCCCGCTGCTGACACGTCGTTCACCGTGTCCCGCACCGACATCTGGGTGAACAGCCTCTGGTTCACGAGCCTGGCGCTCAGTCTGTCCACCGCCCTCCTCGCTGTGCTCGCAAAGCAGTGGCTGCGCCAGTACTCTTCCTTCATCGACGGTTCCGCTCGTACACGTGCTTTGATTCGCCAGTTTCGCTACGCCTGCTTCGACAAGTGGGGCGTGCGACTCATCATTAGCCTCCTCCCTACAGTTCTACATGTATCCCTCTTCCTGTTCATGGTCGGTCTCGTTATCTTCCTCTTTCCCCTGAACCACACTCTCGCCCGCATCGTGGCCGGCATCGCGGGTTTCCTCTGTGGGACATACATCATCACAAATGTCCTTCCAATCATTACCATACAATGTCCCTATCGGACTCCATTATCCGCAGTCCTCTACCCGTTGTATAATCCCGCGCGCACGCTCATTATCTTCATAATCCAAGTCGTCGTATTCATGGTGATGACCCCGTACACCTTCGTCCGTGGGACACTGGGATGCGTGGGGCTGATGGAAAAGAAACGGCGCTGGCTGCCCCGCACAAAGGTCACTCTCCCCGAACGTATTATGGGCAAGTCCCTCCGAGAGGCTGAGCACACACATGTCGATGCCGAAGACAAGCAGTGGACGAACTTGGCACTGTCGTGGCTGGCGCGTACCACTTCAGATCCCTCCGCAAAGGCCATCGTTGTCGAGGCTTTGGGTACAGAGAGTGCAGAGGATCCTCCATGGGATCATGATCTCCTTCTCCCCATTTTCAGACAGCAGTGGGCCACCACTGTTCCACGTCTCATTGCTGGTGGACCTGGCACTCCGGGCGACGAGTTCACGCTTGGACGACTGATACGGGCCACGATGTTTCATAACATCCAACTTCGTTCGGACCACATCTCTCACTCTCACGCAGGGAGCAGCCCTATCTTCATTATGCTGGAAAATCTACCACCCACGCCAATACGCGCCACAGACCATGCTACGATACTCGCCATTGCCGCCTGCTCCCGCACCTCCCGATTTACTTTGGGTGATAAACCAGAATGTGTACTTGCACCGCACATGGCCTTTGGTTTCGTTCTCGAGCACTACGCCGCGCTAGAAGAGCTCGTTGCGCCGACGTGGATGTGGTGGTCAATTTGCACTCAGGCTGTAATAGGCCCTGAAGGGCTGCGTGAGAAGAGTAGTGAGCGGGCCAAGACACTCCTCCGCATCTGCGTGGACCAGAACGCGAACATCAGACGCTACAAAATGACGGTGTGGGTCGAACAGCTTCAAGCTTCTGTGTCCACCGATCTCCGACATGCTGTGAAGGCTTGTTTGCGTAGGAAAAGCGATCGTCGCCAATTCTCCCCGGTATCATTGGCTACTTTTCTTGCAGTCTACTTTCCGGGTATTTGGAAGGGTAATTCCGAAGTACAGTCTGCGGCCTCATCGCACGACACTGTCTTGGATTTTTCATATCCACCAAGTTTATCGCGTCATGCTTCATCTCCCTCTGCAAGTTCATTGTCAATATCTCGCCCGTCTCGCCCCTCATCTCCACGATCCCTCTCGTCCACCGTGTCATCTCGCTCTTCGTAGACTCGCAGTCATTCACTCTATATTGTGGCTGAGTCGAAGTCTCTCCACAACGAATTCCAGGGTATTTATCGAAATTCAGATGTCCTACTCTACTCTGCTCTGTTCAAATTCATTCGGCTGCATTCAAAAATGGACTCGAGCCGAGGAACTCTGCTGGCTTCATCCCGTGTTCTGTTTCTCGCTGCTCGCATTCGGGCAGGATGAAAGTGACGCTTTAACGTTGCACTGACATTGGATCGGCGCTGTGACGTTTTTCAACTGACGCAGATCGGGAAAAATTGGTCATTCCAAGGGTTTGGTTTCCCCAGAGTTTTGCTCCCAACGATGGTCAGATTTAATCAGTCGTGCGACCGATTCGTTCAACCCTTGGAATCACTGCGTTCAGCGAGTCGATAGCCGCAGGTTTGGCTATGTGTTGCGAGATGTCGCTATGTATAGCCTAGATGTTGATGGCCGCCTAGCCGGATCGCATAGCCACAGGTATGGCACATATAGCGTGCAAAAATTATTGGTTTACAACTTTCGAATGCAAACAGGGAATTGGCTTACAACTTGGCAGTGGATGACAACTTTTTCAGTGCAGATATCATTGAGGAGAGGCATCCCTGGCAACAAGACATTGCTTGGTTACATTGGAGGACCGCATTTTTAACAACCTCAATGAGACTTCGTCTTGTGGATGTTCGTCGAAATTGATGGTAATGATCGGAACTTTGATTTCGATCCCACGCTGGGATCCATAAAGGGAAGTTAATCTATTTTCTGACAATCCGACGCCGAGAGCACCTGGAATCCATCCCAAACAATTCAAGATGGTTGTTTGAACACAAAGAATAACCATCGAAGAGGGCCTGTGCATTTGAGTCATGCCAAAAATAAATACAAGATCAGTGGCTTGGGAACAGCCATTTCTGCGCAGTTCATGCCTTTTTATGGATATTCTGCCATAGGATAACTGGATCCAATCCTAAGTACCTATAAAGGTTCATCCGATGCGTCTCAGTATCCCCATACCTTCCTGAGTTCAAGTTTATTGAATGGCCGCTGGATGCCGGGAGTTGAACTGATTGGATCAATAGTGATGATCAATTCTCAAGATGTAACCAATTATCGAGATGTAACCAACCAAAAGAGATGTCAGCTGCGTCGAAGTTGCCAGCCAGAATTGTGAGATGTCACCCAAATGCATAAATCCCCTTGTAACCTGTCTTCAAAAACCCTGTAAAATGTCCGTAATTTTTGCACACTATATCGCCCATACACAGGCCTGATTAGGTGTTCCCACCTGTTCCCAGGTCATCCCGAGCCGACATAGCCGCACTGCCGCTAGCTCGCTGCTAGCCCATCTGCCGAACCTCGCCAGCCCCCGCTACCTGACGCTAGACGATGTGCTGCCCTAGCTGCATGCGGGCTAGACCGGCTAGTCGGCATCTAGCGGCATCTAGCCGGTGCCTCTGGCTGTGGCTATCGGTTCTCTGAACGCAGTGAATGGCGGGGTTGTTTCGATCCCGCGACAAGCTGCAGAAGACTCAAGAGTGTTCATTTCGCCCATTTAACCCGAATCGTACTGTACTAACCGCTCTCCGAGTCAACCCTCCAATACACCCTGTCAAGAGCCCACCCGAACTCGCTGCATCAGACTTTTGAGCTTGAACATTAACTTGATTTCTATTATTACCGTACCTGGCCATTATGGCTACACGGTAATACACTAGGACGGATCTAATGGACATTACCGTGTAGGTATATATGTCTGTCAAAAATCATCACTTATCCGTTCCCAGTGCGGGCATCGACGTGTAAATTATTTTACCAACGGATTCAGTAACAAGAGACCTCAGTAACAGTGCTCGATCGGAAGGATATTATTATCCTATATATCTATACATACATGCGGCCCGACTTTGGGTTGAGCCGAAATTTAAGACCAGCAAGCGCATTATATATTGGAAAAGCCCTGGGTGCAATTGCAGGTATTAGAAGATTGCGGGTACGGGAATATGCATGCATATATAGCAGGAAAGAAACTCGGAAAGAAAGATATGGTGAACGATGGAAGAGGGAGATGTACGCGTGGAGGATATACGGAGGACGCTAACGTAAGGTGAGACCTGCCTCTCCTGCTGCGGCGCCGCGGCCCCTCCTACACCCGCGCCCGCACCTGTGCTCTCCTTGCCAGACACGGGGAACAGATACACTCGGTATGGGCACCACGCGTCGCTTTCCGCTCTTCCCGTTCTTGCTTCGATGTCTGCCCCGTTCGCATCGACGAACCCATCTTCACCCTTGAGCGCGGGACCAGCGTATGCCCGGGCAGGTGGGAGCCAGAAGCGCGCGCTGGGAACGGCGTGATAGGCGCAACTGCATCCTCCTTGCTGCGCACGCTATTGTTGTTGGTCGAGTTTGAGTTTGAGTGGTTGTGGGTGTGAAAGTGTCACGCTGGAGGACGCGCCGTGTCCAAGCCGGCAACGCAGCATGCCCAAGGCTGGGGGACATGTCATGCCCGACGCAGGATAATACATCGTGCCCCGCAGTAGACTCCGGCGCATGCGACACGCTCGACATATCGCCGTCTTCGCGGCCCGCCTCCTCCTCCTCAGGGTCCGAGATACTCTCGAAACCCATGTCGTCGTCATCCTTCGCACCGGGCCACGTTGGCGGCTCGTCCTGGATTGCGAAGACGGTGCTGGGGAGCTGGAAGCGCACCTCAGTATCGGTGCGAAATAACTTATAAGCGAAGATGAGACAAGTCAGGAAGAGAGCGAGAGGATTCAGAAGGAGATTAGGAAGGAGGGCGCGAGGGACGAAATGGAGGAAAGCTCGTGCGACGGCGAGGAGGCGAGAAGAAAGAAAGACAAACACACCTACCCAATCCTCCCTGCAACTCTAGTTTCGTCCCTGGCCACGAAGCCAATGAGCATGCTCGGGTCCAGGCCGGACAGCGGCATCTTATGCACCTGCGCGCAGAGGATCGTTCGCAGCTCCGCCGCAGAGTACGCGCACGCAAAGTGCGTCTCCTCCGGGAGCGAGCGTGCGCCGCCGGCCATCGGCGTGGCTCGCAATGGAAGACCTCGGTTTGGTAGAGTGTCCCGTCGGTGGCGACGGAGATGCCGGAGGCGGGGAAGCCGTCGAAGAGCATTCTCAGGGATTGGTATCAGTGTTCTTCAAGAAGGAGAGACAGAAGGGCGCGAGAAAGACGGGGAGGAAGGAGAGGATAAACGACGGTAAATATGAGGGTGCGTAAGGAACGTGATGGAGCAGGGAGGACGCTGGGGAAGGCTATGGGCGAGGTAAGGGAACGCGGAGGAACGAGTAGGGTGGGTCATGGCAAAGGAAGTGCGGATGGGTATACCGCGAGTGCAATACAAGATACGTTGTACGCAGGGCAATCGTAACCGTCCCGCGCATAGCAGGCGAAGGAAGAGTCAAGGAAAAATCATAAACCCAACAGCCCCCGCCGCCGCGCTTGGCCTAAATAATATCCCCGCATCCTTCCACGCCGCCTTCCCCGCCAGCGCCATCCGGTGCATCCCAAACGGCGCCGGTGCATCCAGGAACCACGACAGCAAGTCTGCGTTCGCTGCGTGGGCGATGGGCTGGGCGGTGGGAAGGAGGGAAGGGGGGGTCTAGAAGAAGAGAGCGTCAGTGAGGTAGAATGCGGGGGGTATGTGAAGACGAAGAGAAAGAAGAGAGGGAAGAGGGCAACGGGAGACGGCGAGTGAAGGATAGAGGAACCGATCCCGGGGGTCCGGGGCGTGGAAATTGAAACGGAGAGATAAAAAACCAAAAACAAGAGTAAAAAGCACAAGTCCGGAAAAGGAAATTCTTGACAGGTCCCGAAATAAACAGGTGCATGTCAGTCGAAAGGAAAGTGTGGTGCGTCGACGGCGCGCGGAGGGAGGAGTAGAGAAGAGGGGAAGGAATGGAGAAGCAGAAGATAGGCGAGGGAGACGTGGGAGATAGACGGAGCCATGTAACTGAAGACAATACAGGGTGGGAGGTGGAAGGATACGATCAAAAGCAAGGTCGACATGATGGCGTGGAGGAAGAAGGGACATAGGAATAACCCAAAGAAAAGCCACAAAACAAAGCAGACCATGGAAGAGCTCACCCCCAACCCTCTGCAACTCCGTTGCCAACAAGCTCTGCGCCGTCATCATACACCCCCACCCGCATCGCTCATCCACCTCTTCTGCGTCGCTGCCCCCAGCAGCCACAACCGCTTCAGCCTCTGGCGACGAACAAGGCCGGGGGCAGGGACGCGAGCGAGGGCAGGTCACAGATGGGCTCGGTACGTGCACCACACCTGCGCGTAGAAGTGCGTGTTAGAAGCGCGCGGGCTACGCTCCCGCGTCGAGCTCCCCGTCGTTGGCGTTGGCGGAGTGGGAATGTGATTTGGAGGTGGAATGCGAGTGCGCGTGGTGCGCCTAGGCAACGCGCCGCTCGTCCTCGGGGCCTCAGCCAGGCAAACGCACACTCAGCAACCATGGCTCTTGTGCGCTGTGGTCTGGCGCCGCGTCCCCGTCAAACAAATAGCGCACGGCCTTGTCCAGCAGTCCCCTCCCCGCCGCCCTCGCTCTTTCTTGAAGTGGACGTTGTCGAGGACGCCGAAGCAGCATCGGTGCCCGTGCTATAGCTCAGCGCACCTGACAGCGTCGCGGCGGAGGTATATGGGGTAGTGGCAGCTACGGAGAGGGTTCCTGTGGCACTGTGCCGCCGCTCGGTGCGCGCTTCGAGGCGGGCATCCCAACGCAGATCCGGCTCCTGCGCGCAATCAGTGTCAGCGATGCGATACTGACTCCGCATAAGGATGAAGAGAAGGGAGGGAATGGATTTGGAGTACTCACGGGCGCGGTGGAAAGGAAGAGTTAAGGCTAACGCGGCATGTGCCCGTGTTTGGCTACACCGTTGATGCCTCGGTTCTTTGTTCTGATGCTCGTGCTTCTTACGCCCATTCAACGCCATTTGCAGACTGTTGGCACCCCGAATCTAAGCAGTAGACATCCAATTTCCTTCATTCCTTTAAAACTCCACACTTCTACTGCCGCTGCATAGAAATGTCTAGATCGCGCGTGTTTTCCCACTGCAGCTTCCTTGGTTCTTGCTTTCTTACTGCTCTCGGACTGGGTCGTTGTGCTTCTGGCTTTCAAGCCCTCCAACTGGCCGCCTTTTCTCTCTCTCTGAACGGACCTAGTTCTCTAGTCGCCTCGTTCTTATGTACTCTGCCCTTGCGTGACGCTATGAGGCTCTATAATATCCAAATAACCCGCCGAAAAACCCTGCACGACCCGCTCTGATCGGCCTGTGTATTCTGCTCTGGATGAATATGAATTTGCCTCGAGATTAAATCACCTCTTGCCCGCCACGTTCCATGAATCCTCTGATACTGGCGCTGGACCGAGACTATCAAATCATAACGCCCAGCGGCCCTTTATATTTTGCTCCATCGTCCCTAAATACCTCTGGATTATGCAGCACGTGGGCGCGACTGCTTCCTTCTGATGCGAGAACTGCCTATAAAAATCAACGCAGGCGCATCGTCGGCCTTCTTTCAAGTACGGCATGTCTTGAGTTCGCCATCGCGGAATTCCACTATGCGTGTATTCATTTTGCATTGCCTGCATGAAGATTTTCAATCCTCCTCACAGAATTGGCGGTGATGTTCGGAGTGAGCTGCAGCATGCCATTTCGAATATACGGTGGTTTGTGCTGAACCAACCAAAGTCGATTTCGAAACATTTAGAACGTCCCATGCGTGGATGTAAGAGAAACGGGTATCGCGTGCTATGCGATCACCCTGAACGGATTGGTGTTACTGTATGTAATACCTTTCCTGTGACTTATACTCGAGTTCAAATACTGGAACCTTTATATAATCAGTCACACACAAAGCTTTCACCGAAGTCTTAGATTTAATCAGAGCTAGCGTCGTGATTTAAATATGTAAGGCTGCTATCAAAGCTTAGAAAATAGATGAGCGCTGGCGGCCCGGCTTGAGAATCACGCAGTTGTGAGAGTGAAGATTCACGGTTGTAGATTGCAAAGTAGTAGGATTAAAGTTGAGTGCGATACAGGAGGAGGATATCCCTCTTATATACTACTAGCTACTGAGTGAGTCATAATTCACTGACTCACACTGACTCCAATTGACTCTATCCTGCACAGCAAAGCACTGGAAATGCAGAATCCGAATGAGTCACAGGGCAGTGTTCAACCGTGAGAGATAAATACTGAATACGAGACATGTAGGCTAAAATATGAGTAACTAATTGCCTACATCCAATGAAGTGCTAATATCCATCACAGTGGAGTTGAAGTAGGAGGAACTAGGACTGCTGTCCCTGCGCTCGGTTTCGGATTGCAGCGACCATTTGCGACGAGCAAAGCACTCGTTGAGGCACACTCAAATCCACAGTCACGTCGCGTTGAAGCCAGTCAATCATTTTTTATCACAGTTCGGTTTCATCCCCCATAACGGTGTCTGTCGTCTCCGCCGGCGTCTTCCGCCTGAAAATCAAGTCAGATAGAACGATACCTAACGCAAAGTCACGCCACGTACCACCACGCCTCCTCCCCCGCCGACTCAGGAACAGCCCAATCCCCCTCCCCGCCCCTCACCACGTCCTCAAACTCCACCATCGCCCTTCGCAGCGGAACAATTCCCCGTGGTTCACCGTACCTGCGGTAGTCTTCCTCGACGGGGAACTTGATGTGTATCCGCTCGTTGGACCGATTCGCGAGTGTGCGGAACAGCCCGTCATACTCGACGCCGGGGGTGCCGCACCAGCCGCTGTGGAGCATGGGATCAAATCCCGGTTGGACGATGATCGTGAGGTTTGCTGGGGTGGGCCTGGAAAAAAATTGAAATTTGTGTTCGTTCTGAGTACTTAATACAGAAATGCTCAAGAATTCACCTAGAATTTGGCGTAGTGGATCCATAAGGTACACCTAGGTCGACTTCCTTAAACCGATCCGCCCATCCCAGAGGTCGATAATTTCGAGCCAGATTCGAGGGAAGGCGGTGCCACGACGTGAGGCCGGTGACACGCAAGTGGGTGAGGTTGGGGAAATGATGCAGATATGATGATACAGGTGAGAACGAGCTCAGGTAGCCGAGAATAACGGTGTGGAAATGCGTAAGAGCGGGGAAATGTGGGGCGTAGCGCAAAGGGCCTGAAGACTGATCCTCCCAATCGTCGGAGAGCTCGGTGAGGCGCAGTGTAAGATGGTGCAAGGAGGGGTAGTCACGGTAGAGGAGAGTTGCAACCCGAGGATCTTCTTTCGCGGTCACTCCGTCGCAGATGAGGGCGCTGGAAAACTCCGAGGTGTACGAAAGGAACGACAGTGTTTCGAGTGTCGGTGCTGCCATGTCCAGGACAAGCCGCAACGGAGCTTCTGTGTTGCACACTGCCTGTCGCAGTCTGATTTCCGTTTCCGCGTTATTCCGGCGAACTTCCTCCAGTCTGACCTCCTCCTCGGCTGTGAGTTTCTTCTCCACCAGTCCCCAATCGCCCTCCTCCCACATGAAGGAGGCTGAGAGGTACCCGTGCGCAGTGTCGACGTCATGGATGGTAGAATCGGATACTAGGAGGTGCGTAATCGTCGCTCCGGGGTGGGCGGCTAGATGATCAGCAAGCTGCATTATCCCAGAAACGCCTGTGGCGATGTACGTGCCAACAGGAAAGTCGCCGTCTTGCCAAGTGAACAGTGTGAGATTTGAATCAAGGGCATCGAGCAACGTGGACGCCAGGCAGAAATGCAGAGACCATGACAGCTGGAGTAATCGGAAGCGCATCGGCGTGAAGAACAATACGTGGGCGATGACGTGGTTTTATCAAATCGCTGGAGGCTGTGTGTTGCGAAACAGTTAGAAATCCAAGCGGCCAACTATAAGCAGAGAATAAAGTAAGAACGACAGAGGAGCCCTGCAGATCAAGAAAGACCTGGGAGTAAAATTGAAAGATATAATCTTCAAGGGACCGCCAGTGAGCACGGTGAAATAAAATATACACTGGTGGCCCAAGAAATGATGGTAAATGCAATAGAACTGACCGGCAGAAACAGTGGATCTGATTAGAAGAAATGAGCTGCGCAAGAACAAGCGGGCGACATCAATAGCGTCGTGGTCAAGAGCAAAAGTAGAAAATGTATGCTCGTGTTTGGAGCGGAGGTCCTCGGCGATCACTACTGCCGGTTGCGGAGCGCAGATCTCTTCTTTCCATCGTCATCTCGACACTGAATATCTTCGCCCACAGAATTGATTCCAGTCTTCCCCTGGCGCCCCGGCAGTTGTCAAACCAAGCCGGCGTGAATGTATTTTCCTTCGAAGATTGCATCCTTACCCACATCTGCACAGGGCTATTCTACTTTGATTCCACTTTCGTCTTTGCACCTGCTACTCGGTTATTTGACTGTGCTTTCTTCTAACGAGTATATGAGTGTGATTATTTTAAGATGCTGTCAGTCGAAGACGCAAAAGCCTGTGCACTTGATAGAGGTTGTGCGCTTCCGTGAGGGAGTAGGTAATGAGAAGGGACGGATACTAGGATGGACGGACGACGAAAGGAAGGGGAAATATGACGAAGAGAAACACACAAATGTTTCACCGTAGCTATAACACCGACGCTCTGGTAGCTTTCGTGCCAGGGCCAGCAAAATGAGCATGTCGGCGGCTTCCGGTCGTAGTTGGTTGAATCAATTTTTGCGGACTGAACTCCAACGGAAACTCGTTCGTTTTGTATCTTAGCTTATATATACGTAATACTACTCGAACCCACTCCTGCTCCTGCTGAGATGTTCGAGGACCCGTCATCTGCAGAGTCGTCATCGGCGGTAGCTGGCGGAATAGAATCGTCTTTGCGCGAGGTAGAATCGCCACTGGGATCGCCGCTGTTTGAATCACCGTCGTCGCCGTCGTCTGGGACTTTCGTTTGGATGTCTTTGGTCTCATCTCCATACAGATTATCCCCATCTTTTCAACTCTCCTCTCGCTCTTCTTCGCCATTGTCAAAGAAAGTCATATTTAACTCAATTTCCAGATAGTTCTGTACTCGCAATGTACCCGGAGTTTCCGACACCTCATAAAAATGCAGCCTCCGTCCGGACTTCATTCCACAATCGCTCCGCCGCATTTTTCCCCTTTCCTTTGAAACTGCACAAATATCCTTGCAACACCGTCAATTTGGGACCAAGCTTTGGTCCTGCACAATTTTCAACTATCTACTGGCCAGGAATATATGCACTACGGACTGGTAGACTGGTAGATTATTTTTGCAAGATCTGGATTTGCCAAAAACAATCTGTGCGATACAGCTGGATTCCTCTGGCAATCTCACTCCTGATGCCTTCTACACAAATGTATGTCCCATTTCTTTGTGCACTTCATCCACTAGTCTCCGTGTATCCGAATCTACACGGACTAGGTGTACCTTGGTAGCTATCAATTTTATCCTGTGATAACTATACACACGAATGAAATGTTCAAAATGCCCCGCGTCGGAGCGTAGCGGAGGCACATCTTGTTCTAAAAGAACATTTGGACCGCGCGGCGGAAGATCTTCCGAGAAAACTGTGGACAAGCTGTACGTATCTGTCGGTGCGGTGAAGTGCCGGCGCTCGCACATCTCCTTCTCCCATTACTGCCCCACCCATCTCCTCACTCACTCGTGAAATGGCTTCAAGTCTTGCAGTTATCCCTTGGGCTCCGGATGCAAACAAGGTGGTCACAAGGATAGACCAGAATTCGCGTTCCGAGGGAGGGAAATGGGTGCTTATGCTTAATGTGCTTTTGTTCCCATCCCCAGGCCGCACACTGGACCAGGTTTATAGCTCTTTGGGCAAGACTCTAGAGAAGCAGGCCAAACGAGCGGACAGATAGAGATAATACAAGATAGGAATATTCTACGCAGAACACCGCGCACTCCACGAGTGGGCACCGCAGGATGTGGAGGACGTGTTAGACTGTGAATCGGGGGAAGCCGTCTAACGGGGCCGGCCCGCCAAGGCAGATGACACGGCGCAGGGCGGCTTCGACCCTGATAATTCTGAGGGTGAGTGATATGTGTTGTGTATTACGCCTAGCTGGACTTACCACTCTTTCACGCGCTGTGCAACCAACATCAGGCTCGGAATGCCTGCCGGGCGATCGGCGGCACAGAGTTCAAGAATGATTTGCTCAAGCTCTGGAGCAGAACGAGGTCGTCGGCGGTCATGCTGGATCCTAGACAAAAAACGAGCTGGTGACAAGCTGAGAGATGGAATGCCACATGGCCGTCCAGATGCGGTTGCAACCATCCCCTCGCGCGGCATCTTGTTGCATTGCAATTGGATTTAGTAATGCTTGCTCATAGATGTAGTGATCTCAAGGCGGACTTCGTTAATATTCCGTTAGTACTCCGTTCCGAAGCGGATGCTTTACGAGACGAACCCACTAAGCATGATCGTTGCGCCACGTGCACATGTTCGCAAGTTACTGCTGGATTGCACCCGACTCTATTGCAAGAGGCAGACAGGCCCCCGGTCACTTGGGTCAAGAGCGGGCGGGAGAGTGTAAAATAAGGCCCCAAAATGATCATTAGTTGAAGTTATCCCGGCCCCCCAGAAGTAAAACAGGCGAAAGCCCGTCGTACTTGGGAGAACTAATTCGACAGCTCGTAGGAGTACTCTGCCTGTTGGGGAAAACTCGTAGGAGTACTCTGCCTGTTGGGCTAATTCGACAACTCGTAGGAGTACTCTGCCTGTTGGGGCAATGTTGGGGACAGGCTGATTCAATGCCTGAGTAACGGTGTATGACTCAGCCTGAGTAACGGTGTGGGCATTAATAAGACCGGTGGTTCGTTTCCCACACTCAGAATTTCAGAAGATCATTATCACCCATATAAAAAAACAGCACAACAAGTAGACTCCATATCAATCCCTCCAACTCAAAGTTCGGTCCACTCAAACAGATAGTAGCCACCAAAGACTTGCTGCACTACCCGGAATGCAGCTCATCCGCATGCTCTCTGTCTTGTCCCTAGCCGCCGGCGGGTTGGCTTGTGGTCACCCGCATACACATGATGAGCACGAGGTGGTCGCGCGAGACTCGCTCAAGATTGCACCCGGCCCCAGTGATCCACAGATTCAATTTGCGCCTCTTCCCAGCATCGTCGACCCGGTCACGATTAACGCCACGCTCGGCTACTTTGTTGGAGATCTCGGCGGTGGCGTGTATTGGGTGACGGATGGCTCCTACACAAACATGTTCATGGTGAGCACACATGGAGTCATCGTGGTTGAGTGAGTCCTGCCACGCCAGTCTGACAGCTGCCCAACGTCTAACGTCGAATCGCGTTTGCAGCGCGCCGCCGACAATTGGGCACAAGCTGCTGTATGCGATTGGCAACACGACGCGCCTCCCCATCACCCACCTCGTGTACTCGCACTTCCATGCGGACCACATCGGCGGCGCGTCGCTCTTCAACGCCTCGCACCCGACCATCATCGCACACGCGGAGACGCTCAGCCTGCTCGCGTCGCTGTCCCCACGCGACCCGCTGCGCCCGCTGCCGCACGTCACGTTCGAGGATAACTACACCGTGCGCGTGGGCAACCAGACGCTCGAGTTATCGTACCATGGCCCCAACCACACGCCGGGCAACCTCTTCATGTACGCGCCGGCACAGCGCGTCGCGCTGCTCATCGACGTCATCTTCCCCGGCTGGGCGCCCTTCTCAGAGCTCGCGCTATCGGGCTTTATCCCTGGGTGGACCGCCGCACATGACGTGCTGCTCACGTTCGACTTTGACGTGCTCGTGGCTGGCCACGTCGGCCAACTTGGTACCAGGGATGATGTCTTGCTGCAGAAGAAATGTGAGTTCCCGATCCCCATCGATGATCCACATATTTATGTCCACTGCCTATAGACATCGAGGACCTGCACGACTCGTGCGCGGCCGCGATCAACGGCGGATTCAATGTGACGGCCGCGATTGGGCCAACCGTCGCGGCGAACCCAGGGAACGCCTGGGCCGAGTTCAAGGCGTACTTCCGCGCCGCCGCACAGACGTGTGCGGACAACACCACCTCACGCTGGCTCGGTGTACTCGGCGCCGTGGATGTGTTTGCGTTCGAGAGTGCGTACCACATGATCACCTCGCTGCGCATCGAGTACGATGTGCTCGGCCCGTTCGGCGTGTCATAGGCGTGGGTGTAAACCCATTCTCCTCATAAAAAAAACTGCCGTATATTTTTCGAACGATTTACTTACCTTTTGTGTATCTCGACATGCGTGCGGTAACTGGAATTGTCATTAGAATAGTATGACAAATCTAACTACACTTACAACAACTTTCATGTGGATGCCTGCTGCCTTTTTCGTTGGCGCCACTCACCCGGCTCGCAATCCAATCCATAGCAGTTCCACAAGACCTAACGCATCAGTAAATGTGCAGGTTTGTCGTTGGCGTCTTTGGCGTCTGCGGCATCAGAAAATATTGTGCGAGAGTGGGACGGCCGAGCAGTACGAGACTCGAGTCAATTCAGGCAATTTCGCCTCGGCAGTTGCAGACCTACGGTCTAAATAGTACAGTAGCGCTTGTGGGAAGACACTTGTTCTGGCACTCACCACAATCGCCTCATACAGCTTGGCGTCGTCCTCGAGCCCCATGGCCACACGCAGGTTGAAGCCATTCTCCTTGTCCCCGGCTTCGCCTTTGGGACGCTCGAGGCGCTGGACCTCGTCTTCGTCATTGCCTCCTGGAGCAGCACCACGAGCCGCATGCTCAGCGATCTTCTTGTTGGCGACCGCAAGTTCAGCTACGCGTCAAACACGTCAATAGTAACCCAAAACCTGGTAGGGACTGATGACTTGCCGCGAAGAATGTCCGATTCACCTTGGACAGTCGCATCGACGGCCACCACCCGCTTTGCTACGTGGATTATTGGACCCGCCGGACCCGGGTGGTTGCGGCCTGAGGCGTCGTGTTCTCTGTGGGCATTGAAACGAAACGGTAGGTGAAGTCTGGCTCAGGGGAGACTTTGAGAGCAAATGGTGGGGGGTGACACGTTCGGATTCATCTGTTTATATGTCTCAGATTTTGTTGACTCATGCAAAAATAAACCACCTGATTGCGCACAGACTTCCCCGCCAGCAGCTCGCACCCCGCAGCAATCTGCCTCCGTCAATGAACTTCTTTTCTTCTGTACCAAAATTCAGAATTCGCGGGGGTAGCTGGCCTTTGTGTGCCCAAGGGACCATATACTTATACTAGAAGAGCGAGCGGTAATTGAAGCAGCCTGAGGAAGACAGTAAATAGCGCGCGTTGAAGAGGGGATCCGGGTGTGAGTATTGCCAAGATTTATGTGAGATGTGAGCACCGTGTGCGCCGGCTCGCCCTGGCCTACAAAGAGCGGCAAGCATCCCGACCGCAGGTCGACACGAATATAGCGAATGGGATGTTCGCGCATGCAGTCGGATTGATAGCGCAGTCCACAATAGGGAGGCAGTCGCGCTGATACTAGGTCGTCCTAAGAAGTCTACAGATTCCTTCGTCGAGTGGTCGATGAGACGGAGATGATGAGATTAGAACGTTCAGTATACAGGTAAACAGATTGAGGTAGATGGTTTATGCGGACCGAAACATCTTACTATACATGTAGTATCGTCAAGAACTCCGTTCAATTGCTCAAGTGTTCCACCTTGTTTTCGTCGCCCCGGAGGCACCCGAGAACCTCAGCGGTATCGCATGGATGCTGAATGCGACCGCAATGCAAGCGCCACGCCAGACAGCAATTTGAAGTGCCAGCCGAGTGGACACCGTGAAGGCGGAGGGTTCATTTGGCCTCCTCATCAGACTCTTCCGCGTCAGATAGGTGTCCTGAAGTGAGTTACAGCGCCCGTCGCTCGCAGTCGCAGAAACGAAGACGCACTCTCATCCCGCCCATTCAACCGAAGCATATTCCCTCGGCGCCGGGAGCGATAGCTAAACATGGGTACGGGCAAGCTGAAGCTCATAGACGTCGGCGCAACGACAGGATCAACCGACTGCGAGCGCATCCCGGCCTCGGCGGCGAGCGCTCGCGCATGGGCGATGTTGCCATAGCCGCCGCGGCCGACAGGCTTTCCAGACAAATGAGCAAGACTGAGCTCATGTTGGTCTGTAAGGTAGGGAGACGTACGATAGCAATTCTTCTCGCCTCCGCATGCGCGCGGAGGATCTCCTGTTCCTGCGTCGTGTACGACCACTCGCGATTGCGCGGCGTCGAGGTGATGTTACCGTACCCGCCGCGTCCGGTGGACTGCGAGCCTCTTGTGCGTTCGCGGGGGCGCCCGCGCGGCCAGGGAAATTCCTGGTCCTGCTCATCAGGCCGGGCGGGCAACGCGTCGGGGTGGAAGTTGCCGATCCCGCCGCGACCAGAGGTGTACTAGACGACACGTCAGCGGTGCGGGCAGCGCTGAGAATGATGGCGGAGGTGCACGAACACCGCGGGATGAAGGGGTATCTGCAAAAGCAAGGCAATGCCGTCAGTGGACGGGCTGACAATAGTTTGCAGTGGCAGAGAGAAGCATGTCAAGCAGCCAAAGGCTTCCTTCTGACCACCACGCTTAACACTCACCGCCACCCTCGACAAGCGTGCTCGCAATCGACTCAGTCTCTGCTTCTTCGTCGCTCTTGTCGTCGCCGTCGTGCACAGCGCCCTCGCCGTCCTGTCCCCGATGCAGCCGCAAACTCGCGCTCAGGGCCGAGATCCGGCCGGAGAGCATGCCGCGTGCATTAGAGGCCGCAGATGTGCGTGACGGCGGGCGCGGGTGTTGCTGTTGCGAGCTGGCCATAGCACACTGTGAATGTGGGCAGAGAGTGTGTGGGTGTGTGCGACTGGCCCTCGCCGCTAACGCCGTGATCCAGGGCGTTAGTCTCGTGACTAGCCTGTCATGGCAGGCTGGTCACGAGACTACTATGGCGTCTCTAGCGTGATTACTCCCATTGAGTCCCAACGCGTTTCCGCCTGGTCACGTTCCACCCCCGTGTCGGCATCGTATGCTTGGCATCCCGGATCTCCAGATTTTTCAGGAACTCCTTCAAGATAGTCGTCTACTTGGAAAGTGCGGGTTTTGATGGTGTGATGCTGCTCAATTTTTGCTTACCGTTGTTAACCCCAACGGAAAGTGCGTTCATCAAAAATAGGCACCCTCGAGCAGCCGCAATTGGAGGGTGTACTGTACGTCCGAGTTATTTTCTCAGTTTCTTCCGACTTCCAACTGGTACAGATCCACAATGCCATGGCGAATAACATTGGCGGCCTTCGTCAAACACTCAATAACTTGGCGCGAATGTGCAACGATAGCACATGGACTCGAGATAATATGCAAAACCTTTATGCATTGCTGGAGTGAAACCTCTGTTTGACCCCTCCGAACCCCGATCATGGTGGTCGAGTACGAATCGCATACCAGTGAATTTTAGCTCGGGCGGTGAGCTTGGAAACTTGGTTCTGTCCCTTGATAATTTACTTGTTATACTCTCACCTCTCAACTCTCTATCAAATTTCAACAATTCTTAATTCTATCGGTTTTGCATTGATTTGTGGCCGGGAGACCGGATACAAACTCCTCAATTTATGTTCTCCGGGGGGCTCTTTCAGCTAGTTGTGTCTCAGAATCTGAACCTTCAAGGTTTCTCTGGAAGTTCTCTGAACTTCTTTCTCAACTCGTGAATATTTATGCGGTCTCCAGTGTCATTGTCGTGTCCTCCTCAGGGTTGCTCCATTTTCTACTTGTGCGGGTATTTATCCTTCCCTTTTCTTCTTTCAGTCTGTCGCATGCTGGTTGCTATTCGAATGAAACTTGACCCAATGCTATTGCCTCAAGTCTACCATTCCGATTATCTTCTTGACTTCAATAGGCCCAGAGTACCTGAACCCGAGGACAGTGTCCTGCTGACATTTTGGATTTTATTTTATTTCAATTCCGGCCCACCGACGCATCTGCAACCCCCCCGAAGGAAAAGCCCACTTTGGAGACCGGGCTAAGGAACTATGCAAATGAGTAAAGGAAACAATGTAGTTCAGGACTACTCGCACAGGAAGTCGATTGCGGCGTTTTCCTCTGTCGGCAGTCGTTGCGCGAATGCAAGATTACCGAAATCCGATGACTCGCTCTTGATTTCTCCCACTTTTTTTTTTTTTTTTCGTTAGACAGCTCAATGAGTTCATGCATTCAAGACACATTCATGAGTACGTATACATTCTGTGGAAATTCCAGGCATTTACATTCATGCATCTTCATGCAGACACCTTCTCGTTAATGACAACCTCGTCACTCTCCGCTTCCGCACCCCACTTCTCAAAATCGAATGTGTATGGGTATCTAGCTGTGAGATATTTTCCAACAATCGCACTTATCGCGCAGGCAAAACAAAACGCAGAAGTCGTGGCCAGGCCCATCACGTATCTTGGGGCATCGCTTGCGGGCCACAAATACGCTCCGTAAATCGATGACAAATTGGCGACTGTGAATATAGATTTGTGAGTAGGGAGACGTCTGTCGAATGGTAAAGACTTACCCATGTTTACGAAGGCTTGAGCCACGGCCCGTTTTTCGTTAGGATAAGTGATGACGTTCGGCGTCCAGGCGAGCACGATTGGAAGGGCGCTCCATGTCCCTCCGAGCCCGAAGCTGTTAATTGTTAGCGGAGCTGTTGCAGAAGCGAGCTGGTTTCCGAACCAGAGGAAAACGTATTGCGCAGTGTGATTCTTGATACCGATGGACAGGGCATACATTAGACCTGCGAGGCATGCAGGTGCAGCGACGTGGAACGGTCGCTCTTTGAACCGATCGGACGAGTAGGCGACAAGTAACTTTCAGTCGAGTCAGTTCAGTCAGACTCGTAGCGGAGCTATGATTTGAAAATCACCTCGAGTACTAAAGTGACCGCATAGATCTAGGAGCCCCGCTCAGTAACGAGTCTTTTACTTTGAACTGAAATCACTTACAGGAACGGTCATGAACTGGGCCTTATTTCCAGTAAAGCCGAGATTTGAAGTGAGTGTCGGCACAAAGTAGGTGATCGTGCCTGCAAATAATTAATAGCAGACACAGAGACGTAAAGCCTTCCTTACCAGCTCCCACAACCATCATGTACATGAACGTAAAGAGGTACGTCCTCCAGTCCGCCAACACCGACAGAGTAGCCTTCCAAGAACTCATTTTCTGCTCCACCGTTCCAACGTGGTCTGCCTTGATCCTCGCCGCCGCAAGAGCCTTTTCTTCTTGCGAAAGCCATTTCGTATTAGCGGGCCAGTTGGGAAGGATGAACACGAAGATTATGCTGAAGAACATCGTCAAGGTGCCCTCGACTATGATAAGGCTGTAAGCGCAAGTTGCTAGGAGTGTATTGGGTCTTACTGATGAAGAGCCATCGCCATCCCCTGATTCCCATTCTGC
Source organism: Mycena epipterygia (assembly GCA_029281465.1). NCBI lineage: Eukaryota > Fungi > Basidiomycota > Agaricomycetes > Agaricales > Mycenaceae > Mycena > Mycena epipterygia. The sequence continues at coordinate 917,609 of JARJCQ010000044.1, read as the reverse complement.
CTTCAAGGCCGGTAATAACACCACCAGCAAGCAGCCCTCCTAATTATAGTTAATGAGAAGGGGTAACGCGATATACATAAAGGTACGCGCCGAAAGCTCCGCTTAGAATGGCAGCGGAATAAAAGTATGCCATCCTTTTTGCTAGTTCCGCTTTCCGATACCAACTGGAAAGCAAGAAGAGCTACGTTCCACAATTAGTACTGAGACTATAATGAAATCTAACCTCAACATACTACGCCACAAAAGAAGCCTGACCTGTGCAGGAATCAGCAATGAAGCTTAGGTGGTTATAATCAATGATCACTCTACAAATCCAAGGAGGAAACGAATGCCGATCAAGTCCTCTTTGGTTTTAACCTGGGACATCATCGTCGCAATAAGGCCCCAGACGAGGGTGATCCCAGGAAGGTAGAGAGAAGGCCGGACGCGCGCTGAATAAAGTTCTCAGTCAATTCGAGACCAAAGGAGCATAGCACACTTGCCAAGGATTAGATTAGACGGAATTTCACCGAGTAGGTACGCCGGGAAGAATACGAGACTAGAGTACGGTCAGAGAGTCCGCTGCAGTCAAATATGGCCACGGACAGCGCAACGGAATAGTCCGAAGACGAGAGTTTGAGATCGGCCGCCATACCACCGACTTTGGCGTTTCCCACCTGGAAAATGTAAGACGAGAAGACAATTGTGATCGGACAGCTTACATTCTGCCGATCCAGGTAGTTCAACAGGTACAGAACGGACACGCAGGTGAACATGTGCAGGTCGATCTTGCGGACCAGTGTTCTTTCTTCCGCGCTTCCAGGAACGTAGACCCTTCGTTCTCCAGCGACGTAATACACAACTTCAGCTTTGTCCCCGGCCTTTCCGTGCTCGATGCGAACGTCTGTCGCGCCAAACTTGTCCGCGTCCTCGGGTGTCGTCGCGCTCTGAGATGGGTGGGACATGGTGGCTCTCCGGGGGGCTGCTGCGTCATTTGTTTGTGTCCTTCGATTCGATTTTTAAAGAGTCATCAGGTTGCATCAAGTGACCCCGCGGGTCACCCACGCATGTCATGGGATCCGCCTTCTGTGGCAGCGGAGCTGCGGCAACCCCGCCATTCCCGGGGTTAGGACCTCCATCGGGACAAACTCGGAGCTCGAATATAACCCTCCAGCCGAAATCGGCAACAGATCTCCAATCGGATCAAACCGCTTTGATGTATCCCCCTCAAGCATTCTCGCGCGACTACTTGCCTCAATCAGTGATCTACCACATAAGTGAGGTGGAAGAAGCAGATTTGATACATTTCGCGACTTTCCTCAGCTCGTTCCGCGGGCCGCGGAACGAGCAGAATATCTTCAAACATATTCATATTCAACCTCTGAATATGAATACGATACGTATCTGGCCAGCACTACTTCGAGAACAATAATTTACTATATCCATCTGTACTGTTTGGCCTTCCATAGTGCGTTCATAAGACATGATTCTAGATATTTTCCATGAATTCACCGTCTGTACTTGAGCAGAGAATAATGGAACCGGCAAGGAGTTGGGATGCTCCATGTATCAAACAAATACGAGCATCTCGACTCGCCTCCAACTATATATCATTCTGCCTCCTGCTGCGCACCGTCCGTTAGGGTGCACAGCCCCGGCGGGTTGTGGTTATGGACTGAGGCGAAAGGGCTGCAAAACTGTCTACTCGGATTTACGATTGTAAAAAACTTTTGCGGGGCGATAACGACCAAGATATTTTAATCGAGCTCGGCAAACTCCGTGTATACTGGTCACTATCTTCCAGTCGTTATTCAGCAGTGCTATTAGTATTGATCAACTCATCCATACACACAGAGACTAACGACTGGTTCGAGTCTACTCCATCTTCATAATGCAAAATTTGTCAACGAACGTCGAGGTGCGGAACGAACGAACAAAGTTTTCTTACCAAGTAACACGGTTATTTGCCGCAGGATTGATCCACTCGTCTTGATGAGTACAAGAGGACCTTGGTGAGTATGGGAGGACGATCTGCTTCACTGATCTGCAAGATGGAAGACACAGTTCCCTCTATTTAAATTCAAACATCGGCGGAGCAAGGAACCGACATCGAGAATGTTTTTTGAATAAAACTGTGCAGATTTCTTCATTTTGTTTATTGCGGATGACTTTACTCGAATCGATACCGGATCCTGTCCTTGAAAGACATAAAATGACGCCGCCAAGCAGATCCGCGCGAGTACTGGTGAAAGTCGCAGGGACGTCATTTGATCGACGGACCGTGTACCCTGCGCAGCCGCGTTTTTCCGAATGGATGGCGTGTTAAAATGCGATGGTTAGGGATGCGGATCATCGGGAAGGCCCTCGCAATGAACTGGGCAAAAAAGAAATTCAGCCAGGGCGAACAGTGACTCGTGATTAGTGTTGCCACCGGCTAAGCCGATCAATTTAAAAAAACTGTTCTGCAGCTCCAGGTAACATAGCAAGAATTCTGAAAGTATTCATGCGAATGGATCGCCCTGAAAGTCGAGGACTCTCTTGTTGGTTCTAAGCAAGGCATCTCATTCTCGTGAAGATATTCGACCGGCTTCTAAATGGTTAAATTTTGAGCCATTTAGAAGCCGGTCAAATATCTGGCGACCAACCACACCGAGCACATGGGGTTGACAGAAGACCCTGCAGCTTTTTATGTCCTCTGCCTGCCCAAATATTCTCAGCATTTTACTGCTTTGATTCGCAGCCATATTTCAATTTTTTGAAATTGACCGGCTTAGCCGGCACTGGGCAGCAACACTACACCGCTGTTCGGTAGAAATGTTGTGTATATATTTGGCGGCTGATCAATTAGAAAATGTTGCTGAGGATGTTTCTAAAATAAAAAAGATCAAATCCCTCAAGGCTTCCAGAACATTATATTCCAGAGATGTTTGCGGGCAACATTTTTCAGATGTTCCCTGGACATTTGACCAAGGTTTGCAACAATATTTAATTTCCCTTCACCCGACAGTATTTGAATCACAAAAAAAAGTGTATTAAAACTGTACTACAGAATACACCGGTTTTTTATCGGGGGACTTGGGCTGGGGGACATAGCCGCATATCGGCCGGTTGCGTGCTCGGGAGGAAGGAACTTGCAGATGCACAAATTGCAGAGGATGCACCGTTGATATGGTAAAGCCCATGGGCCCGGGGAACAACCGAGAACTTGAAGTTGGTGCGTAAAGAAGGCAACGTTGATGTGGACATGAGCTTGCAGGACTGGGTATATTTGACATGTTTTGCTGGGGCATTAATATTGAGCCCGAGTTGAGCCTTGGAGCTTGGAGCTTGATTGTGTGGGTTCGGGACTTGAGGACTGCGGGCGGAGTTTCATTGTGGACATTTGTTGATGGGAGATCGGCCGTGTGGACGTTGGTACGGAGACCCCAAAATATTATGGCTTTCATTACAGAGGTTGGGCTTTGTCCGGGATCCTGTGCGTGCCCAGGATGTTTGTGGGCGAGAGGCGAAAGTGGGGCGCTAGCGGTAACGGCCGTTGGGGTAGTGGAGCGCCATAACCTCGCAGCCTTGATGCATTGAGTTGAAATTTGCACTCAGGTTGATAACCAGAGAAGCAGCACAGACTTGTCGCGGCTGGAGGTGTTGAGGGAAGAACGAAAGAAAGGCCATTGTGGGCGCACCAACATTGGCTTTGTTTGGTCTCATGCGCACGGACCATTGATGCCAAATCAATGAGAAAGTGCGGCTGATATTCGGTGCTGTCGAATAATTTGTACTTATGCCTTGAATGGGATTTAACTGAGAGGTTCACGCATCGGCTTCCAATGGGTCCTTTCGATTGAGTTTATGAATAGCATGTAATGACGCATCACGGACATTTTTTGCGATGTGAACCCAGTGTTCAGAGGATGTCATGCAAACATTGTGAGGATGCTGTGAAAATGTTTTCCCTCGAATGTTCTTAAAACATCAACGAAACCTAATCTATATGTCTCAGAATAAAAAATTCTCGATTGGCGGTGTACTCGTGATCGATCATCGAACCTCTGTTCGTGTGTTTCCGCTCATCCAAACATTCCACGTATCACACGGGATACGAGCCCTTCTCCACGCGAATCCATTGAGAAGGTAAATGAAGCCCCGCCCGCTCATGAATAAAAAACAAGGATTTTTTCAACGGCACGTGTGGGCGGGATCGGGCATGTGACGTGTCCGAATTGGGAAGTGAACTGTGACATACGCCGGGCTTCACAGAAGCCGCCGTCAGGGGCCTGCGCTACTTCCTTCCTTCATCCCCCGACCTTCTCCTTCCCTTCCCTCTATCCTCGACCCAGACGCGCGATAACGTCTTTGGTCCCCTCTCCGGCGTCGTCGGTGCGATAGGCGACGAGCGCGCCCCGAACAACAATGGCAGCGTGAGCCCGGATATGCGTGCTGATACTGTACGTTTTCCCTTCCTTTATAACGATTATCACGCGTCGGCGTCGCAGGTGTGGAGCAAGGCATGTCCGACGGACCCGCGACGTCCCTTTAAGTATCCCTATGCGCATGGTGCTTGTAGATCACGGAGCTCTCGTGGATTCCGCCTGCGCCGCCGATCTTCGCGAGTACGTGCCGTTCTGCTTCATGCCGAATCGAGTCACTTACAACCATTGTGTTCGCAGCATGAACAAGTCACTGAAGGGCAAGTGGGCGGCGCTCGCGTGTCATGAGACGGACTCGATCATCGTGCAGGTGAGCTGCGCTATCTTGTCGGCGTCTAGCTGGTCCTGACGTTTCTCGTCCAGCACGCGTTCGAAAACCTGGAGGAAAGCGTCAAGGACGGAATCGTCGATGAGTTGCTGGGACAGGGCGGTGTCGTCTTCGGCGAGGTTGCGAAGAGCCAGTAGAATTCGTACTGCGTCCAGCACGGTACGTCCCTTTCTTTATCCCCCCGCATTGATTGACCACCCTTTAGTTCTCGAGCACGGTTTGGACAAGTACCGCCAGATGGCGCTGGAGCATCTCCTCGCTGGGCTCCTCGAGTACGCGACGAACGAGCAGGGGAGCAAGAGCGTAGTGAAGGCGCGCAAGGTGGGCGGGAAGGACACGCTTGACCGCGGCGTGCAGCGCATGTGCGAGCCCGCGAAGGGGTGTGTGGCCTCTTCTCTTCGCCGTGCTCCTATGTATCGGCGTGCTCGATGACGGTGCACGGCGCGCGAGGATCGTGGGCCTCGCGCTGACGCTTGTGGTGGACCAGTGGGACTGGTCCTCAGAGACGGGGATCGGGCCGAGGACCTGTGTGGTCGTGTTAGGCATCAGTGTCGTAGTGTAGATCATGCATCCTTGACCGCGACCTCCACGCACCACCTGTGCCGCTGCTCCCTGCGCCCTCCCGGTGCCTTGGACCCGCTCGCCCCACTCCATATGGTGATTGGAGCGTGATTCGACCCCACCACGGCTGCCCTGGCCGGCCACCAGTTATTCTGAGGCTCGGATGACAACGACACTTTTGCGACGACATCTGTTTTCACCCGGATATTTTTGCTTCAAATGCTTGCCTCATATTACTCCCATCGACTTCTATTCGACGCGCGGCACCTGGATTTGACAAATCGTCAAATGAGGCGGTTGATCCAGGAGTGTGCACCCGATTTGACAAACCTGTCAAATGAGGCGGGTTGGTCGGGCGCGGGAGATGGCGGACGGGCGGAGGGATTCTAGGCGAGCAGATCAGCACATTCCGATCCCGAGACGGCCCACGACCTCGTTTATACTGTCCGCTTCCAGTCATTGAATGCCTTACACTGATGGCTCCCAGTTGGCGGAGCCCCCGAGACTGAAAGACGGACGAACAACGTGAACAACGAGAACACTGCGGAAGAACAACGCGAACACAGACCGAAAAACATTTAAACTCATCACTCCCTCCGCGACATTCTTTCTATCGACGGTTGCGGTCATCGAGCGGGATTTTTTCGTCACGCGGAGAAAAAGACGGGGCCTGGAAGCAGATGGAGGGATTAACAGGATTTGGGGAGAGAGAGGGAGGCCGAAGCGCGGGGACCGCGCTTTACGGGAGGGGGGTGCATGGACCAGTGGGACTGGTCCTCAGAGACGGGGATCGGGCCGAGGACCTGTGTGGTCGTGTTAGGCATCAGTGTCGTAGTGTAGATCATGCATCCTTGACCGCGACCTCCACGCACCACCTGTGCCGCTGCTCCCTGCGCCCTCCCGGTGCCTTGGACCCGCTCGCCCCACTCCAGTGGGTAGTCACGCGAGCGTGGTACCTACCGCAAGTGCTGTCTTCTCCCTCGTCACGGCCTCGAGCTGATGATTCCGTAGGCAGACAAGGAGCAGCGCGCTGCTGTACGACTGCATCCGCGGCCACATCGTCACGCTGCGCGGGTGCAAGACGGGCTCGAAGGTTATCTGGCTTTTGTACGTCCTTCTGTCTATTCGCTTGCTCCCGTGCTTATCTCGTGCCCTCAGCGATAGAATGGGTCGTCTGTTATGAGGCATGTGCTGACTATCTTCGAGCGCGCCTACTACGGATACTGAACTATTTTCGCTCTTTTCACTTGCATGGCAGATTAAAATCCAACTCAATTACCTTTGTTCTTCGGTCTCACTGACCTGTCTCGATAGATCAATACTAAGCCTCACGATATCATCCGTTCATTTCCTTTGGCACGACAATCTCAAATATCAATGCGCTGACTCACATGCATCATCATCTCAGTATCGGAGCTCATTCACCCAAAATTCGTCGACCTGATATCGTCTTCGTCGCCGCCTTCATCAATGATATCAATCTTATAACTGGACTCTAACACGCTCGGCATAACGCAGACGCACCCGCATCGACCCGCATACCCGGCATATCGAATAATCAATCGTATAACAGGACCTTGACTCGCTCAGCATAACGCGGACGCTCACGCATAACGTGCTCTTGTGCCCAACTCGCGCGTATACGGCATATCGGTTAACCATTAAGCAATCTCGGAACAAAATAATAACAATCCCATATCATACATCCATTCATTCACCCATTGTCTGCAAGCACCATTCATCGCATCGATTCATCCATATACATACATACATACATACACTGCATCTTGTACACGCATAGCCTCGCATCGCATCGATTTCACAATTCCATACCTACATCCATCCATAAATCTATTTCTTTCCTATTTTTCTCCGTTACTTTTGCATTCGTCCTGGCATCATATATTGCACGTACCAGAATCACTTCTACCCATCATACGATTTCTTTTTTTCGCACTTTGACTTTGACTTGACATTTTGCATTGCGAAGACGCACGCCCATGTATACCTAGCCCAAGGCTCGTTTGTAACAACTGAATTTCCACCGGCTTTTTGCATGTTTTGCTTTTGCAAGGGCTGGAACGTGAGTGAACGAAACAGTCTTGCTACTAGATCCAATTGCTGTTTGACGTTTACTGCGGGGGGCTCATTGTAAGGCAAACTTTTCCTGATGGATCATTCCACAGTTCAAATACAAGGTGTTTTCGAGATGACAGAGATGTTAGACGGAGTGTTATCAAGTACCGTATAGCGTTTCATACATTTAGAATGATGATGGGCCAAGGCGCTGCTTGCTTTTTTTATCCGTTCGCTGGGCTCGCGAATCCATTGTCTTGATGGTTTTAACCCACTGCGTGCCTGATTCAGGACATCAGCTAGGACCCACGACGCCTAGATTACCCGTCCATTTTTTGGTGTACACCAATAATGTCTATGAATATATATTGAAAATACACGAAAATCATCACAGTGCAGGAACAAAGTGAAGTAGCCCGCAGGTCTCTGCGCCTAAAATCATCTATTAGCTAACTTCTGCGTGTCCCCCAGACGCCCGGACTACCCGTCCATTTGCTGGCGCATACCAATAATGTCTAGTCAAATATATTTACAGTGGTCCTTATGTCTTTGCGCCTAAATCATCTATCAGATACCCATACATGTCCCCCAGACGCCTGGACTGCCCGTCCACTTCCTGTCATTCGGGGGAGAGAATCGCTGGAAAGCGATTATTTCTTTCTGGGAAAAAAGGACATAGGACGCTTTGGGACCCACTACAAAATTAGTGGGCATACCCTTTCTTTCGTACTTCCACTGTAGGGTTTTCGACCCAAAGATGTTCGGATTTAATTGGTCGCTTGACCGGAATGGCGGGGTTGCCCATTCTTCAGTGCTTCAGTGCATCATTTCGTGATAAAAAGATTCTTGCTTCACTTTCCAAACTTGTCGCACTCAGCGAAAACTTGGAGTCGGATTTGTGATTTTAGATTCATGCTCGGAATGAAATTATTTCATTCAGTTCTGGCATAAGCACGCTGTTCATAATATTACCGAAAAATATGCACATCAATTTTTGGCTCCCCATCATTTGCAGTTCAGAAACCCGACTACATTAAAGGGCCAGGGCGGCGACAAGTCCAAGAATAATAGCCTATTAAACGAGCATTAAGTACACTGAAGGAAGAAATAACAAAAAGTATACCCATTTGTTGTACGTGGCCACGAATGCGGGAAGAGCACCCGAAGATGGTTGAGTGGAAGGAGCAGATGATGTCTGTGACGCATTAGGAGAGCTAGGGAAGATATTTTGAGATGGTGTCAGTGCTAGAGGAGATGTGATCTTTACCTTGCGCTGACTGACGAGCCTGATGGAGTGGAGACGGAACTAGGGAGAGAGATATAGAAGAAAGACGGCTAGGAAGAGAAGAAAGAGATGGTTAACGTACGTTTCTCCGGTAGCCGGATTTGTACTCTGCGTCGAGCCCGATGAGGTGAGGACGGAACTACGGAAAGCGAGATATAGAAGATGGCCAAAAAGAGGAGAAAGAGAAGGTTAATGTACCTTTCTCCGGTAGCCGGATTTGTACTCTTCGTGTCCGGCGAGGCCGATGAGGTGGGGACGGAACTACGGAAAGTGAGATATAGAAGAAAGATGGCCAAAAAGAGAAGAAAGAGAGGGTCAATGTACCTTTCTCCGGTAACTGCACTCATATTTTGGGTGACTGATGGTTGAGTAGATGGAGAGGTAGCCCTGTATGGCACCGAAAGCAAGATATCAGATCCAGAAAGAAACCTAATTTGGGACAGAAACTCACGTCGCAGACGCCGTACTCACATCATCCACAGCATAAAGCAAAGTCTGCACCGCAACCGAAATAACCACTGTGGACGTAGCATCTGCTTCAATACATTGCATCTTTCCCTTCGCAGTCTCATGGAAGTTGCAAGAGAATGATGGGGCAGGGAAGACATCGGCGATGTTGGTTGCATCTGCTACCATCGTTTCTGAAAGATTGAAAATGGTAGGATTGTTGCATCAGTCTATACATACTGGGAAAGGAGGGAAAAGACTCACGAACGAAAGTCGTAGCACCATCATCTGCAGTCTGATACAACGCAAACGTAGTTTCGTCTCCTTCAACTCCAAGAACAGAAACGCTCGTGATGCCGATGGCTGGGGCGATGAGAGTACGTGTAACCTCTCCCCTCACAATGCCTACAATCGTGATCGTTTTAAGTCAAACAAATGCCAGGAGGAAGAAGAGAGTTGCATTACCTGAAAGAGCGACGATGGTATAAAAGAGCGAAAGGGCCGAGAACTTCGACGAAGACATCGGTGGCAGAGGACGTGACGAACAACCAAGATCCAGAGTAAGAAAAGATGCGATCAAATAACCGCACAACCGAAGTCTGGCAGCTTTATAGGCTAAGGTGCGCTCCTATTTTTAGATTTCGGCGGCGGACGATCGGGCCGATTGCGGGCGAACCAGGACAGGGGTTGTGTATTGGCGGGAAAGTGATTTCCGAACGTGCTCTATCGAAAAAAAATACATCGTTAAATCGAGTTTCCTGCCCCTCCGGTTATATTGGACGGGCACTGAAACCGCAAGTCTCTCTCTTTATAAAATTGTCCATCTCTGTCTGAAGCTTTTCTTTGGAGCTTTTGAAACACATCTTCGGTACTACTACATCAACTGCATGACGGCCAAAAAACCCACGCCTGCTGAGAACAAAAATATATGCACTGCCTTTTAAGCTCCGATTTTGATTCATCAGTACCGACACTTTGTTTACTTAATCAGCACCGACAGTGTGGAATATCAGCCGTAAGTTACGCTCAAAGAAGTTCGGGAATTCGCGACACCAGCATGTCAACGGCGGCATACCCCGCATGCATCGAAATTACAAAAGTAACTGATTTTGGTATGCTGTAATTGAGTGTCTATGAGTCCACACCTCACATTTAAGTCAAGGCGACATGTCTGTGCCGTGATGCCGGCGTCCGCGCCGAACTCACTCCGATGTCAACATCACCAAAATCGAATTCTATACTCGGCGGCAGCAAACCTCACATGCCAAGAAAAATGCCCGAGTTTATGATTTTGCATATGTCAACGGGATATGCCAACGCCTCCCTGAGGCACAAAGTACAATATTTATTCTCAAATGATGCTTACCTTGAACCATACTCCTGCGTCATCATATCTACAGGCCGCCTCTGTTGTGTGGATCTGGATTTGGAAAGAGGATGACGGATCGCGGAACGGTCCGTCAACCACTTGTAGGTTATTAAATCAACCCAGGAGACGGGCAACGAGCGCATCACATCATCTATGGTTGTCATGGTGATCATGGGATTTCCTTTCACCAATCATCAAGGTATCCCGCGCATACCGAGATCGTACGGCCATGAATCTTTCCGTGATGGGAGGTTTGATGCCAGAAATTTGGTTTCGGCTACCCCTTGCAATCCATTATAAAAACTGTGTCGGTACACCTTACGCCTTATGGATACCGTCTGCAATTGGCCCTGGTGACTGATCATCAGGCCAAACAACTGGGCATGAGCTGGCTTTTACAAGAAAATCTCAAACACCGTCAATGGCAATGTGAGTTTCAGAAATTGATCGATCATCGGTCGCAACCTCCTCCACGCATGTGTCTGCCCTCCGCAGCTGATTGGTCATCTGCATCGAACAGTATAAGGACGGGAGGTTGTAACCTTGTTGGAACCCATAGCCAGGTCGCATATCATCACTCTCATTCTTTCAACCCACCTCATTTCCGTTTATTCAAACATGCAGTTCTCCTTGATCTCTGCTCTCGCCGCCTTTTTCTTTGTCTCCACGCTGGCTGCTCCCGTTCTTCAGACGAGGGACATCATCGACGACGCGTGCAACGGCAAAGCCATCGGCGATGCCTGCTCCTTCAGCACCCCAGAGATTGGTACCATTACCGGCAGTACGTAGTGACGATCACATTTCCTGGCCTCGTGGAGAGATGCTGAGTGGAGTATTATCACAGCATGCGCAAACCCCTCGGACGACGGCGTTATCGTCTCACCCGAGGTCTTCTGCGCGGAGACCTTCTAGACTGGCATGTCCCTCACCATTTGTCCGACTCATATGTGTTGACTTCCATACACAGTTAACGCGTCTTTGTATTTGAATCAATGACAAACGTCTGCTGCGCAGGACGACGAAGATGAGAACGAGTGATACCTTCCTTTGTATTATACAATGGAAATCGATCTTGTGCTATGGAGTTCCCTGACACGTTCTTCACCCCCGCAATTCTCCGACGATACACGGTGTCCTAGTGAGATAACGCATTGCAGACTGGTAATTTTGCATCGCTTCCTAGTCAGCAACCAGTCCAATGACTTGAGTTGAGACTCCTCGATATTTAATCGATACCTTGGCTCACACAGAATATGATCCGGTGCTCTACATGTAGGTAGGCAGTATTCCACGCTCGGGCCAGAATAGGTGGCTATGACGGGATATACGTAGGACAATTCTATTGCACCGTAATCAGGATAACGTTCTAGCACGGAGGTTACCAACCTTTTGTGACCAATTTCGCAGCGGACGTTTAGAAAGTCGCCTGTCTTCTTTGAACATCGGGTCGGCCCAGCCTCGCGGAAACAGCGAAGCCTGCTTCCTCCCAACAGGTGATGTGCTGGATGTGCTACTCCCCGCCTTCATCGGGAAATGCTCATGTGAATTTGTTGTCGTTTGACGGGAAATGGTCCATTCGACATAAATCAAAGACATGCCCCGGGGTAAAAGCCGGATTGCAAACGATCTGTCCATTCAGATTTCCACGAACCAGCTTGTGGAAGGAGATATCAATGATTCTTCATTAACTGCCCGAGGTCTCGGTCGAGGATACTTAGCATGCGTCTGTCGGATGTTCTGGCCAAGCTCCGGCTGGAATTGGATCCGGTGTACGCCATCAACGCCCAGCGGTGCAGGGCCACCACGTCAATCGTACCTGGGATCAGTGCGCTCGTGTCCGGGAATATGGCGGATCATTTCCTAAGTGCATTGGTTGCCTCGCGAAAGCTTCTGGTTTCACAGTATTCAGACCTCAATAACTGCGGACTGATGACTGACTATACCCATGTTAATTCTGACATGTTTCGAACCGAGACTAGTATTGTCTTGAAGGAATGAATCACTGGTAACCTACCAGTTTGCATCGAGACAGACAAGAAATCAGAAATCAGAGTGAGTGGGGGTATATAAATTCGGGTATATATATGCATAGAAATATCGATCACGATTTCACCGTCATTTCCAGCGCCTGCAGCCTCACAAAACTGGAATAATCGCCGTTCCTGTCCAACAACTCGTCGTGTGTGCCCGACTCGGTAATAATACCGTCCTTAATGAAATGTCTGTAGAAGAGATGATTTGAATCTGATCCCTGGTCCGCGGAAAGTGCAGACTTACATCCGATCCGCGTTCTGAATCGTCGAGAGGCGATGAGCGATCGCAACAGTTGTACGTCCTGCCGCTGCGGTGTCCAACGCCTGCTGTACAACCTTCTCCGAGCTCGAGTCGAGCGCGGATGTGGCCTGCAGATTGTAGTTGAGCACAAGATTGCACATTTTAAAATCGATGACAGACTTCATCGAGGAGCAGGACCTTAGGATCCCGCATTAGAGCCCGTGCAATAGCAATTCGCTCTGAAATTATCAAATGTCAGTGTGGTACAAAAGACTGAGCTCAGAACGTACGCTTTTGCCCGCCACTTAGCTGGGACCCCTTACCGCCAACCTCAGTGTCAAAGCCACTGATAAGCGCGCGAGGCGTCAATAGAGCCATCGCAAAAAATACGGATAAACTTACTTCGGAAGAGATTGGATGAATTCGAGGATATTCGCATCGCGGCAGACATCCTCGATCTCCTCCTGTGTCACCTCGGACTCGGGCTTGAGCGCTCCAAGGAGAATATTGAACCGGACCTTCTCTGCTTCAGTGGAAGAAATACGCCATGAGGAGAGGAACAGACCGTTCCAGCATACAGCGTCGGCTCCTGCGATACCAAAGCCATGCGACTGCGATAGTCTTGGATGTCTTGGGTGTCGATGGCCACGCCGTCCAACTGTTACTCGACTTGAATTTGGTGATATCAAGTCAGATAAATAATAGACGTACGTTTATCCGACCCGCACCTGTCTCGTAAAACCGTTCAATGAGTTGGATGCTAGGAAGTTTTGGTCAGCCTAATAGAAAAGTAAGGCCGTGCGAAACTTTTACATCGTGCTCTTCCCGGAGCCACTGGCGCCCACAAGCGTAACATATTGTCCCGGCTTCGCCTCGAAGGACAGCCCGCGGAGAACCTCTATCCCCGGGCGCGTCGGATAACTGAAGCGCACATTGTCGAATTTCAGGTGGCCTTCTGTCTTCTCTGAATCCTTTCCGGACGGTGTCTTCGAATGCGGTGGTATCCCAGGGCCGGATTCAAGCAATCGCATCATCGCTGATCCCGCAGTCTTCGCAGTAGACAGATCAGGCGCGAACGAGAACACATTTCTACACAAGATAACAATCAGCAACTTGACATAAACTGATTCAGGTAAACTTACCCGGCGGTCGCGCTTCCAAACGTCGCCTTGTATTCACCGTCAATGCACGCAAAAAACAGAACATGTATGCAACGCAACGTACCGCCATAAGAGTGGTGAAAAACTGAAATGTCGTGCACTCCTGCCGCGAAACGAGCACAGCGCCGTACCAAAAGATCAGCGCGATAACGCACTACACTGTCGTCTGCGAGAACGCATACAGCAAGGCGCTCCACCGTGCCGCGTGCGTGGCGGCGTTCAGGGGGATAACGAGGCTGTCGTTGTAGCGCATGCAGCAGTAGTCCTCCCCGGTGAGCGCCGCCACAGTGCGGATCGAGGCCGCGGCCTCGCACGCTACTTGCGCGGAGTCGACCTGGGCAGCCCTGTTCCGTTCGTCTTTCAGGACGATTACGCGCTAGGAGGCTATCAGGTCTTTAGGGACCATGGCTTCCCGAGGAATACTCACCAGCCGGATATACCCCGTGAAGAAGAGCAGTGGGGAACAAGCTATGTCATAGTTAGACCAGCGCCAAAGCAACCTCGAGCAACAACTGACCGATAGAAATAAGCCCCAGTTTCCACACGAATATTCTTTGTTGCTCAGTACCTATCACGGCTCCCAGAGGAATCAACTCACAAGCCAACAATCCAGCCCGTCGCAAGCGTCGCAATACATTCGACGATGCTATGGGACGATGAGTGGACGCCGATGGGAGATGGATAACGATAACGAACGCGCCGAGAGTGATACCAATCAAGCCCTTGACCTTTTGCGGATGGTCGCTTAGATTCGATGTCAAGCTTCCCGTCTGCGAACCCACAGTCAACGTCTGCAATATCGAATGTATGCATGGGAAAGGCTCACGTTATTGTCCTCCTTGTCGAAAAACTGGACTGCGGACAGGTATCAACTGATGTCAGCCATGTAAAAAATACGCCGCGACGGATGTGCCCACTTTTCTGCCCGAGGATAGCGCGGAAGAGCAGCGAGCGCAGCTTGCCCGTGAACGACGCCGCAGCGGCGCCAAAGAGGTAGTTTTGCATGCAAATGCTTATCGCGGAACCTATGGCGACGAGGAACATCCACAGCGCCGTGCGATCGCCCAAGTGTCGTCGCACCTACACAAAGCAAGAAAAGGAAAAGAGATTGTCAATGATCCGAATGAAAGGATTTAAATTTAAACGGCTCACATGCGGGTCCGGGTTAGAGAACGCGACGATGCCTTTGGCTGGAATTTTCGTCAGTAACGAAGGCGGCAAGTCGCTGGTGAGTGTCCTCACAGTAGATCACGGCATACGTAGGATACACCTGAGTGGAATCAGCCCCGTGGCAGATCATTAAATATTCCACATACTATGCCGTTCACTGAGAAACCAATTAGCGCACTATGCAGGATGCAATAAAAGAGAAATACACGCACAGACCGCAAAGACAGCACCAATCATATACATCCGCCACGACTCGCGATTGAGTCTCGCAAGCTTCACGAAGAGATCGAATAACCCGTAATCCGGGGTGGCTTGAAGTGCGGTATGGTCGGTCTCTTCAAGTTTCTGCAGGCTCTCGCGCGAAGTGGCAGCGCTGTCGAGCGTCTCCGGCCGTTCTTCCGGCGCAACCTGAGCCGAGCCGTCGACGTCCTTCCCGTCGCGCAGCTTCTGCGCCTCGACGAGCTGTGCGTACGTGCTTCCCGGATCTGCGAGCAGCTCGTTGTGCGTGCCGTGCTCCAGCACTGCACCCTCCGCCATAACGTAGATCGCATCTGCGTCCTTGATCGTCGAGAGCCGGTGCGCAATCGTGATCGTAGTCCGTCCTGTAAGATATCAGCACCATGCGGTATCTAAGGTGCAGGAGCCACTTACCCTTCCGCGCATTATCAAGCGCCCTCTGCAACTCACCCTCCGCGCGCGTGTCCAGTGCACTGGTCGCTTCGTCGAGGAGAAGGATCTTCGGGTCCGCGACGATGGCGCGGGCGATGGCGATGCGCTGCTTCTGCCCCCCTGAAAGGAGGAACCCACGCTCGCCGACGATGGTGTCGTACCCCTGCGGTAGCCCCCTTACGAACGCGTCCGCATTCGCGCGCAGGCAAGCCTCCTTGATGAGCGTCTCACGCTCCGCCTCGGGCGCATCTGCGTATACCGAGTTTAGCAGACCGTAGGCGACGTTGTCGCGCACTGAAACAAGAGCAGGTTAGGGGCTGCGACTCCGCAGATGGGTATGTATAGCAGTGACGTACCAGAGGCGTTGAAGAGCACCGGCTCCTGCGCGACGAGCCCGATCTGCGCGCGCAGGTACTTGAGGTTGATCTCGCGCACATCGACGCCATCGAGGCGCACCGTGCCCGCGCCGGGGTCGTAGAACCTTTCCACCAGCGCGACGATCGTCGATTTCCCGGATCCCGACGCGCCGACGAGCGCCGTAGTCGTGCCCGAGGGGAACGCGAGCGAGATTTCCTTGAGCACGGGGACGTCCGGGCGCGAGGGGTAGGTGAAACTAATATTGGAGAGGGAGAGGGCGCCGGAGACGGGGGAGGGCTTGAGCCCGCTGGAGTCGGAGGAGTCGATGGGGGGGATGCGGTCGATGGTGGCGAAGAGTTTTCCTGCGG
The DNA here is from genome assembly GCA_029281465.1 of Mycena epipterygia. NCBI lineage: Eukaryota > Fungi > Basidiomycota > Agaricomycetes > Agaricales > Mycenaceae > Mycena > Mycena epipterygia. Next base: position 901,142 of record JARJCQ010000044.1, on the reverse strand, counting down.
CGCCCATAGCGACGACAATGGCTGCGGCGATAGACGAGTGAGCGAGAGTAGGAGGGCAAGATTGAGTTCATACCCTGGATTTGTGGACCGAGGATGACGAGCGAGGAGGTGCCGGTTAGCACGGCCGAGAAAACGGTGACCACCGTCCCCGCATTCGCTGTCCATGATATCAGTCTCTGATACGATCTGAGAAATTACGACGGTACCTTCATTGCGGTTGAGAAGGGTAATCCCGTACGAGAAGGCTTTCAGGGGTCAGCTCGTGGATAGAAAATGGAGGCAAGTATAATACCTAAGCCATACGACGAAAATACCGCAAAGTAGAATGCACCCAATCCACCTCCGCTCAATGTCGCGGTCTTGATGTCCACCGCGCGCGCCTTGTTGGCGAAGCCATCGTACAGCATCGCCAGTGTCTCCTGCGTGCCGAACGCATGCGCGGTGCGGATCGTCGAAATCGTCTCTTCCGCCAGCGTTCCTCCCTGCAGAATCGGTGTGAGCAATGCATAAGGAGGAACCAGTTCGACAGACCTCGGCGATATGCTTGAGCGATAACCTGAAACGATTATTAGGACAGGGAATATTGAAGATGTGTTGATACATACTCGGTGTATCGGGACACGAACTTGCCCAAGAGACCCCCAACGAGAGACATGAACGGTAATAAAGTAGAGAGCACAAGAGCAAGACGCCACGAGCGCACGAAAGCCAACACGAATCCCGACACGAAGCCGGCGAGGAAAAACATTGTCAGCGCGACCTTCTCCGATATGCCTTGATGAACGAGATCTGGAGCCGCCGGTGTCAGTAATGCAGTTATCACATAACAGAGCGCCACTCACGAGTATCGGTCTGAATCCGCGTCACAATTTCCCCGGCGCCTACGTCGTCGAAGAACGCCGGATCCTGGCGCAGCACGGCCTGCAGGTAGCGCTCACGGATACGCTTCGCTCCGATGTCACCACCCAGGTGTGCATGTAGATGTAGGTGGTCACAAAAACCCCGATGCCTACGGGACTGAGCCACACTCTGCATGAGGAAGGGATGGACACTTGCCTAAGATCGTCAGGTAGATGGCATTCTTGGCAGATCCATGTCGGAAGTTCGCCGCAGCGATGGGTAGCTGGGCCGCGGCCTCTACAGAGCCTGCCTTCGCCTCTGTGAGAGCGAGGGTGAAGGCTACGAAATCCTCCGTAAGATTTCCGAAGAAAATACTTAGTAGGGGCTAATGAAATGTCACTAAAATTGTAGGGAATATATCTGACGAAATACCGATGCAGCCCCTGCAGCACCAGCGGCAATAAGACCGATGAAATTCAGGAAGAGTTCGGCCCGAGTGGCGAAACTTAAAGGAGCTTAGCATGAGGGTCTTTTGAATCATATCAACACTCACCGAAACAGCGCAAAGAAAGATACAGGCGGGACCTTCGGTTCTTCTTTCGTTTTCTTTTCAGGGGCTCCATCCGCAGACCTCGTCGTGTCGCCAGTCGGAGCTTCAGCTGTTTGCCGTGGACCAAAAAGGAGGAACTTGCGCCTCGTTTTCGGCGCCGAAAGGCCTGGTTTGTCGGTGGTGGCGATTGAGTCGTCCATGGATGGGAAGGAACCACCCAGTCGCTTGGTTTTCACCCGAGCGCGCAGCCGCGACAAGGATCGGTCCGAATCCTGCCGAATGACTCTGACGAAGCTGCGGAGGCTGCCACGTCCAGCCACGTCGTACCACATCAGGAAAACCCCGAATTGCTATAAGGTTCTATATAGACATACATAGACAGATATAGACGCTATAGACGCTATAGCAACTGTCTATATCGTCTATATGTGTCTCTGTGTATCTATATAACAAGCCATAGAATTTTGATTTTTCCTGATGCAGCAGCTTCTAAAAGGCGCTGAAGTGCTGCGGTCAAAGCGTCGTGGGCAACCGTCAAGATTAACCGTTCTTTAACGAGATGCTCCTCGTGGCTCCTCGAATCGATTCTTTGTATCTGTTTTGTTTCTTCTCCATTCTCTCTGCTCCCCTCGCGTCCTCGATTATCCGTTTCTTTAACGAAATGGACGGCTTTTCAAAGTTGACCTTGCTTTGTCTCATCTCCTTATGGCCTTTCCCCATCTTTTTCGAATCCTGTGTTTTTGAACTCGTGGTCTAACAGCTCTGCTCAATCCTGTGCATGTTCCTCCATTTAGATCTGTCACGTTCAAATGCAGCTTTGGCAGTACTCGAATAAATCCTCAATAGGTCCTTACTCGCACAATTTCCATCCCGTCCCAACCGCGGAACAACTGCGAGCAGTGCGTATTAATTCTGTGGTTCAACAGCAATTTATAACACATTCAAAATTTCCTGAAATGTACCCATATTCCCACTGTGTACGGTAGGCAGGATGGTCGAGGTTGGAGTTTGACATTAGCACAAGAGTGGCAAGTGAGTGACGGAAAGATCACACGCGAGGCTAGCGGCATACATATCCCGTCTCTTTTCTTTCACCTTGTGTGCGGGAATTAAGAGTGCGATGCCAAGCCGTTCATCGCCACTTACATTGAATTAACCGTTCTTTTACGAAATGGCTGCTCGGCGGTGCAATTTCCCCATGTAGGTGTATCTGCATCTATTTTACTCTGCTCTTGCACCCCATTTGCTCAGGTGCTCGTCTCTCGTTCTCACGCCCGCGGTTCCGACATACTGCATTATTTCAATCAATTCAACCTAGTGCGTGACGCGTGACCCAAATTACCAATTCGACCATTCGACCAGCGCCAAATTTAGCGTGACAGACGCGAAAAAATTCGACCAGCAAACGAAAAATTTGGCTTTTTCATGCTGCGGGCGCAAATTTGGGCCCGCATGACAAACTTTGGGTTCGACCAGCGGGTGCGTGACGCGTGACGGTCGAATTGAATGAAAAAATACAGTAATTTTCTGGATTAGCTTGCCTCATTGGTGCAACTGTGAACCACAGAACTTTTGCCATTGCATGCCCATGACGCCGCGCAACACAGTTCAACCGCAGTGTAAAGGCCCCATCAACGTTGAGTACCTGAGCAAATGGGGTGCAAGAACAGAGTAAAATGGAATGCAGATACACCTACATGGGGAAATTGCATCGCCGAGTAGCCATTTCGTTACGACGATGGCCTCATTGCTGTAACTTGATACACCATCGGCACCGATGGCTCAGGAACAACCGGGGCTCTTATTATTACCCGACGCGGCCAGACTATACATAGCCATGGTGTTCCACATCTAGCCACAATGTGGGTGTCTTGTGCGCGGCCCCAACATGGAGACAAAGACGGGATGAAGACGAGGGGCAAACAGTACCACTCCGGATGAATAACGCTGGAACCCGAACACGAACATGGAAGCAGCGGGAGAAGCGGGCAAGGCGGCACAATCTTACCATGTGTCCATGAATTGAAATTATTGTATTGAATTCCTACTTATGTCCCATACCGCTTCCTCTCCATCTGCATTCCTTGGGAGTTTCTCCATTGGTGATACGGAGTAAGGAAGACCGTGGAAGACGGGCATACTGTCAAAATCCAATCTTGACCATCCCGCCTACGATACACTGTGTCGCAGGATACTGGGCCGTTGAACTGCGGCCACGTAGTACTGCTACGGGCTCACTCATCAACAATACTGAAGAACAAATCAGAATCAGAAATTGGAACAAAAAAGCTCACCAGTCGCTGGCAGACTAATGTCTCGACTTGTGTCGTTGCTGTAGTCTGCAATGAATCAATGGATGGCAGGTCGGAGAACAATGGAAAACTCACCAGTTGATTTCAAGAACATGATGCGACGGGTCGCGACTCGAGCGTGTCATAATTGATGGGGATGTACAAGTCCTACATATGTAAGCAAGAGTAGATATTGATGTGGACGTCGTTGGCTTGCGGTGAACAGGAAGGGCTTGCGGAAATAACAAAAGACAAGGATTCATGGACATGGACTTGCATATGCTTGAGATATCTTGCGGATGACTTGCGGTGCTCCGCATTGGCAGGGAATGGGAATAGCATGCACAGATTGACAGGCAGGGACTTTGAGCAAGTGTTGACAACAAAGTACATGTTGGTAGAGTTTGCAGGGTGCAGGGAGTGTCTTAGTGTGCCAGCGAGATGGTACAGGGGAGAAGGGACGCCGGGGAGATCACCACAGTCTGGGGGTTTTTGTGAGAAACCCCTCGCTCTCACACTCCATCGGACTCTCCGGGCTCTCTCCATTCTTCAATTCTTATTGTTTAATTGTTCTTCCTCCATTATTGATCGAGTCTAATTGTTATCCTCCATTCCTTACCATGACTCACTTTATTGTTCTAATTGTTCAACCTTGTCTCACATATTTCAATTCAGTTCTTCCTGTATAAATACTCCTCCAAATTCCTAGCTACCTCGTAGATCAACTTTGTCAGTAGTTGAGAATCTACTCTATTCCTCTTGGAATCCATCCTCTGTTATTCCCTCGACTCACCGCTCGGTGCCAGAATACATCCTCCCAGTCTTCATTTGGATTGCCGATACTTAGGTTCTCACAAGTTTGATCTACCACCAAACCTTTCTGCTGCCGAGCATCATGTCCTATACGGGCTTCGAAACTGGAGATCTTTCCACCCAACCTGTCCACCATGATCCTGATATGCCCGAGCAGGCTGTTAATCAGGAGAATTGGCAAACAGCTGATCATGTTGAAGAAAATGTTCAACATCCTCAGATCCCAGTCCCCCAATATGTCTCGGACCTCACCCATATGATGAAGGTCCTCACCGAAAATTTTGGTGCCTTCCAACAACTCATGGGCAATTATGTTTGGGGTCAACCCAACTCATCTGCTCCAGTTCCCGGCATCTCAACTGCCCTTCCAGCAGCTCCTCGCGGCACCGCTCGTGTTCGCGACCCTCGCCGTTTTAATGGCAAGATCGACGAGGTTGACCCCTTCCTCAACGAAATCGAGGATTGTATCTACATCCAACGTTTCGCACTCCCGACCGATGAAGACAAGTGCCGTTACATGGGTCTATATATGGCCGATGGATCCCCTGTTGAATGGTTCGCGCACATCAAGCGCAATCAGGCCAATCTTCTTCAGGACTTCACTCAATTTGTGGTCGATTTCCGTACCAAATTTTCAGACCCCAACATCCAGTCAACCGCAATGATGAAGCTTGACCGGCTTCGTCAGACCGGGTCCGCATTCCAGTACACCACTAAATTCCACGAGATCTGCACCCACCTTAAAATGACCGAGGAAACCAAAATCGATCGTTATAAACGTGGTCTCAAAGAATCCGTCAAGGACGCGCTCGTTCCTATTTTCCCTCGCCCAACCACCATGAAAGAATGGGAAAAACTCATTCTCGCCATCGACAATAATATCTTCCAGAGAAATAATGAGAAGAAACATAGTGGAAATACTCCCATGGTCATTAATCCCATTCCTCCATCCTCCTCCACTGCGACTTCATCCTCCACTTCCAACGAGGTTGTTCCTATGGACATCGATGCAGTGCGCACAGATGGAACTTTTCGTGGCAAACTTACTCCTGAAGAGCGCCAGGCTCGTCTGAAAAACAATCTCTATGCAAATCCGGACATGTTGTTAATGATTGCTTCAAGCGCAAGGCTAAGCACAGTGACAAGTCGGGAAAAGCCACGCCGAAGACAAACTAGTTCCTGCAGTCTTCGGCAACGGAAGGAACAGTTCACAGTTCTTCCCGTCGCTCAGAGCCTGCCCATTTCCGAGCACTCAATGGTGCATGGGTGGCTCATTCAGTTTCTGCTCCCCGTTTTGAATTAGCAGTCCATGTCCGTCCAGATCCATTGAATATAGCTCATTTTTTCGTTCCTATCGAGTTGAGCCTTCCCGGGCGGAAAAGCATCAAGACATTCGCATTTATTGATTCTGGAGCGACAAACTCCCACATTTCCGACAAATTCTCCTCTCGACATTCGCTTCCCCGTTCACAAAAATCCTCCCCCATTCCAGTTTATGCCATCGATGACCGTCCTCTTAATTCTGGTCTCTTGACCCACTGATGTCATTACTAGCCTCAAAGTTCGCGATCACAGCGAAAAAATATCCTTGGGCATTGTTGAAATGCCATATCCTGTCTTACTTGGTCTTGACTGGCTCAAGCGCCATAATCCCTCCATTGATTGGGCCCGCGGTCAGCTTTCACTGTCCTGTTGCGGCGCAAATCACAATTTCCCAGTATCCGCATTTGGAAAAGGCTATGGTCTTGCACATTTGCCCCCATCCTCATCATCATCTGCTTCCGCGATATCTTCTGTCGGACTAGGCCTTCGTCTAAATGGCAAATCGCTTTCCACCTCTGTTCCAGACTGCATTCATCGTGCAGAACCTGTTCACACACATCCACGCGGTCGTCTAGCTAACGTCTCCGCAACCCATTCCATTCTCCGTCCATATTGTGCTCACCCCGGCCCTAGTCGGACCGAGTTACTTTCCATTTGGACCTCCCATACTCCGTTTGTCCCTGATCCACCGCCTCTCAGCAAACCTTTGGACATTTGTTTTGTCAATTCCGCACGGTTCACCAAATATTCCCGTAACCGTGATACCAATTTGATTTGGTATACTCCGAACGAGGAGTTGAAGGCACGCATTTATGCTACAACAGCTCCTGACAGTTCCTCCTGGCTATGGCGATATTATTACTCCGCCGCCTAAGCCTCCACCTTCTGATCCTCCTGCTCCCGCTCCGGATCTTCCCCCGGATTTACCTCACGAAGAAGAACCACCTGATCCCGAGGACGTTGTTAGAAAACTCGTCCCGGAATGCTATCATGATTATCTCGATGTATTTTCACCAATTGAAGTTACCAAACTCCCACCTCACCTGTCCCGGTGTTGATTTGGAAATCGAGATTGAGGAAGATAAATCGCCGCCGTTCGGTCCAATTTATTCCCTATCTGAAGCCGAACGTGCCGAAACCTTTGATTACATTGAACGGAATCTCAAGAAAGGTGCTATTCGTCGTTCCCGTTCCTCTGCCGGTGCCCCAATTCTATTTGCAAAGAAAAAAGATGGCGGGCTCCGACTTTGCGTTGATTACCGTGGTCTTAATTCCATCACCAAGAAAAATCGGTATCCACTTCCCTTGACTGCCGACCTCCTTGACCGCGTTAACGGCTGCAACAAATTCACCGTCATTGACCTGAAGGACGCATTCAACCTTATTCGAATTAAAGAAGGGGATGAGTGGAAGACTGCTTTTCGCACTCACCTTGGCTTATTCGAGTATACGGTTATGCCCATGGGTCTGTCCAATGCCCCCGCGACATTTCAAAATTATATCCAGGACACCCTTCGCGACCTTCTTGACATCACTTGCGTCGTCTATCTTGATGACATCTTGATTTATTCCAAACCCGGCCAGGATCACGAGGAATGTGTACGCCAAGTCCTTGATCGGCTTCGTGATGCTTCGCTTTTCGCCAGCGCGAAAGAATGCGAGTTCTCCAAATCACAGGTCGAATATCTCGGCTACATCATCTCATCTAAGGGTATTCAAATGAACCCAAAGAAACTCGAGACCATTACCAAATGGCCAGCTTCCGTCCTCCATTTGTGAAATCCAATCCTTCCTTGGGTTCACAAATTTCTATCGGAAGTTTGTGCATAATTATGCCAAACTCACCCTTCCTTTGACCTCCCTGATGACCAAGGAATCAAAACTTAATTTTCCTGGTCTCAACCAAGCTGCCCGACATGCATTCGAGGAGCTTAAACTTGCATTTACAACAGCTCCTGTCCTCTGTCATTTCGATCCTGCCCTCCCATCCACTCTCCACACAGACGCCTCCGATTTTGCGTTGGCTGGTGTCAGTTTTGCAACCAGATTCCGACGGTGATCTTCATCCTGTTGGCTTCTATTCCCGCAAATTTGCGCCCGCAGAAATCAATTACTGAGATTCACGATAAAGAACTCCTCGCAATCGTCGACTCTTTCCGTGACATGCGCTCTTGGCTCATCGGCACCTCCACACCCGTGTCTGTTGTCTCTGATCACAAAAACCTCGAGTATTTTATGACATCCCGCGTTCTCAACCGCCGTCAAGTCCGCTGGTCGATGTTTTTAGCAGAATTCAACTTTAAACTCGACTATCTACCCGGTTCTAAAAATCCGGCCGACGCGCCATCCAGACTGCTCTGACTTCGCACCTCAAGAAGGGGATGATGTTCTCCTCACTATGAAGCAAGCAGTTGCTTAGTCAGTACCACACTGAGCATATTTTCCCGAGTACTCCTGTCATATCTGCTCCCTCCGTCTCTATTTCGGCACTCGCAACCTTTGCACTCGACAATTCTGAGTCCTTGAACGAATTCAAATCAGCCTACCGCACCGACACTGAATGGCGGGAAGCACTCGCATCAGGCGACTCCGAGTTCAGCGTCGATACCGACCTCGTTTACCACCGAGGCCGTGTTTTCGTTCCCCAATCCTTCCGTGCCAAAATCCTTCACCAACGCCATGATTCTGTCCTCGCAGGACATCCCGGCCGTGCACGCACCTTTGACCTTGTGGAGCGCGATTTTTCATGGCCTGGAATGCGCCGTTACGTCCGTTCGTACGTTGAATCGTGCGATCCTTGTGCACGCAATAAAACCCCGCGTCACAAACCATACGGCCTCCTGCAACCTCTCGATATTCCAGACCGCCCTTGGCGATCCATTTCCATGGATTTCATCGTCAAACTCCCCATATCTCATGGCTATGACTCGATTTGGGTCGTTTGCGATCGAATGACCCGCGCAGCTCATTTTATTCCCATCCGAGAAGCTATGGATGCACCTGAACTCGCGCGCCTCTTCCTTGACCGCGTTTTCCGCTACCACGGCTTTCCTGAGTCCATTATCTCGGATCGCGGATCCACCTTTGTCTCCAGCTTCCTCACAGAACTCATGAAACTCTGCGGTACCAAAATGAAACCCTCGACTGCATACCATCCACAGACCAATGGCCTCACGGAACGTACCAACCAAACGCTCGAAGCATACCTCCGCACGTACTGCTCGTACCAGCAGGACGATTGGGTTGATTATCTCGCCCTCGCCGAGTTTTCCTTCAACAATGTGAAGAATGTTTCGACTCAGCAGACTCCATTCTTTGCCAATCTGGGCTATCACCCAACCTTTTCCCCCATCATCTCAGAACGCACTACCAATCCTGCTGCCTCTGACTTTGCCACCCGACTTGATACTATTCATGCCGAATTACGCGCTGAGCTTGCACATGCTAACGAGTATATGGCAAAATATTACAATCAACATCATCTCGCGGCCCCCGAGTTCGAAATTGGTTCCCTGGTATGGCTCATGCGTCGCAATATTAAAACCACGCGGCCCACACCCAAATTCGACTATCGCCGCCTCGGACCGTTCAAGATCCTCGAACGCCGTGGCCTTTCCTCATATTTACTTCAACTTCCAGCTTCCATGTCGCGCCTCCACCCCGTTTTCCACGCGTTGCTCTTGGAAAAATATATTCCTTCTTCCAACATCCCTGATCGTGAATCACCAACGATTCCCCATGTCGAACTCGATCCACTCGATAACTCACGGGATATTGAAACTGTTCTCGATTCACGCAAAGTTGGACGCCGTTATGATTATTTCATTCATTGGCGCAACTTCCCTATTTCCGAACGCAGTTGGATTCTGATGTCTGATATTCCAACAACACTCAACGAAAAATTGGAACAATTCCATCGTCGTAATCCTAGGCTTCCGCGCCCTCCACGGTTCAATTTTGACCTTGTCATTCCACCTGTTAAAACACTTCCTCCGCCCACTTCCGAATCTCTTCCCTTGCCAATTATTCCACCCACTCGTGTTCCTACGCCCCCTCCGGAACCTCGTTCAGCTCCATATGAACCTCCCAGTCAAACAACTCTGCGCTCTGGACGTGTCGCTCGACCACCAGCATCCAAGGATTACGCACACTCCATCCTTAAGAAGGGGATGATGTGAGAAACCCCTCGCTCTCACGCTCCTTCGGACTCTCCGGGCTCTCTCCATTCTTCAATTCTTATTGTTTAATTGTTCTTCCTCCATTATTGATCGAGTCTAATTGTTATCCTCCATTCCTTACCATGACTCACTTTATTGTTCTAATTGTTCAACCTTGTCTCACATATTTCAATTCAGTTCTTCCTGTATAAATACTCCTCCAAATTCCTAGCTACCTCGTAGATCAACTTTGTCAGTAGTTGAGAATCTACTCTATTCCTCTCGGAATCCATCCTCTGTTATTCCCTCGACTCACCGCTCGGTGCCAGAATACATCCTCCCAGTCTTCATTTGGATTGCCGATACTTAGGTTCTCACACATTTCGCGGTGTATCAGAGAATGTGCGAGAAGAACAAAGTTCCCCTTCACCGCCAGGCAACGCCGAAGGATTTTTTCAAGTAACGTGGTTGAAACTACAGCTGATCTATCGCTAACAATGATTCAGCGATGTACAGGACTCAAAGCAAACCACGCTCGATAATTTTGCCACCAAGACTCCCCCGTTCACCTCGCAAGGCCTCCTCGACTACCTTATTGAAATGATGGTGACGGAGGATGACGTTCGTATCTCTTCCTTCCATTTCCTGGGTTGAATCCGACACATACATAGGCGTTTGTGCTCGTCGACAAAGGCCCGTTCCGACACCTTCTTCAATATTGCCGTCCGAGTCTCAAGGAAAGCGACATTCCGCATCGTACAACGATGCGGGAGGAGATCTTGAAGCGTACAGAGGAAGCTGAGGAGCGTCTTCGGTCCAAATTGCAGGTACAGTTAATGTCGTTCGATTTAATTTCCTAAATTCTGACTCCGCAACACATCGTAGGATATCCCTGGCCAAGTTTCGTTCACGTTCGACACCTGGACTTCGAAGACGGGTGACCCGTTCCTCGGTGTGACGGGGCATTATATCGACGCGCCGGCCGATAGCCCTGAGGATTGGAGCCTTAAGTCGGAGCAGCTTGCCTACACTCCGATCGAGGGCAACCACTCCGGGGCTAATCTTTCGAAGATCCTCGTGCGCACCGTTGATAGATATGACCTTCGCGACAAGGTAGAGACAGCGTCGTTGTAATTTATCCAAATGCATCTTATTCGTTCTCACAAGTTGGCTGGTTCACGGCGGACAACGCCACTAATAATGACACGGCCTTGAAGGCTTTTGGAAAGGAGATTGATCCACTCAAGCTGCGCTGGGATTCGGTTGAGCGTCGTGTGAGGTGAGATCATATAGATCATCCTGTTGTTCGATTTTGATCCTTTTTACCAGGTGCATGGAGCATGCGGTGCATCTCACCGCTGGGCACTTCATTTCAGACGTGTCGCCGCTGTCGGCCAAGGCTGTCCTTGCGAAGGCGAAGAAATTGCGTAAGAAATTTATGGCTGCTAATCCCGATATGGACGACGAGGAATTGGATGCGCTCCTCGCTGGAGGCGACGAGGAAGATGGTAACGAGGATGGAGACGATGAAGATGAGGATGGGCCTGCTCCGAAAGATGCCGTGGGGAAAGCTCTGGCCCTCGTTAAGCAGGTACTTTGTATTTTTACCTGTTGAACTCACGACTTGATGATCGACTCAAACCAGATCCGTGTATCCCCGCAAGCGCAGGCACTTTTCAAGAAGATGTGTGTCGAGACCGAAGTCCCCGTCCTTCAGCTCCTAGGTTGGATTCGAACCCGTTGGGCATCCATGTTCACGTTCCTCGACCGCCTGATTTTGCTCCGAGCCGTTCGTGTCCATTTTCAATGTCCGCCCTCACTTATCATCGTTTCAGGCTGTCAATCGACTCGTGCTTCTGGCGGATGACAGCCCAGAGGTTCCTAATCTCACGAAGAAGTCCTACTCACACTTCCGGCTGACGACTAAGGACTGGGAGCAGCTTATCAAGATGCACGAAGTGCTTCAGGTACTTACCACTGTCATTACTTGATTAGAATTGAATCCATACTTTACTTTGTGCCAAGGAACCGGCTAATATCTAGCAATCATTCTCCAGCCCAAGGCAGCCTACAGTTTGGCGAACGCTTCCCCTCCTCGAGGCTCTGGCGGAGACCTGGGGTAACATGGCTGCTACCGAAAAATTCGAAGATATGCAAGATTCGATCAATGCAGGTCTGGTCAACCTCGAGAAATGGTCTGGAAAGACCGATGATACCGATGTTTATTTCATTTGTCTCGGTGAGCCGTTTCTTACCCGCTTAACCTGATTTTGATGTTCCACCAGCGTTGGACCCGAACATCAAAACCGCGTACGCCAAAGAGTCATGGAACTCAGTCGCGTATGAAGAAGGCCTGGTAAAATTGGAGGCCATGGTGCGATTTTCTGTCAAATTTTCGGTCCGCAATCACTGACCATCTTTGTTTGCATTTGCTAGTTTGATAGTTATTACATTGCCCCCACCGCGGACGTTGCGGTGGTGGCGCCGGTGCAGAACGGTGAGTAACTCCAGTGTATCATTTCATTCTCTGACTTCCAACAGCGCCGACTGCTCCCGTTCAATACGGGAATTCCTGGATCCGGGCCAAAATCCAAGCTCGCAAAAACAAGGACATCGAAACCGTCGATCCACGCGATGAGCTCAACGCCTACCTCAAGGCCCCTTTGCAGAATGTTGACAATGTTGTGACTTGGTGGGGGGTGAGTGTTTTGATGCGCGCACGAGGCATAATTTCTGACCATATTCAGCATCATTCCTCGCAATATCCGACGCTCGCGCGCATCGCAAGGGACTACCTTGCCATCCAGGGCTCTGCCGCCCCCTCTGAGAGAGCCTTTTCCAATGGCTCACTCACCGGAACTGCGCGTCGCAATCGGCTGGCCCCGCAAATGTTCGAAGCCCTTCAACTCTTGAAAAGTGCGTATCGCAACGGCCATGTTAGTGCGGCAGCAGAGGCCACAAAGCGTGTCATCGCAGCCTTGGATGACTCCGACAATGAGACTGATATGTAGTTTTGCTTACCTACTCATGTATTTGCGCCGAAAATCGGCTGAAAATTTTGCGGTTCTTTCAGGTCCGAACCTCTTCTGAACACGAACCGAACCCTTCGCGAACCTGACCGATGTTCGGTTCGGGGTTCAGAAATTTTGGGCGAACCGGACCCGAGGTCAGGTTCGGGGTTCAGATTTTTTGGTAAAAAACCGGACCTAACCGGACCTCGGCAACACTAGATGGGGCAACATAATAGAAATTTGCTGCCTCTGCGAACTGAATGGCTTGGTTGGTCGCCACTTTAGTTCGGGTACCACAAGTTTCAAGAAATTCACTGGAGCTGGGATCAATAATATCGTCGCTGTCAGAGTTGGCATTGTATTCTGGGCCAATGGCTTCATCAAGTTGACCTAATTGCCAGTCAAGATCATGAGTGAGTTCTTCTGCATGATCAGCACGTGTCGAAATGATTCCCTTTGTAGCATTGAATTGCACCAGATGTGACCTGTATTGAGCAGAGAAACCATCTGCAGCTAGTCGACATTCCCATTGCTCTTGCATGTGATTTATAATCTTCAGCTTGTCTTGTGGAAGATGAGTAAGCAAATCTGCAAGAGCTTCTTTCCATGATATGGTTTCAGATTTGAGGGGATGTGACTCTGAGCGGCTCCATGGACGGAAAAGAGCAAGCATGGCTATAGCATATTTGGTGTCCTGCTCTTCTATGTCTCTGCGAGGAATGGGTGTCCCAGAGAGAACAGGTATCACTTGGAATTTACGCTTTCGGAAGCAATATGTGGATTGTTGTGGGTGACCAGTGACAAATTGGTGAATACCATCTGTCTGAAAAATGGAAGCTATAGCATTTAGTACATTAATTATTGCAAACAACGGGTATGCATTAAATAACATACCAGGTTCATTGTTTTCATCATTCACATCATCTTCATGTTTGCCTTTGCCAATTCGAATTTTCTCATATAGGGCAAATTGGTCCCACATCGAGATATTTTCGAGTGCAGTTGGCCGGAAAAGAACGTCATAGACCAAAGAGTTAAGAGAAGGGGTGACATGTTCATTTAGCAGAACCAGGGTATCACTGAGGTCAACAAGTTCTTTAGTGTCTTCTAGCTCTTCTTCTTCATTGTCATTGACTCTGTGGTTAAGAGAAAAAAAATGTAAGCTCCACAGATGATTTTATTTACTTTGACACACATTAGATCCTGATCTTTGTTAGACAATAAGTCCCGGACATCATTCATTTCAACAACAGAGCTAAGAGAGAATTTCAGAACTTGTAAAAATGAGTCACTGGATGCAAACCTTGCTAGTTGTTCAGCATTCTCCTTGGATTTTGCATATGGGGGAAATTCTGCAGGTGATAGCCAGGAGAGCAATTTCGACCAGTAAAATACTGCAAACTGTGCATCGGATACATGATTACCAATGCCTAGAAGAGCACAAGCAACCTGTTGCCCAGACAGTTCCCTTCGACCATTGATCTGGTTCAGAGTCTTGAGTATCAGTTTCCGACAACGTTCTTCATCCAAGGTGACAGGTTGATTCTGGTTAGAATCAAGAGCCTTCAAAGCAGCAGCAAGAGCACTCATAATCACGGCAGAATCCAAGCCATATTTTGCTATGTAGTTGGCCACATAGATAGAAATTGCCTGGCCAAGAGGGCCTGATCCGATGAACTTGACGTCTGTATTGCACTGAAAGGAACCACTGACTGTAGGATTATATCCCACGACATTTGAGTCACCGCGCTTTAATGAAATTTTTCCATTTTCATCCATGGTTGTTTCCGGGACAAGGTCAAAGGGATAGTTGAATCGACACAGTCGGTCTTGATCCTCAGCAGTTAGCCGAGTTATTGAGAATGGGGTCTTTTTGAAAAAAGTGTCGCTGTGTTTATGAACCTGAGCTGAGGCGTCCAAAATCTCCCGCAGAAACTGTGGCCATACAGCAGAGAAATTCGAGCCATCAGGGTGCGGCGAGCGATCCATGAGGCAGGCTTTTAGGTTTTCGTTAGGTAACTCTTTGTCAAGTGAAACAGTGTTTGCTGGCAAGTCAAGCTTGATTATGCTTTCTAACCAGGCAAATAAACGCTGTCTGAACTGTTCATCTGCAAGTGCTTGTTCTTGGACCTGCTTTGGAGAAAGAGCTCCTGCATACAAAGTTGTCAGTATCAATGAACAGATCCAAAATATTTCAATAACCTTCCAGCCAGATAAGCATATGCATGTGAAGTGAACCATGATTTTGTGCTTCAAAGACTGCATAGTAGTGCTTTAGACGTCCAAATACACCTCTTTTGCACGCTCTTTGAAAGCCTAAGAAGACATTGATAAACTGATCTACCATCAGCTTGAAGAACTCGGCGCCAGCAACTGGATTTTCAGCAAGAGAATGTGCACGATCGAAAGATGTAAATCGTGAGTCAGGATTGCCAAAGATGTTACTTGGGGTGTAGGGCCGTGGCGGTGCCCGGCAGAAACTTCGTACTTATGTCCCTCTACTTATACTCCACTTACTATTACAAATTCAAGTTGAACTTAGCTGCTTGTAATTCCCAGCAAGCTGCTATTCCACTTAAAACCTAGGATAGACAAGTGCATCATATTGGACATACTGTACTATTTCGACTGTAGGTTCACACCATGTCACCCGTCACCTTACATTTTCACTGCGTTAGATGTTCATTCCTCGGCAATCACATCAAAATTGCCATAAATGGCAATCCGGCAAGTGCCGGAAGAGAAATTTTTGCATTTTTACGCCAATCTGGGCCACAAAAGTTCGCCGTCACCGTCACTGGTAACAAATAGGTTCAGTTCACGACCCTCCGTCACCCGTCACCTGAACCTATGGTCGAAATAGTACAGTAGTAGATATCAAGCAGGTCGGATGAGAGGCAATAGGGAAGAATGAGAGGTAATCGCATGATAGAATACGGAGACCTGGCTTGAGATAGGAGTTATCAATTTCGGCCAGGAAGACCGAGAATAAATAGAGGTGTCATATATTAAAGGCCGCCCGGGCGCGCTGAGGGAAAACATCGATAGGCAGGATGAGGAAGGCTTGAAGTATATATAGAGGGGTGGAAGGAATAGGTGCGATTGGGGCCTCGGATGGGACAGAATCAACAAATGGGATAAAGGGGGATATTCAACTGATTTAACGGAATAGGGTCAGGTGGATGGGCAAGACAGAATTACATCCCAGAAAAAAAATGGAACACTGAAGTGGGGGTTCGAACGGGAGACCTTAGGATGACATAAGATTGCACAGCCTCTAATACCTCACAAAAATTGTATTGAAGAAAAGTTAAGATGCTTCAACACAGCCACTAAATGAGTAATATATGCGATTCCGGGACAAGTAAAAACAGAGGTCCTCGAATTCCTCATATGAGTTTGTCAAATGAACGATTACTTATTACATAAGTACTCGTAATCGATTTTGATGTCCTTTCCCGCGATGAAAGAAGAAAGAGGATTGAAAGTATCGGCTGGATTTAGAGTAAAGAAAATGTTGACAGTTCCTGCAGAGCGTGAAATGGCCTGGATTTCTTGTCTCATTTTCATGACCTCAGAGGCAGATCCTTCAATATGATCGCTGACATAGTCGACATATTGCAATAACTCAAAGACTGCAGACTCTGCTTCAGTGGATGGGGTGATCTTTGAGTAATCTTTTTGGGCTTTTTTTGCTTCCAATGTGGCAGTGATGCCAACCAGCATGTCACTATCAAATTTTGTCATTGCTTTCATGGCCTTTGGCCACCAAGATCGACGAACAGCTAGACTGGACTGATAAGATGATTTCCGAATCATCTGGATATTGTGCATGGCAAAGATGAAACTGAGATGGGTTTGAAAACGGCGATCAGCCAACAGTAGGTAGTGGCGAACATGAGATTTCAGCATAATTGGCTTGAATCCAAGAGTGTTTTGCAACCGGAAAGGATCATCAAATAGTCCCACCCCATATGGAAATAGAGTTGGCCAGAGCAAACCATAGACCTCATGATCCTGACGAGGGAATAGGGTTTCTGGAGATGTGAAAGATTTAATAAAGGATCCACCAGCTTTCAGGCGACGAAGAGTATCCAGTTTTCGTCGATTTAAAGCTTTTTCGCTATTCTCGACATCAAAGGTACCAGAAACAGACAGTGGAATCTGGGTGTCCGATGAATCTGTGTCCTCAGCAAATATTGCCTCAGTGGTGTCAATTCCATGACCAGTATATGTGGAATTTTGCCCGCGAATAGTTTCATTGGCATGCTGATATTGGACTGGGAAGGGCACACATCCATTGTCATCTTCAGGATACTCTGCGAGAGCTTCGTAGTCGATGTCAATATTGTGATGAAGAGGATTATTTTCCTTCAACCAGTTCAAAGCGCGCAGAATACGACCTCGTCGGGCAAGGAAAGGTGTTCTTTTGAACATTTCTGGTGTCACCTCCTGGTTGTCTGACATTGCAAAGATCACTACAATTTCATCATACAGGGTAGACATCGGCTGTGGCAGGGTTTTTCCCAGAACAGTTATTTCATGCGGATGAATGCATACATTGCCTGATGCAGCTCTTTGGTGAAGAACCCGGGGACCAGATCCCGAATTCAGTCTCACCCAACACTTAGTTGTGTGTGCTCGAGCTATAACCAATTCTTCCACATAAGAAAGTCCGTGGAGCTCCTCTGGCAAGGCACCTATCCAGCAGCCATTGGCCCAGCTGTATAGTGGAATCTTATAAAACTGCCGGCCCTTGATACACCTGTTGCAAGTAGGGCAAGCTAGGTATGTACCATTGTAAAAAGCAAGTGAGACTGGATCCTTGGCTGTTTATAGTGTTCCTGGAGTTTACGAACAGCATTTTCTAGAAGCGGGATGTCCAGCTGATCTGTAGAATACTGTTTCATATCTGCTAAACATTCATTTCTGTTGCAAAAGGAACAAGGTTCACGGTGTAGGCTCTGGGATGAAGTTTGAATGCGGTGTTCTTTCATGATCTGATATATATAAAATGTTAAGCAAGGAAGTGATTATGTCAATTATAGCGCACTTCTTTGAGAGAATCCTCAGGTTCAATCTGTGGCTAATTGTCTGCCCACATTTCTTTGTCCGTCTCAAGAGCCTGAGATTCAACCTGTGATGCATCCACACGACGTTGTTTGAGAGGACGAGCTTTAGGCTTTTGAGAACGATCTATAGGAACCAGAGAAGCATTTTCAATGAGATTAAGCTGTCCAGCCTGCAAAGCATCTGCTAAATGAACAAGACAAGACCAGATACAGCTATGTGCTTGGAGAGCCTGTATGAGAAGAGCCTGCTTTTGACGTGGAATGTGATGCTCTGTAGCAATTTTAAGAATAGATCCAGCAGACAAAGCCAAGGGTTCATCTGCATATTTTTGCAGTGTATATCGCAAGGTGAGGGTTTTCTGTTCATCTGTAAGCAAATGTTGAAGCAGTTGACAGTTCTGCACTGGCATCAGTTGAATGAAATAATGGACAAGTTAGCACGAGCCTGTAGATTTTCGTTTGTTGGGTCGAGATTTTGCTGTTGGATCAACGATGATGAATTCCATGCTGTGAGAGGGATTTAGGGTGTCTGAAACCAAGGACAAGCTCTAAGACAGAGCTCTGTTCAAGACCGATAGAGGGCACGAGGATAACACGAGGCAGGACATTCATCGGAAGCAAGCTGTCGGAAATTTGATTATCATTTAGGGCTTTCGGGCCGGGGTCACAGGGGGCGTCTCAAAAAGGCAGATTATGTTATACATTTCGATCATTCTCGGTACCCTAAGGCACAAACAATGCTTGTTTGTGAATGTATTCTCGTTCTAGTCAGTTTTAATATCGACTAAGACTTCCCCTTTCCTTGTGTCTCATTCTTGGACTCCACGGTGCTCCGACCTTGATCTCCGTCAGACTCCGCAGTTCTCCAACTCGTCGGGCTCCATCCTATTTCCGAGTAAAGATTACGATTCAGATTCAGTTCTGTCTTTGTCCTCCCTTTTTTCTGTCTTCCTCTGAAATTAGGCATAAGGCTGGCTAAGATTATGAATACATTCCAATATAATGTAATGTAATCTTGAAATTACGATTAGATATGGCCTGACCGTAATATTAGGCTTCAGGATTATCCAGCATTACATCATGATATGTTACAATTATTGCTGAACCTTTAGGTTTGGCTACCCTGGGGAACTTGGGTTTCGATCACGATCTATTTTCCTAACATGCACAAACAAGGAATGCGTCATACAAATTTGGTCATCATGCTAAATAGTATTAGTTTTTGGCGTTGCGACGTGGAATTTCTGATGTGCAGTGCCATGCTGCCTTTTTCTTACCAAATGCCAGCATCGCAGTTCACATAAGTTACTACTGCTACCAAAATGCTACTGGCTTTTCGTTCTGATGTGTCATTTTCTTTTCGAGTTCGTCCGACCGCATTGGACTCGGAATATTTTTGTCTCCGAAATCAATCAGTTGACATGAAAAACCCATTGGAGTCGAAGGGTCTAATTTTGACGTTGTGATGGCACCTCCAAGCAGGTACGAATTTATTAACATTGATTAAGTACAAAGCAATCTACTAATCTGCTGTTAGTTGACAATGCACCAGCGCCACCGATAGGCAAAGACTCACGTTTCCTTTTCTACTGCCCCGGGCAAAGATGACGCACCGAATCACCGAATCGTGTTTCGTGTTGAAGGTTCCCGGCTGTCCCTCGGTCTTCCAAGCCGATGTTCCGTTCGTATTGTATGCGTGCATCATATCCAAGTCGCGTCTACTTGTAACTTGATAGCACCGCCATGTCGTGTGCACTGCCCGCACGAGCCGAAACCCCAACTCTTGTAGACTCTAGATCATGTAGTAGTGGACATAGACAATCTCTTGTTTTGAATTGAATGTGCCGAGGAAGTTGGTAGAGGCAACTCAGGCGAGTACAAGGAAGACACATTGTGGCAGCAGAGTCGGAGGGAGAGTGCCGTCACGCACATGCATCACGGCAAGTCCTCACGAGCTGTGTTGTCATCCGGTCTGGAATACCCGGAATACCTCCTGCCCGGTGAGGGTGGTCTGGATGAAGGTAACTGCACTTTTTTGCAGGAGAAGTTATTGAATGGTTGAAGCCGAACATTTGAAAAATCAGAAAATGTTACCCGACGCTCCGTTTGCTCCGGCTCGATCTGACTGTTTGGAATCGTAGAAAGTTCCTCTTCAACTTGAACCTAAAGGTTCAGCGCCCGCCTCGAAGAGGCCCAATCCTCAGTCATATTACAGTACGGGTCGCGGTATTCTAATGTAATGTTAATTACATGCATATGTCCAAATTGTGCCCAGAGCCACCAGATGCATGGAAGATTGATCCCTGAATGTTCAGATGGTCCAAATCAATGTCTCAGCCATTTTCACACCTCATAAACATGGAGTTTTCAACCTCAGTTCGGTCCTGTTTGATACAAGAAATTCAACGTGGACGATCACGTGACACGGATCGTTGCGAAAAGTATTGTAGAACCTATGGCAGAAGCAATTTGGAACCCAACCATAACATATTCTTCCTGTTGCTCAACCCTCTTCAACCACTGGATGTCATCTATAAAAGTATTACAGTCTATTACCGGTCCCTGAGACACTACGGGTCCTTGAGACACTTCTGTTTTCCCTCAAATTTCCTGTCGTTCCCGTACCACATGTGTTCAGAACCCTCTAATACATCCTCCAAATGATTCCCACTCCAAGTTTTGCCTACTATATCCTCTGAAATGGGTGAAATTGAAATTGTTTAGCCCATGTTTGGCGGAGTTTTATCAGATCACTCCTTGAGACACCCTCTTTCCTCTTATACCATTGGATAAAGGGCTTTTCTCGGAATTCTGAATAGGCCAAAATTAAGATATAACTTGTTATTAATATCTGAGATACAAAGATCAAGGGACTTGACTATAGGGATATTTAAAAGTGAATTACTTGATTTGACTGTCTCAAGGACCGCCGACTGGTAATAGACTGTACTCGCATATTTTTTTGCTAAGGTCACTAAACTGGGCATTATTGCTTCCAGCAGTGAATTCGGCACCAGACAGCAGTATATCCCAAATCAGGAACTGGAGGAGAAGATCTGCCCCCCATATGCACACAATAAGACCTGGGTGTGGAAAATACGGATTAAATACGATTAAATACGATTAAATTACGATTACAATACATTATGATACACTTACGATTAAATAAGCCTCTCAGTCTTAACATTATATTATTTCAGAGGACTGGAAGAAGAAATGCCTTGTAAATGCCAGTGCTTCTTGAGCGGGGCGTGTTTGATTCGTGAAAATATTGAATAAAAATCCAAACTGAACCCGTAAGGTGCAGCGCGTAATATTATTGTAACACATCGAGAGGTTCAAAATGCTAGGAACACACCTGGTGGTGTATGCTACACCCCAAGACAGGGTTCGATTCCCCGCTGGTGCAATAGTACCTCGGTCTCCAGTTTTTATCCTCGGCTATGGTATTGGACTAGTATGGATGTATTTTATCCTGTCTGTATTAGGGCATTACAGCCAATTGCAGTACCTGAGGCGCGACCAAAGAATTACCCTTTTGGGCGCTTTTTGATCGCCGCGACAGAATTGCCTGTAGCGGCCTCAGATCTCAACGTATTTAGATTGAGCCTAGCTAGATCTCTCAGGCTAATTCATGCGGAATTTGTGATAGGCTTGTAATTCGAAAACATATATTATTTTGGGTCATCTGGCATCAGGTTGATCCCCGTGACAGAATTGCCCGTAGCGGCCTCAAATCTGTGTTGTCCTGACTTTGTTCCCTGCCTGGATTGGTCGAGAACTCACATAGATAAATCAATTTCATTAAATTTCACTTCAGAATGCCTCAGAAGGAAGTACGAGGCGAGGGGTGAATATATATGTCTATTGGACTCAATCACGGGTTTCTAAATGCATACAGCTTGCCCCTCCTAGGAGACCAGCCTGATTGGAGTGCATCTGACGCATGATTTGCGCCCCAGAGGACCCTTGATGCCAGATGACCCAAAATAATATGTTTTCAAATTACAAGCCTATCACGAATTCCCCATGAATTAGCCTAAGAGATCTGGCCAGGTTTCATCTAGATACATTGAGATTTGAGGCCACTACGGGCAATTCTGTCACGGGGATCAACCTGATGCCAGATGACCCAAAATAATATATGTATTCGAATTACAAGCCTATCACGAGTTCCGCATGAATTAGCCTGAGAGATCTAGCTAGGTTTCATCTGAATACGTGGAGATCTGAGGCCGCTACGGGTGATTCTGTCGCGGGGATCAAAAAGCGCCCAAACGGGTAATTTTTTGGTAGTGACTGTAGTGAGCTGTAGTAAATCCAATTGTCACACTCTGGTGTCACACCTTCCTCCAGAATCTCACTGTAATACTACAGCCTGTTAAGTGGATTTGACCCATAACCAATGCAGAATTGATGAATGTCATACTTGGCTTGCACATCTCGATGTTTTGGGGCTCCCTATCAATATTAAGCCAGTACTCAAGATAAGTGGTAGTCACAGTTTGAATACATACTGGTGCATACAAGTTGTTCAAGTGTGCCAAACAACATCCAGCGGAAGACCACCTGGTCGGAGATACCGAAGCAATTAAGCTACGTGTCTTCTCATTGTTGGTTGCATTATCTGTGGTGATGAAAGTGACGTGAGTACCCATGAGCTCACATGTACCTTTACCTGCGGGTAATAACTCACGGATCTGAGTCATCCGTGGGAAAAACTCATACGGATCCGAGTCATCTGTGGGAAAAAACTCATACGGATCCAAGTTTGGCTTTTTTCATTGCGGGTACTCACAGCCATGGATCCGGATCACCCGTGGGTGCACTCGTGGGATGCCTTAACTGGGAAACCTTATTTGGTACTGCTTCACACTACTTCCGTCGCCCGTACTATGGTAGTCAGTAACCGAGCTCGCAGGAGGAGTGAATTTGAGCGGGCCAGGTGCTGATGATGAAACCGCTTAGATAATGCCGTGGCCATCGCTGCCAGAAATGCAATTCAGGGGTTTAGGTCGGAGTGCAAATCATTGATGTTGGGAGCATCTACGCAAAGGATGACATCGATGACATCCAAGGATAATAGCGATTCTGACGCGGTCTGGGGCAAATTCAAGAGTTTCTGCTCCAGCATCGTGAGAAAACCGACTTATTTGACCGACCGGGATCGAATTTCCCGAGAGTACAAAGGTTTTTTCAGTGGATAAGGAAGCTCCTTCACAAAAAATAATATCCTAGCATTACTTAACATCCGGCCCGATTCAGTGTTAGACAGTGAACTATCCCAGGTTAATGAGGACCATGAACACATCCATTGTCCAGTGGGTGATTCCTCATCCCACCTTGGATCAGTATTCTCATGTTTGTCACCACCTCATTTTCATTTTTCATTTCTCAATCATGTTCCCTGCTTCACTCCGACAGTTTTAACCCAAGCCTCAGCAAGGATACCCTGTCAGTCGTGACTGGTGCATAGACTGATTTTAAATGTGCCCTGTGACAGTGTGACCAAAATCTTTGGAACATTATATGAACAGGCTGTCCAAGATGCAAACCAGAGTGAAGGCATGTCTTGTTTTCTCTATCTACCAAGGTACCTTATTTTTTGCCTTGAATTTGTAGCTGGGCACCTTGTAATTGACAGTTCTATCCCCATAGGCACTTAATTAAAGTCTATCAAATTTGAAAAGGAGACAACCATGCAAGGAGAATACATGTTTCATGGTCCATTATCATATAGTGCTGGCAAGGTTCAGTTCAGTTTGGGTTGAGGGCACTTTGCTCTGAAAACCGAACCTGAACCCGGCATTTGGTTCAGCCAAGTGGTGAACCTTGAACCTGAACCCACCCGTGTTCAGGTTCAGTCGGCATTCAAACATGTTCGAAGCAGTCCAAAATCGGCCATCTCAGGAAGCAAAGATCCTGAGCAGGAGGATAAAAAGTGGATTCTGGCCGTCAATATGGGTCACGGAAGCCATAACCATTTACCAGCACTCTCATGGCCCACAGGTAAGGAATCATGTTTTGTTTGCCTAACAAGTTGTACAATTTGTCAGCTTGTGTTAAGAGCCTCAGAGACCATGATCGCAAGAAAAGTTTCCCTCATTGCATAGCTGGATGTAAGGCTGCTGCTCCAGCCTTACTACATTCCTCTGCACTGTCCAACCTCTCCCTTCCAGGATTGGTTCAGCCTTTGCTGTCTGTATTGTACTGCCACTGTTCTGTGCTATTTGCACTGCACCACTGCTGTCCATGCCGTCCTCATCGTATTGCTACTGCCCCCCTTCAGCCTTGGTTTAGCACACCAGCGCCTCAGTCCTCATTGCTCCTTGCAGTCCCGCATTGTATCTTTGCCACTACCATTGACTGATAATCATTGGCTTCAATCTTATCATCTCTTGACTGATCCTCATTTGACCTTCAGATTTTCCTTATCATTGACTCGCCCATATCCTCCTCCTCAATGATCACCTATACCACTCTGCGACATCCTGCCTTTCTATTGCTGTTGTTGAGTCCTTCCTTATCCTATTTACATTATGATTTATATCTTATCTTACATTACGTATCTCTCTACACATTGATTGTGACTCTGTGCTATATTTAGATAGTCTTCTCTTCTTGGTCTTGACCACCATGTACCTTCGCTAGTGGCTACTCTTGAATGACCACACTATTGTTCTGTCATTCTTGGTTCCTTCTAGTTCTGTCTGGCTGACCCCTCTAGTGTTGACTGCCTCCACAATACGGCAGCCTTCCACTGGATCAATTTCAGTGTTTAAGTTGTTCTGCAAAGTCAGTCATAACCCAATGGAAAATCATTCAATTCCGAGATTTTTGGGTTCGGCTTTCAGATGCAACCTGTGCACCCCGAACGCAGAACCTGAATCCGGTGTTCAGTTTGGCAAAGTGTTGAACCCAAACCTGAACATTTTGTTCAATTCACGTTTGGCTCGGCTTTGGACCTTGCCACGACTAGGACCATCCATAAAATATTACTGAGAAATAGAACAGCCTTGGAAAGACTGTATGGGACAGGTCAATCACTGGTGTCTCATTCCATTCAAATGTTGCACAAATATCATAATAGTAAAGTGCCTGTTAAAAAATACATAAGTACGAAGGTTCCTGCCGGGCACTGCCACGGCCCTACACCCCAAGTAATTTATGACCACATTCAGGGGGTGATGAATTTCAGCTGCTGTTTATTCGAATTCGAAACACTCTCAGCAATGATCCGAGACTCGAATCCGGCGGGTGCCCAGGAAGTTGACGAAGCAGCGAGGATTCGCAAGAAAAAAAGTGTGTCTTATTTTACACTACGACGGTCCAGTCCCAAGTCGAATGGGAAATTCTTACTCTCGATACGCCAGTATGTATCCTCCACTACCCGTTATATTATGTCTTCAGATCCCCTCGATACCTTGCACAGTAGGGTGATTGTGCGCATTAATACTGTCCGTTACTGAGCCATCTTTACAAGGGGGCACCGGATCCATGTGTGCGTCCTAGCTTCTGCCTCACAGAAGATAAGCACAGGGCCGGAAAATGTACTATACATCCAAAAAGAAAGGCTGCCCCCTCTTTGTCCTCTAGATGAGGACGTCCACCCAGCCAGGGAACGGGAGCTCCACGCACACGTACACGCCGCATACTGACAGCGCCTGGAGAAAGAGCTAACTCAGAGATCCTGTATCAGCGTCTTCCTAATTAAAGTCCACCTTAGACAGATGGCTAAAGCTACATGTCACTAAGTGTATAAACAAGAGACCAAAAACGAGCACTCGCCTGATCAACGAGCCAGCAAATTCACAGGGGGCAAGCGACGTGACCGTGGGTTCATGGCGTTTGTCCGACACTTGCCATGGCGTTTGCCAGGCATTTGCCATTTGCACAGCATTCCCCTTTGTTCTATTTCAGTTGAGCTTTCACGCGCCAAAATTCAAACATCCGCATCATTCGCTCTCATAAAGCTTGCAACCCAATAGACATGGACCTTATTCTGTCTATTTCCTTCTATTCTTTGTATCAATAGGGTTATTCACAGTCGCCATTTTTCTCCCCATTTTTCCACCATTTTGCTTCCTGTTCTTATTTCTGGGTTGCTTTCAAAATTTGTGGAGATAAGAGAGATTTCAGCAGTGTAGGATGTGTTCCTGGATATTGGGATGTGTTCACTAGGGTCTGAAGAGTGGTACCAGTGTCCAATTTGTATAGTATGCAAAAAGGAACAGAAAAAGGGAGCGAAAAATGGCGGAAAAATGGAGCCACGAACCAGGGTGTTCACAGTTCCCTTTTTTCAGCCCTTTTTTGCTCCATTTTTTGTTGGATTTCATGCAGTTTTGCTCTTGGAAAGAGGATTTTTCCCCTGTTCAACCCTTTTTGCAT
This sequence comes from Mycena epipterygia, assembly GCA_029281465.1. Classification (NCBI taxonomy): domain Eukaryota; kingdom Fungi; phylum Basidiomycota; class Agaricomycetes; order Agaricales; family Mycenaceae; genus Mycena; species Mycena epipterygia. Next base: position 874,697 of record JARJCQ010000044.1, on the reverse strand, counting down.
GTCTAAATTGAAAAGGGGAAAAAAACCGGGATAAAAATGGTAGGAATACAGAAAAGGGCGAAAAAATGGCAACTGTGAACGACCCTAATACTATGTTTCTGAGCTGCCGCAAATGTGCTTTATCACCGTTTTTTTCCTTGGGCTCAGATTTCTATTTTGGCCAAGGGTGAACTCAGGGTGAATATTGTTCTGCACCCTGTGCACCCTGTGGCACCCCCAGCTGCAGGTATAGGGGCTCACAGGGTCTCCATATCTCAAATATCAAGGCCATTGTCAATAGTGCTGTGTAAGAAAGTCTTTGTTACTTAAATAACACAACCTTTCTCACGGTGAATGATGTCCTGAAGGGCCGTCTGGACGATTGGTCCATCGACGAGTTCCTCTGATAGTTTCTAACATATATCATATGTTATCTACGATTATAACATGTAAATTACATGTTAGAAACCCCAAAATAATTCCGCGCTCTGCGCGGTGACATCATGTTATAATAGTAATTTACATCCCTTTGTTAGCTAACAAGAGGACCCATTCCATCTCACATATCCAACATAACGTGAGCCATCGCTTACACAGCGCTAAAGTCCAAGATGATGAGTTCCTCTCACGAAGGCACGGTTCTATAATCAGTGTTGCAAAAGAAGGGGTTAATAAGGGTTCACCTGGAAATTAAGGCCTTAAGATCAGATAAGGGTTATTAAGGGTATCCATTATAAGGGTAAAATAAGGGTTATTTTCCAGGACCAAATCACAGGACTTGACGGTTGTTAGGCCCCCACTTGTTGCCCACAGTTGCAGCCATTGGGCGGGATGTGCGAAGAGTGTTGGCGGCAAATATACAAGGAGTGGGCATGCCACCGCGCTTGATCCGCGACCTATTGGCTCCACCAGCGATTTGTCGGCCCAATCGGCTTCACCGGCTTCCACGTTTCTAAGGGTTAGAAAGCCCTTATAATCGTCTTAAGCTCATGTTAAGGGCTTACCTTAATATGTATATAAGGGCTTATTATTGATAACCCTTAACATTATAATGCAACACTGGTTCTATTTGAAAATAGAACAAAGGGGAATGCTATGCCCATGGCAGATGCCTGGCAAACGCCATGGCAAGTGTCGGACAAACGCCATGCAAACGCCATGAACCCACGGTCACGGTGCTTGCCCCCAGTGAAAGTGCCCAGATCTACATTTGAATATAATATTGGTTGAATGTAAAGGGCAAGCGACACGACCTCTACTCAGCCAATAATTCTGCAGTGCAAGGACTACGTACTACATATCTACTCGACACTTACAAACTGCATAATGGGTCTCAGATCCCGACATGTATGAATGGCACCCAGTGAGAGAATGATTTCTTTCCTCCGGACTGCTCCCGAAGCTTCCGAACCGCGAGATGCAGCGCTTCAGCTGCTCGCATCGGATCCGGCGGTGAAGTCTTGAATAGATGTTCATAAACATCGTTAGCCACTTGAGGGGCATCATCGTCCATGATTGACCACATGGTTCCAATGACACCACGGTAGCCTGCCAGTAACATACCAGCCGTGAGATGGACTGATTCGTCCTCGAGGTTTTTGGACCCGGTGGCGGTTTGGCATGCGGAAAGGAATGCTAGATCGGCATGTGGGAGAGATAGCTGGATTATACTGGAGAGTGTCATCCGTGAACTTCCGGCAAGGAGGAGGGCACTTTCAGTGGGATTAGAAATATCCTGCACCCCATGACATGCGAAGTGCGCCCAGCGGGACGTCCTCATGCCATCTTGGACCCTGTTCATAGTTGCCACGTCTTCGTCCAAACGCAGAACCTGAATGTCACCGGCAAGTCGTTGAATATGATCAACTTCTTTGAGAGTCCCAGGTATGTACCCCTGTCCGACTGCAGCCGGTTGAGCAACAGCAAGGATCTGGAGTCCCTCCTGGACCACGTTTCTGGCTCGGAGGCCTTCCATCAATGTAGCCAATGATGGGGTGTAGGAAGAAACCACAAAGTCGGATAACTTCGAGCCAAAAGTTTCATTCTTTCCGTATAGGCCTGCAGCATGGATGGGAAGAAATGAAAGTGGCCCAGTTGGACACCACCAGATACGTGCCGGATCCTTGCATGGAATCTATAACAATGGTAAGAGCTGGAATTATCTCTCTTAAAATATCTTACTGTAAACGCTAGTCCGTCCAGGACAGGCTTGACAATTTGCATCCAGAGGTCAGAGAGAATTTGTGCAAACTTTTCATCTGGAGGCACGTGTCCTTCCCGGAACCCATCCAACCTATCACTGCGTGCAGCGCCTTGCACCAGAAATCCGAGAGATTCCCCCAATAATTGTGCCTTCTGTACTGTGAATTCAGGAAGCGGGACATGGATGACCTCATCTGCAAGGCCTTGCATGAGGATTAGAGCATCACAGCCATATTCGCTGGCATTTAAAAGGACAACAGGGCCTACTGTTGCGGCCAGCAAAAGTTCTGATATTCCCTTTGGCAACAAGAACCTTTCAAACCCTGGCAACTTTCTGATTTGTTTGAGCAGCTGGTTCCTTTCATCAGCAAAGGTGTGGGATTCCTGTGCGATTGACTGTAGCGACTGTGAGGGTCTCCGGAGGCTAGCTGTTGCCAGCAAGGTAGAGACATGAATGAGTTCATCTGCAAGGGCTGGATAGCTCGTCTTTAAATCATCTATGGGTGTGCGCAGGCTAAGAACCTGACCCCAGATGACAGAACGACCTTGTTCTAGCCACTCAACTGCTTTCTCGTACTCATGAGCTACAATTGCTGCTGCAGCAGCATCCCTCACTACTCCGCCTGCCTGCCGGATGTGGTCATGCCGGTCCCCGATAGAAAGGGCAAGCCAAGCGAGTTCTGGGAGGAGTTCGAGAGCTGTACCATAAGCTTGGAGGAGGGATGGGTGGTGGTGGGTTTGGGCATGCTTTGCCCACATTGTGGAGGCATTAAATCTAATACGGGCGGGGCCGGCCATTGATGATGCAGCAGAACTGTATTGAAGAAGCATCTCATCAAAATCATGGAGGTGATGAAGGTGCTCAAAGCGAGAGGCAAGCGAATGTCCGAGATTGTTGAGCAGTAGAGGCCTGTTAGGATGGTGTTCTGGAGTGATCTCAAGGGCGGATTCCAACCTCGAAACAGACTCGTTAAGGTCAGCCATGTCACCAAGCCGCTCAAATCGAAGCAGCAGGGAAGTTGCCAGATTGTTGAGGTATGAAGGCTTGTCTGGGTGGCCATCTGGTGTGATCCTGAGAGTGTCTTCATACTTCAACACAGCCTGATCAATATCACCCAGGTCACCAAACCGCTCAAACCGCTGGAATACTGAATTCCCGAGATTAGTGAGGTATGAAGGCTTTTCCGGATGGTCATCCGGGGTGAGGACAATGGCGGTTTCTGACATCGAGATGGCTCGGTTGATGTCAACCAGGTCACCCAACCGCTCAAAGCGCATAGTTAGGCAACCTCCGAGATTGCCAAGTCTTGAAGGCTTGTCCGGATGGCCATCCGGAGTGAGCCTAAGAGCATCCTCAAACTTTGATGTGGCTTGCCCAATGTCGGCAAGGTCTCCGAGCCACTCAAATCGGCTGCGGAGGCAAGATCCCAAATTGCAGAGGTGGAAAGCCTTTTCCGGATGGTCATTTGGAGTGAGACTAGCAGCAGCGTCTAACTTGGCCACAGCCTGGTTAATGTCGGCGATTTCACCAAGCTGTTTAAAACGAGTGAACAGGGAACCTCCGAAAATGCCAAGTCTTGCAGGCTTTTTTGGGTCGCTATCCTGCGTGAGCCTGAGAGCAGCTTCAAAGTTGACCACAGCCCGGTTCAAGGCAGCAAGTCCACCAAGCCGCCCAAACTGTGTAATCAGACAATGTCCAAGAATGTAGAGGCTTGATGGCTTGGCCGGGTCACCGTCCGGAGTGAGACTAACAACAGTTTCTAGCTTGGCCACAGCCTGGTTAAGGTCAGTGAGTTCACCGAGTCGCTCAAAGCGCTGGAGCAGGGAATCCCCCAGATTTCCGAGATATGTGAGCTTTTTTCGGTGACCTTCCGGAGTGAGACTAACAGCGGCTTCGAGTTGGGAGACAGCTTGATTAATGTCCCCGATTCTTCCGAGCCGCCCAAAGCGCCTACTCAGGGAATCTCCTAAGTTGTTGAGTATCGAAGGCCTGGCCGGGTGATCATCTGGAGTGAGCCTGAGAGCCGCTTCTAACTTGGCCACAGCCTGGTTAATGTCGGTGAGTTCACCAAGCCGCATGAAGCGCGTGGTCAGGGATTTTCCGAGATCATTCAGCCTTAAAGGTCTGTCCGGGTGGCCATCTGGAGTGAGCCTGAGTGCCTCCTGAAAGCTCAGCATGGCCTGGTCGATATCAGTGAGTTCCCCAAACTGCTCAAAGCGCCTCCGCAGGCAACGCCCTAAGTTGTTGAGTATCGAAGGCCTGGCCGGGTGGTCGTCCGGAGTGAGACTAACAGCAGCTTCAAACTTGTTCACAGCCTGGTTAAGGTCAGTGAGTTTGCCAAGCTGCTGAAAGCGCTGGAGTAGGATCTGCCCGAGGTTACTGAGTCTTAAAGGTCTATCCGGGTGGCCATCAGGAGTGAGCCTGAGTGCATCCTTGAACCTGCGCACAGCCTGGTCGAGATCGTCACGTTCTCCAAGTTGCTCAAAACGTGTGGAGAGACAACCTCCGAGATTGGTGAGTTGTAAAGGTCTTTCTGGGTCGCCATCCGCATTAATACTCGCAGCAGCTTCGAAATTTGTGACAGCCCGGTTCAAGTCAGTGAGTTCACCAAGCCGCTCAAAGCGCAACATTGAGGAATTTCCGAGATTGCTGAAGAGGGAAAGCTTGCCACAATGGCCATCAGGAGTAAGCCTGAGAGCAGCTTCCCACATCCGCAGGGCCTCATCGATGTCAGCCAGTTGACCCAGCCGCACAAAGCGTTTGACCAGCGCTTTCCCGAGATCAGTGATATAGATGACATTTCCCACATCATCCCGCAAAGCATCACGGTATGAACACACTGCCTGACCAAGGACATCCACAGTCCCAGATGCCCGATAATGGTTGAACAAGATGTCCCCCAGTATGTTCAGCCAATGAGCCCTGTTTGGGTTTCCATGCGGGAGCAGGAGAATTCGTTCGTGCATCACCCAAAGCTCCAGGGAATGCACTGAACCTGAAGCCTGATCATACATTTCCTGCAGATCGTTCGGGATCGTGCGGCTCTTGACTGACGCAACTGTGGACTACTCAGAAGATGGTACAAGATGGTGTACTGATACCGGACTTTTATTCTCTGGACGTTCAAGCCGATTGAAGCCAGATATTATGGGTGCTGCTTCAGACACCTCAAAACCAGCTGTGAATTCGAACAGAGGGCCATCAGGGTTCACTTTATTGAGCTGAAGGCAGAAGACTATATTCGAATCATTAGTGATCAGTGTCAGAGCAGTGATCAGTTCACCTACCCGTATTAGCTTCGACAGATTCAAGAACTTTGCTGCTTTTAATTTCCACGTAACCGAGGAGTCGAGTACCTCCCGTTCGACTGTGGCACAGAATTGCCACCGAGAACATAGGAATGTGGGGTTGGCTGTGGGAGACAGAGTGATGTTGAATCCTATTTTGGAAATAGCCCCGTCTTACTCACATCTTGCACCCAAAATCCAGTTCCCAGCTCGTTTGAGATTCCTCCGCCTCCACTGGCACCGTCTGCAGAAAAATACTCTTGTCGATGATGACTTGAGCAAACATTTGCATGTCCTTGGGAAGATCATCATGAGGGTTGGTCAAGGACCGGATATAAATTCCTGTATTGAAGGATTAAGTGGTGTAGAATAATAATCAGAGAAGAATTACTGTCGAGATGGATACTGTTGAGTGAAATGAATGAAGTTCAATGAGCATCCCCGCTCCACAAAACATTCGAGAACTCACATTTTTGACATGGTGTGATGGTTGCGGGGATGAACGACGGTCCTAAAGTCCATGCTATATACCAGACGTCCTCGCCGCATCAACGTGCTGTGCGATGCGGTAAGATAGATTTATATCGGATCTAGATCGTGGCGTTGTGCATATTTGAAACAGCTGTCATACATTGATACATTCAACGTGCATACCACCTGTCATGGAGTTCCTGGCACGTTTCCGCTGCCTTCGATAGCCTTCGATGTGCAGACCATCTGGTGTACCCCCCGCGCATCACCTGACACATATTGGGCGCTCCGATGAGGCCGGGTTACTATTAGTATTAGTATTATTGCATCTGCAAGGCATGTGTGGTGCCGGCACAAGTAATCTGTGTTGGATTTCAAGTCAGAGATTCCAAATAAGCAGTGAACCCGTTGCAAATGCGCGGGGAAATTCATTCGAACAAGTACAGAATATATACTAGAAAAGGCTGTAGAGGGCTGTAAAGAGCTATGAAATGAATACTAAAATCAACGAGCTGTAAGCTGTAAACAATGCTGTGGAACCGAGCTGTTAAAGTGGGCAGTGCGTGCACAGCAGTTGTACTTTCACAATCTGACCCCATGAGGGCAGGTTGAACAGTTCTGGAAGCAGGACAGAGCAAGAGGGTTGACGTGTGGCAGTTGAAATTAACGAAACTATCTTGTTCTGAAGTCAGGGACAATCAGGAGATCGACTCCGTGGCGTGCGTCTCCAGAGAATCGGGTAGAATCTGATTCCGGGCCATCTCTCTTGGCGAAAGCCGCGCTCGCGTAGAATGATCCCTAATGATCTCGATCCGAAACCCGCCCACATCGCGTCACCTGGTTTGCACTTGGCTTACGCACCAGTTCAGCAGCGGATTGATCCCAGCGGATCTGACGTCCTCGAGGGGTTTGCAGTCCATCACCGCATCGGACTGGACTTTCTAGAACTCGGATATGGTTTTCCTAGCAATCTTGAATGGTGGCTAGAAGATCCCCGGTGCCCTTTCGATTTTTCTGGCTTAGGACGATCAACCTGGTGGCCACGAACGAGGTATGGTCTTCGGATTTCCTGGCATCCGCATGCACTAATTAATAACTTGCCTCCAGTTTGATGTTGTTGACCCAATGTTGACCAGACAGATCATTGATCTGTAACAAGTGTCACGTCACGTCACGCCATTTCTCTGCTCCCTCACCGACGCCCACGCTCGTTCCTGCCAAAAAGATTGCGTCGTCCCCTCCTTACGACGACGATCCAATACCCGTAACATATCCAAGCCAACGGTGTGTATACCTGGAGCACCCGGCTAATAGATACTAGGCTACCAGTGCCTTCTACACTGCGCCTACGCTCAGCTCCTCGTACGACGGCCTGAGCCCCCTGACTGTCACCTGGCAGCCGTCCCTCTCCTGCCTCCTCCCGGCTCCCTCGCTCGTCGACCTCTACCTCTACGCCCCTCATGATCGTCCCCACCGGCACTGCGCCCTACCTCTCCCCGCTCCCCGCCGGCCCCGTCTTCACCGCCACGTACACCGCGCCCACCAACGGCACCACCCCTGCTTCGGCCAACACCGCGCTCTCCAGCACCGACAGCGGCACCACCACCGTCACGGCCACCGCAGTCTCCGGCATCTCGACGCACTCCATGACGCCCGGCAAGAAGGCCGTCGCTATTTTGCTCCCGCTCCTGTTCGTGCTCCTGCTGAACGCAGCGTGCCTCAAGATGAGCCGCGCACGCGGGAAGAAGGCGCGCGGCGAGTGAACGGAGAAGCCCGACAAGCGCATGAGCACTATCTCCTCGGACTGGAAAGCCATCACGCCCGGCGGCACCAAAGCCGCCGTCCACCGATCCATCGCCCACTCCCGCAACAGCTTCTCCGCCTGGTCCTTCGGTGCCGTGCGCGCGCCGCCCGTCGTCATGGGCGAGAAGCCGCGCGTCAGCATCGACGAGAAGGACTTGCCGCGCACGAGCTTGGGGAGCGGCGTCGGCGTGGGTGTGCGCGCCGCCCCAAGACTCACCTAACCCCGCCCGACCCGGGGTCCCGTGCGGTCTCGTTCGCGGACTCGGCGCACCCCCGGCCCAACCTCAGCAACTCCGTCTATTCCCGCAGCAGCCGCGCCTTCCACACAGGGTCTACGTACGCGGACTTTGCGGGCGAGGAGGCGCCGCCTGTGCCTGCTTTGCCGTCGCCGTCGCGTGTTAGCGCGTATGGCGCAGAGCGGCAGAGCAACTATAGCGGGGGCATAGCGTTTATCAGAACGGCGCGGCGTGGAGCAGTGGCGAAAGAGTTGAGGGCGTCGATGGCGGATACGGTGCCCGCTCTGTCTACCCCACCGGACGCGTGCACACCATCAACTACCCCTCCGCCTACTCCAACAACGCAGAGTATGTCTATGACGGGGAGACGAACCCGCTAATTACGCTTAATTCTACCGCTAGCAATAGCGATATTAGCTATTTGACATATATACTTACCGCCTGGCGTTGCCATCAAAGACGGCATGGGCAAATATACATCCCCGTCGACTCCTGCTGCGCACCTCCCGCGTCGTCACCGTTCTCCACTCTCCTTCCCCGCGTGCATTTCACGGCGACTCTGTTGGAAGTAGCACTAGCCACTCAACCAGACTGGTTGAGTGGCTAGTGCTACTTCCAACAAAATGCCAACCCCGGGTGACCATATTTATGACTTCAATGGTTCCGGATTGAGTATACATTCCGCAGCCTCTTTGGGAGAGCTGCTGGCCAGCTGGAGGTGATGCTTCCTTCCTCAAATGTGGTACCGTGTACCCAGTTTCGTCCACAGCGGGAGATTCCAATATAATTGGTCCGCAGTCCTGGGGATCGAACACAGGGTCACCCCGGTCCATCACGTGATCACCACGAGGGTTGGCATTTTGTTGGAAGTAGCACTAGCCACTCAACCAGTCTGGTTGAGTGGCTAGTGCTACTTCCAACAGACTCCGCCCCTCTTCGTGCCTCCCGCGTCCCCTACCGAGAATCCCTCGCCCGCATTCCTATTCCCGTCGGTCTAAATTGATGCCCGCCGCCCCATCCACGTCGCCACGCACCCCATGCATGTACAAGACCTGTGCCCGCACTCGACGCGTATCCGCGTCCGCCCGCTCCTCCACTGCGCCCACGTCTGTCGATGCCCGCGTCCATCCAACTCCTTATAATCCACGGACATCCGCCTCGCGCGCTCCTTCATCGAAGGACATCCGCGCCGCATCTGCACGCCACGTCTGCACAAATCCCTCACCTCCTTCACACGCAGTCGTCGCGTCTGCGCCCGTATCATAGGCGGGTCCTGCCTCCATCTACGCTTACAAGCGCCGCAGGCCGATTCTGCCTGCGCCTCGGTGGCAGACCCTGAATCGGCGGATATCCGCTTCCATGCCCGCTCCTGTCTCTGGTACGTCACGCCGCTGACGCTCGTGCGATATGCCGCCCTTCCCTCTGCGCCCGTGCTCGACAGATGTACGCCGCCGCATACATGCGGACGCGCCTCCATCTGTCCGTGGCTGCGCCTTCCAGCCATCTACGCCCCCGCGTCTCATCTATGGATACCGCAGTGCAGATTAAGTAGCGCTGACCTACTTTACACTATGTAGGTCATAGTCTGGTGCTTCGCTCCTCATCTGCGCCCCTCCGCATCCGCCTCCTCCGCACGCAGTCCCCGAATCCTCGCAGGCATTCGATGGAGCCACGGCGACTCGTCTCCATACGCAGGCCACCCGCGCCTCCGTCCGAAGCCTCCATCTACGCCCGCCCGCGCTTATTCATCGTCTTGTCCCCACAGGATGACGCACGCGTCCTTCACAAATTCAAGCCGTCTGCATCGCGGATACATCTCTACACCCGGTCCTTTCACCAGCACCGCTTGGTGGGTACTCCCTTACTGCGTTCGCTTGAGGATCGGCGCCGCCGTATTTCCGAATCATTATCTTAACCCCAGTGTCATTATGGTGAGTGCGACAGCTACCTCCAGTCCATCCATGGCCCCGAGCTCAAATCTGCATACACAAGTTGTGTACCATCCTTCGTAAGCGTGCGCAGACCTCTCTCCAATCAATCGAGCACTTCTCTGATTACGCCTGTGTGACTCCCACTCGTAGATTGCGTTAAGCTAAATTCGAATTGCATCAGCGTTGATCCGGTGCGGCACCCCTCCGTTGTCACTCAAAATTTTTCCTTTGTGATCTCCCCGAAGAAACTTGTCGAGATGTTATTGTGTTTCTAACTTGGTGTGTTATCATATTTCCGAGTCGGCGTGTTTCGGAGTCAATCCGATTCTGGGAACTGAAACAAAATTATCCGGGCATACAACGTGATGGCAATTCGAACGATGCACAACGATTACACTCACGCCGACAATTAAGGACGTATGGTAACTTCGACAGGTGCCACCCGATCTGCGGGCGACTGAAGTGTACTCTGTGGCATTCCCGCCCTGGAAGAGGGTTCAACTAGTGGGGGAAGCACCGGTAGTGTATGGCACACACGCCGTCCTAGTATGAGGAATAGTTTGACCTTTATCGGTGAGACGGGGTTCGATTCCCCGCTGGTGCATCAACGAAGACTGGTGTGTTTTTCTTTTATCGCACACTGCCCACCGGTACTTCCTGCGTGGTGGCCACCACGGTTACCCTCTGGCGACCTGTCACGTGCTGATGCGCGCGCTTGCGTTGCCGGATATACTGATCATGGTAACCTTGTCTAATTATACCTACGTTCCCCTATTAAGAATTCGCGTTCGAACCGATCGGAACCTTGATGGGATGCAGTGGGAATTTTCCGCTTTGACCTTTCTTCTCCTCCGCCATTTTTACACCTGGAAGTGAAGTGTACCGTTTAGCTCCTCATCCAGTCACTATCAGCTTCCAATGTAATCCTGCACAGTAGTTTTGACTAACGGTGAAGAAGTAAAAGATGGTCCCAGCGGGGACCTGAGAGTGTCAAGGTCGTACCGTACCCAACCTGTAGCGAAAGAACAGTATTGAGACAATATAACAACTGAAAGTAGACTCAGCGGTGTGGGCTCGCAAGGCTTTCGCAAGTGGTAAATCTGTAGCAAGGGCTCAAGGACTCGAGGCTCGACGCAAGACTCAAAACTCAGAATGTAGGGGCGTAGGTAAGAGCAAGGGTGAGAGAGAGAATCCCCCCTCAATTGTCTGAGCCACACTATGATGCAAAGGGACGACTGAAACGCGTTCTCTCGCGCCATCGGAGCCCAGATACAACGATGGAGACCTATGTAATGTAGATATCATAAGTGGAGAAAATATCCGACACTAAACAAAATAGGAAGAAGTAATTCCGATGCCATAGAAAAATGGATAAATGCAAGGCTATGCTCATACCTCCGGCCACTAAACCATCCAGGAACAGTGCAAAGACGTAATAGGGAGAGCACGTCCCCGCAAGACGTTGACAAGTGGGTGCCCAAGCCACTGTCGGCTCGATCCCCAGCACAGTCCGAGAAGGTTCAACATGCCTCGGGTTAGAACATTACTTGCTATATGGTTACAGACAAGGAAATAGGTTTGTGAGCATGTATACATAGGATATAACGGAAGAGAGGCTTAATAGGTATGTTGGAAAAATGAGAGCTAGCTGGCCCGGCCTCCGACTGGATCGTATCGACGTGTTTTGTGCACGCCGCAGGTTTGATGCGCGATCACATGATCTGATCGCAGCACTTCGCGACGCGATCTCGACGCCAGTTGCAGCCAGGCAGTGGCAAGGAGTATGAGAATAGAAAATCAAAAGCTATAAGAGTGAAATTCAGCAATATCAAGGAAGTATTGGCATAGAGAGAAAACCGTGGTTGTTAACACCCGATGAGGAGCTCGCGCACAATGGACTTGATGAGTCATCACGACGAGTGGGCCATAGGCCACTACCACAACGGGACCCGCGTGAGGCCGTTTCATCGAAGTCACATTTGGAACCAAACAAACCCGACCACTCCTCCCAATGTGAACTTCCATTGCATGCAATCGGAAAGTCTGTGACAGTGATACTGGTGATTCTCATTCCTTCCGATCGGTCTCTTTGGATACTCACACTGTATAGTTCCCATTCCTTCCTATCGGTCTCTTTGAATATTCACAGTGTAGAATTCTCATTCCTCCCTATGCAAGTTCTCACTTTGTTCGATCGGTCATTTCCCGTTCCTTCCCATCGATCGGTGCTGTGTTGTTCCGAAACGGGGGTCTCTAAAATTAACACAGGAGAGTCTCGCCTCATCCCCTCCAAAAACAAGGTCGGCAGAACGTCCTTATAACAAGAGTGATCTGTGAGTAGCTGGCATTTTATTTCTGCCACACACATGGTTGAAAAAGCCTTTCAACTGAAAGAACCGGCAACAAGGCGGCTCTCGTCAGCCTGGTCCAACGTAAACAGAATAAATGGCTCAATGCGAAATTTACTCACTCGAAAGTCACCGTTGCTGAGCTCAAAGCGGCACTACTTGACCCAACCTATGGTTTTACAACCAATAAACCTCCAGTCGCCGCACCTCATCCTTCAAGATCAATCCCCCATTCCGCTAGACCCAAACCAGCTGGGACTCCCACTACGCCCGCCGTTACAGACGTTCCGGGCACAACTGGTGTTGAGGTGAGTTTGGGTATTACAGCTATTTGCGGAACATAGGGCGCGGCCCTTTTTTTTTTTTTTTTTGTAAGTTTTCACGAGAACTGCCGCCGTGAGCTCAATTCTCAACCGTTTCCCTCGGGAATATGCTCAGTCGCTGCGCGCTGAGAATACGGAGGGCCTGTCATTCTTCGATTTTTTTTATGCCTCCCACGTTCATTTACTAGGCGAGTTTGGGCTATTTTTGGCTGTCAGAGTGCAGAACATGTCGCACGCGGGCTGTAGTGATCCAAATGTCCTAAATTTTTGATACGATGGATTTGAAGGTATTACGGAGGGCCCAGAATACCGGGATAGTGAATGTGACATCTCTTTCAAATCTATTGGTAAACACAATATCAAGTCAAGTCTCCTCCAAGCTACACCACCAATTTGCGACCACGCAGATATGATGTGGGGCCATCATCTCGGCTCCATTGATGTGATCACCTCAACCCAATATGGTAACTAGCTCGGATCGACGTGAACAATGAGGTCGATTGACACCAGTGTGTGAGCTGATTTATAGCTGGTTGACAGCCCTCCGTTCCATGCCGAGGACAGGTGAGTCTGCATCTCAGATAGAGGTCCCGCCCCAGTTGCAATACAGCTCGAGTAGCATGCGCGCACAAGCAGTTCGTCTGAATGTTTTCTACATGCGATACAGATGCCGTCGAGCTGAGAAATAATTCCAGATAAATACAAGTGGCAGTCTAATAAATTCAAGGTGAATCTTCTGGGTCAATATCTATTTCCTGCGCTCTTTTGGTTGGTCTGCGGGCTCTTCCCGAAGTCCTTGGAGCATTAGTTTGGGCAGGCTCTTCTCGCTCGCCGCCATACTCGGAGTCACTGTCACTGCCATCGTGTTGCCGCCTAGTACGAGCCTTCTTTCGGGCATGAGCTTCATCTTCTGTGTCAGAAGAATCCTCGTCGCTGCTGCTGTTTGCAGCAATCACCTGCCGCTTGGGTGCACGGCCGCGTCCTCGCTTCTTCGGCACGTTATGTGTGTCTCGGTCGGAATCCATGGCACCAGGCTCGGAGTCATCGCCACTGACAGTGCTCTTCTTTGGCTTTTTGGGCGGGTGACCACGCTTCTTGGGTGCCGCCGCCTTCTATTTTCCTTCTCCTCTCTTCCGCTTCTTCGTCGGAACAACCACATCTCCATCTGTGGCAGCTGTTTTGCGCTTCGAATGATTGTCGCGCAGCCGCGCCGCAAGCTCGTTATGTTTGATGAGGCGGTCCGCGGGTGTGAACATAGGCACCGGTGCCCAAACACTCCGAGGGAGGCAACGTCGCAGAAGGTGGGCATTATGAAATGCTGTTGTGTTGATTAACCAGTGTTCCAACGGCTGGTGCTCTATGAAGGATTCTGTGACGGAAGATTGAACGCACTCCTGCATCTTTGCTCGGGTACCTGAGGCGGTACATTTCGCCGAATAGCAGTCGTGTTGAACATTGAATTGAAATTGAACATTCTGGATGCAGTGTCAGTAAAATATTGTACATATTTTGGCGGTTACAACTCACTGTGGATGGAACAATGAGCAAGGTTTGCTCTCCTTGACGTCGATACAATTTCGGAAGATTGAATATGGAGTGGCGTTCTTCGGAGATGTGGAAAACATCTAAAATTATGATCGGCGAAACCCCGTTTGTCAGAATATCGTGGATTCGACCCAAGGTTGGAGCATTCTGTGGTCGTGGATCAGATGGATAATTAAATTGATTGTTCGTCAGGGCCTACTGTGACTGGTGAAATCGCGTAGACCCAGGAGGAACGCGGGCAAACATCTTTCGATTTTGAAATCAAATTTATACAACGTTGCCAGGTTGACTCGTTTTGAAATGCAGCAAGATTTATTGCTGTATTAGCATCCGTCTGAGCGAGCGCAAACTCTGCTCGGAGAGGAGTGGGGAGGCCTTTGACACGTTTCAACGGCTCCAGTTTGACCGATCCTGGAATGAATTAGCCACTTGAATAATAATAATTTGAACCATTGACCCATACCTTGCTTGAGTGACTTGGGATTGGTCCAGCCAAGAAGTGTTTGAAGAATCGGACGCTCTGATAGAAAATCTCGAACAGCTGACCCAGCGCGTTCCCATTCCCCGGTGGGTGATGGCCACCAGCCACCTGTCAATCGGTGCTTGAGGCCCTCCTGATGTGCGAGCTGCCGAGCTATATCCCGACTTGGCGCGAGATGATTGGAAAGAATAGAACACCACCGGAAAATTGCGTTGTAACATTCAAATGATTCGGTGATTGCACCTAGTAATGGGCCGTGACGAAGAATGTCGGCTTTTGTGTGCGCCATAATGTGGAGTTTATTCTTGGCCAGAATCTTCGTCGGGTCAATAATCGCAAAGATGTCTAGGACATTCGAAACTGCAATCTCGACGTCGGCCTGTCAATATTTCAGTTGCATTGAGAACGAAGAGTCTTCTAAATATTTACCAGGTATTGATCAAGGTCATTGATCTCAGGATACCAAAGAAGTGGAAGAAGCTCGCCCATGGCCTTCCATGCAGAAAATTGCAATCCATCCGTCAAGTCGTACATGTGGAAGATACAAGTTTGCGCGACCTGCTTGAATTGTCTTCCAATCAGGGAGTTCGCAAATTGCATGATATAGCTGGCTCGGATGGGAGGGATAGAAAGCCCTGTGGTGTTTGTGGCTAGGCGTAATGTGTACGTCGTTTTTTTGCTGGGATTCCAACTGGTATGTGTTGAGTGCCACGCATATTTGATAATGCCGAGAAGAATTGTGTGAAGGATTTCAATTGGCGTATCTTTTGAAACATCGAACCCTATGGTTCAACTCGTTAACACCTATAGTTAACTTGTGAGAAAAGGACCAACCTTTCATTGATAGAAATGGATTGTATATTGTTGATTCGTTTTCCTTTACCCAGTCCATCAATTCCTTGACAATGTCGGCACTATCAAGATTTGGGTCCTCCTTCTTGAGTTCGTGCGACCGGCGGAGCAAGTCCTTGATCCAATAATTTGTATATGCATCTTTGACACCAGTATCGGTTTGGCGCGCCTTGACTGCAGCTTCAATGCCATGACAGGCAGCTTCAATTTGTTTATGTAGTTCTTCTAGCGTGTCGGCCGCTGTGCGCGGGGCTCCTGCCTGAATAAGGTTGAAGTCAGCACATTATTACTAGAACAATTGTCGCTCACCTCAAACATGCTATGAAATCCAAGGTCTGTCCGCTTGTGTTCTCTGCATCCTCCAACCTTGCATTTACGGCAAAAATAATTGCCCTTAGCGCCAATATGCCCAGTCATTTCGCTTCCCATCGGGTTATCGGAAGGTCCTGTATTGATAAATAATCGGAAAGCCGCTTCCTGTTGACTATCCTCGTCGTAAAGAGAAACCGGATGGGTATGGGTAGATCTGGAGTGCAAAATGAATTCATCTCGCAATGATTCCAGTGGAACAAACACAACGTACACAATAAGGGATTTTATCCCTTCAAATTGTTCGGAAGAGGATGCGTGTGGCGACGTTGTTACGAAATGCGTGTGAAACTCTTGCTGGAGAAGAGAGCGAGGAAGATTCCGGTGGGTGCAATAGCAATTATAGTGTTTGTTCCACGACTTGGATCGGTTTCCCGAGACATCGTCGAAGAACAAGTCAACAAAGCTGGTGTATAGGGGCCGGCCGTTTGCCAATTCTCGCAGTGGATTTGGCATTTTTGACAAGTAATCCGAGTCGGAAAAAGGTTCTAAATGCAATGAGTACCGTGAAGCAGATTTTATCATGGCCAACTACCATTCCATGCGATCGGAAGTGACTTGGCAAATTCCAAGTCGGCTGCACGAATGAAGACTTCTTTTGTGTCGTTGACATGGGCAATACCCTGTGCATCAAGGGAGACCTCGTACGCATCTGCGCACATCTCACCCTTCTTAATAACCCAGCATAAGGGAATTACGAGGCCTCCATCATGAAGACGGGTGTTGGTTTTATCTCGTGAACCTGGTAAGATATCACTCTTGGCCGTGAGGCCTTAGGTTACAAGCTCATGAGGAGCTCTACTGTAGGTACTGTATTTATACTAAATCCCAATTATTCCTGCATGTTCCGGCAAGTTCCATCAAGTTCTATATCAGTCAGCGACCTCGGCTTTGCCTCGGGCTTGTGCTGGATTGCTAATCTCCAACACTCTCCCTCAATCCTGCACTATGGTATTCCAGAGTCTCTCCCTGAATCCTTCAGCAATCTCTGGTTGTCTGGTTGAGCTTCCAAGCTCTCGTTGATGTCCCGGTTTCTACCGTGATCCCATCAATGTTCGTCGATTCGATGTGAATTCCTCTCTGCATCTTCTTCTTTCTCTATTCTTGGGGTCCTAGACTGCTTCCATGGAATTGGAACGTCGGCAGTACTTCGGGCGCTCCACAGACTCTCGAGTATAATTTAATATCTCGATCATTGTCCGTTCTGACTTGTTCAGCGGTACTGGCCTGTACTTGCCCCCAGTTCTCTTTCCAGGTGGTCAGAGGTGTGCCCCATACTTGACGGTCTCTTCTTCTTCTTCTATATCTCTTCCACCTCTCTGTCCCCTTCCCTGGGCTGTCTCTTTGCCGTGTGATGTGATGTGGAGGACGAGTGTGGCTGTGAGTGATAAATATGAGCTTGTGTTGGTTTTATCTCGTGAACCTGGTAAGATATCACTCTTGGCCGTGAGGCCTTAGGTTACAAGCTCATGAGGAGCTCTACTGTAGGTACTGTATTTATACTAAATCCCAATTATTCCTGCATGTTCCGGCAAGTTCCATCAAGTTCTATATCAGTCAGCGACCTCGGCTTTGCCTCGGGCTTGTGCTGGATTGCTAATCTCCAACAACGGGCTAGCTCATTGACGTAGAAATGGCGATGACCAAGGACAATCATCGGAGTGAGTGCATCTCGATCTATTTCGCGACGCCATTTTTGCGCATGCCATGCTTCGCTGATCGGGCCGTCTGGAATTTCGGGGTAAAAATGAAGCAACTTGCGTGTGAGGGGATTAGCATAGTCCTGAATAGACGTCAGTTATTGGTAATGGACCTGTGGGATGTTCAAACCTTGGCGATAATTGCGCTAATGTCATTTATGTGAAAAATATTCCCTTGAGTGGACTTCCATGGGATGGTCGGCACACCTCCTTTTTCGTGAAAGTTGGCTTGAACTTTTCGCAAGGCATCCAGGGAGGGAACATCGCGTGCTCCTGCCTCACGCAAAATCCAAAGAAAAACCTTCATAAGCGAATTCGAAACTCGTTGACGCGGTAAGTTGTCGAGCGTGTCCAGTAAAAACATCTGTGGTTAAAATGAGACTTTGCAACACACGTCTCTGAGTAATCATACCATTTTCGTCGGGTAAGGGAACCATTCTGCCATGGATTTTGTGGTGGTTTGACCCATTTCATCGTTAACGGTGTCAACAATGTCTGCAGAGTCAAATAGCTCTGGCCAAAAAAAATAGTTGGCTCTGAAAAAGTTGTATCGCGTTGCGAGTTGACTTACGGGCATTATCTAGCAGTTCACATAGGACAGCATCTTCCTCATCTTGCTCATCGTGAATAAGCGTGTCATCTGCCAAAAAACCCAGATTGCGCGCAATCGCAGTTGCATTCCAGCAGCCAAATTCATTTGCTTGTTGCTCGAGTCGTGCCTGCTGCCGCAATAAATCTGCAGTTGGATCTTTGCCGGCACTGAATGTTGCGCCTTCAGTGAGATACCGAGTCCACATGTCTTGTTCGGCAGCACTAGGATTATATTCTGGGCCATCATCGCGTGGAATATCAGCAGGGATTTCGAACTGAGCCAGGTCGGAATTAACGGTCGCATTTTGACTTTCAATCGCGGCCACTCTGGCAATCCTGAGCTCTTCAGCCTTGACATTTTTGTCGTGACTTTTGGATAAGAGATGTTTCTTGTCACCATCTCGGAGAATCCACTCTCCAGAACCGTTGTAGCGCTCGCAAACGGTGCACAGGAGTTTCTTTTTGTTCTCAGACTCGATGAAGCCTGCACCAAAGATTTTTTTTTTAAATATGCGGATGAAGCAGGGTGCTGGGAGACACCTACATTCATCAACGACCTTGGAGGCACGCGGCATGGTGGATATCAGACGGTCGGGAAGGATTAGTTTAGGTGTTGGCAGTCCGAATCGAGTTCGGTGGCACAACTTCGCTCAAAACGGTAACTCACTGTCCATTGTATGATTCCTATATATTCCTCGCAGCTCTTGCGCGTTGTCTTCCATCTCCCATCTCCCACTCACCCACTATGGCTCCAACTCCGGAAGAAATTGCTGCCTACGACGCCAAACTTGCGGCCGAAATGTTGGCAGACTCACCAATTCAGGCTCCGCCGCCGGGCCGGCGAGGCGAGAAGAGAAAACGCACCGATGGCGCAATCACTGACGAAGACGACGACAACAACGATGAGGACGGGGAGCTCCCCGTCCTATCGTCTATCCCCGGTCCTTCCTCTGGCTCCACTTCTGACGGCAACATCCTTGCTTTGGCCAAGCAAGTTGCCACTCACAAACGACTTAAGCCATCGCAGCTTACAGAGCTCGAGGTGTTTGCGGCGGTGCGTGGTCCTCTTGCGACGAAATTTGCTGTGCTCAGACCTTTTAGGATTCTGCCGCTGCACGACAAATCAAGCTCTATGGGATGTGCCTCAGTCTCGAAGGCAAGTTGGCGCAAATTGTCACAGCAGCGCCAGAGTTTGCTGTCTCCGCGTCGCTCGATGTACGTGCTTCTAATCTCCATTGGTGTTGCTCATGGCTCGTAGAAAAACATGCGGCAGCTCGCGTTATGTATCATGTGTTCCGTGAAGGTCTCTTCGTACAAAGGCAGCGTGACTACAGCGCATTTAATGGTCTGTCATTTCAAGTCTTGACCGCTGCGCCGGCTGACATCCTGTTAGAATATCTTGAAGACCAAGTGTTCGATTTGCCCGCTGGCATCGAGTTCATCCCCTCGGACTGGGCACGCGTGAGGGCTCGGGCCGAGTATCATTTGACGCAATGCCGTGCCACCTTGAAGAAGTTTGTACGTCTTATCTTTACTCTTTGTCCTATCTCGTCATGTTCTCACTCGTTCCCAGCTCAAGGCCAGCATGCCACCGAAGTCCCCGGCCAAGGAGCACTGGAACATTTTCGTTCTAGGCCAGCACTTTGTGAAGGACACCCAGACGGTCCTTACAGTCGAACTGTGTGCTCGAATTGCCCTCATGGTACGTTCTTATTCTCTCGGAGTTCCCCGTCTGATCCACCTGCCGTAGAGACAGCGCTTCATTCTGTACCCCGGGGAAGATTTCTACGACAACCTCGATGAGCGGCTTGTCTGGATTCGCGAGCAAGGCAACAACGACCCGAAGAAGATTGCCAAGTACGTTGATTATCTATTATGTGTTGATGTAATGGCTAATAGCCTTTCCAGAGCCTTCAAAGCCGCACTCAACGAGGATCGCGCTAACCACGGCAATTCTGCGGATTACACACTCCCTGAAGACGCCGTTGTTGATTCCTGGCAGCTCTCCGTTGACGACTCCATTGTTGCAGACGGCGCGACCGCGTAGTCCGTAGAATATCCCATTTTTCTTTCTCGAATATCATTTTTTCGCAAATCTACATGCATTGTCTGAACGCGAGCTGCAACCTACCGACGATCGCTTGGTGGCAATGAATGCCTGTCGGTCTGCTGGCTTATCTGGCGCTGCCGAAAAATCTGGCATAGAGTCCTTTATTCAGCACGCCGCGAGTATTTATTTTGAGTGGCAGTCGTCTGACATTTTCACCGATAATTGTATGGGTCGCCGGATGGGTGTGTGCTCTCATCCGAGGTAGTGAACAATGGAGATATTGACTCTCTTACAGACAATGCAAGAGCTCGATTAAATGTGAAGTTACACATGAATGCTATGTACAATGGAAACACGGTGAATTGATTCCCGTCCAAACATGTGAACAATGTGCAGCTCACACTGCTATCAGCTGAAATCTCAACAGCGCTTCAATGTGCCTTCCACGTTGTCTCCACGTTTCGAAAAATTGGCGTGTATAGATTTGAAAGAGATGTCACATTCACTATCCCGGTATTCTGGGCCCTCCGTAATACCTTCAAATCCATCGTATCAAAAATTTAAGACATTTGGATCACTACAGCCCGCGTGCGACATGTTCTGCACTCTGACAGCCAAAAATAGCCCAAACTCGCCTAGTAAATGAACGTGGGAGGCATTAAAAAATCGAAGAATTACAGGCCCTCCGTATTCTCAGCGCGCAGCGACTGAGTATATTCCCGAGGGAAACGGTTGAGAATTGAGCTCACGGCGGTAGTTCTCGTGAAAACTTACCAAAAAAAAAAAGAAATGGGCCGCGCCCTATGTTCCGCAAATAGCTGTAAATTGAACCTCATTATTCAACGTCTCTCAGCTGCTCGATGTTCGCATTTATGTTGAGGATTGCCGATTCGTCCCTGTACAGAAGACTGTGGCAGTGATTTCGCTCCCAGCTCTTGACCGTGATTGTTCTCCTGGGAGTTTCCGTGTTCTTGGACTGGAAATTATATGGAGGCTACAGCGCAGCAATGGGTCCATAGAGATACCAACTACTGGTGAGGAGAATCAAAGATGTGCAGCTCCATTTTGAACGTTTCCTTTCTGCAGGTCCCGGTATCGTCAGGATCTCGGTTCCTGATCTGGAGGACGGATGCCTTTCGTTCGCATTCCCCATGGGCAACCTCTGGAGGCCGTAGAGTTCAATCCCCAGGCTCTTGAAATCCCTGGGACTCAACGCCTCAAGCTCCTCATTGATGATGTGGATTCTCTTCAAACTTCAACGAATTTAAGCTCATTGATTGACTGTAGTTAATGTTGTCGATCCCCACTGGAATCAAGACCGACGACGGCAACACAGATAAACCTGCTTCAACTTCTGGAGTTACACTGTCGACTAGCAGCACAGAACCTTTGGATGATCCAACAGAGAACAATGCTGTCAAGTATCTTCAAGAGAAGCTTGCTATGAGGTCGGGGTATTACTCGTATCTTAAGCAGATGCTACGAATCACATTGCACCTGTTTGTTTCTTCCTAATTTGTGGGTCTTTTCCCATCCACGCGTCTTCTCGCTCCAAGTTCCGTTGTCTCGGTCGCCTCTCTCACGTTTATTTTATCAGCATCACGAATCAACTTCAGCGCTCAAGCCCCACTCAAAAGGTGAGGCCCGTCGGATCTTGCTACGCTCCTTCCCCTACAATCCTCCCGCCGTCACACAGTGTTCTTTCCCTTCAATACACCATTATTCGTATCTTAAGCTGATGCCCTGATTTAGTATATACCTATTTGCAATCACCTCAAGAGTCAATTTAGGAGTTTGTTCTCAACCACATTCCAATGCCTCCGTCCAAGTTCACCGAATTGGGCCTGCATTTTTCCCATATTTATTTCAGGCAAGCCCCAAATCACAAATTAGCTTCGATTTGAGAGTGTACACCAATCACGCGGCCAACTTTCGTGCGCTCAAGGTCCACTCAAAAAGGAATTATCCGTCTAATTACCCTGCCCTCCTTCCCCCATCGTCATCCCACTTTACCCCAGCAACCTTCCTCCCTTCAGTGTGAAGCTTCAGGCCAGTTCTTGCCGCAATCAAGCCCCTCCGTAAGACCTCGCAAGCGTCAAAACCAGGGACAGCGCTCAGCGACTCATCACCCTTTTTATAAAATTACGCATGTCCGTCCGTCTGTCTGAAGCTTCTAAACTCCGATACGTGGCCGCCCAAGTGCCGTGATCATATTAAGCGTTTTCGAACTCCGCCCATCGATTAACCGGCGCTTATCGATTGCGCGCCAATCAATGCTAATTCAGGCGCTCATCTCTCAGCCGAAGTGGTGGGCCGCGAAGCGGCCCACCGCGCTCTTGTCAAGCATCAAACCACATTGAAGGCTTGGCTCAAAACCGGGACGGCGCAAGGCTTCTCAAAATTAGGACGCACGAACCCCTCATGACACCTCAAGTCCTTGGGACAGCTGGAAGATCTCAAATTCTACGGACGAGATGATCAGCCTTGGTCAAGACGAAGCCACGCAACACTTTCAAGGTTCAGATGCAAAGGGACCTCGAGCTATAGATTGCTCAAACCGCTCAAGATCACCTGGGGCAACCTTTTGAATTATGTCTGATATTTCGGCCCTTCCATCCCATTCATCACGTTCCCCATCATTCTTATATCGTTCAATTTCATGTTTTTGACACTGGCAACCCAATCTTGCTAACGATTTTGGAGACAGTTTCAACGTTCAATGCACACAGTATGTATGTACACACATTTCTTAATTAAACTACTCAACATACGTTCCCACCAGAGTGATTCGGAGGATCGGATCTACTGCTTTTTATTGCCGCCGGCGGTGGCGAGAGGTTGACACTATCAGCTACGTCCTAAATGTTGCATCAATATTTATACGCAGTCCCAAACCAACTTTCCAGGGCACCATTTCAACAATCCTTCCTACCTACATACGGTAGGCGTGTGCGAGGCTCGCAGCTTTCACGCTGCAGGTGAGATTGGTCCCGCATCCCTATCTATAGATAGATACCTGACAACTTTTAGTTCTTCTCTTGCTGCAAGCTCAACTTAAGGATCGACCTTCCCGCTGCGTTCTCGTACGTCGCACCCGAGTGTTGCCAGCGCGTAGTACCCCTCCCCTCACATTTTGTTGGCCGAGCCGCCGCAGATCTTCGAATTCAATTTTTCGCATTCGCATGACGTGGCTCCTTGCTTCCATGGCACCGCTGAGTAGGTACCCAACTTCTACTCACCTGCCGCAGGGTGATTCGGTTTTTTTTTGGTCCTGCGGACTAGGCGCTGCGCAATGGTGAGTTCCCCATCAACATTGTGTTTTCTTGAACAATGCTAATCTATAGCCCTGAGCAGCTGGACGCGTCAGCATCGCCATGGAGGTCTGATTCGATTAGAGATTGTCCAGTAAGCCTCGCAACAGCGCAGGAAGGGTGCCGGACGCGTCTGATCGTCTGAACGACCTATTTTGATTACCTTTGTTGTGTTTCCCGGAACCAACCGACGCGTCCATGACCTGTTTCTGGTGAGATTTTTGATCGGACACACAGTGAGTTCAATACTAACACATATTTCTATTCTTCAAGCGAGGTAGCGGTGCCGCCGACTTCTAATCTATCCCTGCTGTTCTGTGAGCCCTGATGCGGTGCCGCTCTTCGTCTATGGAAGGGTGCGCTTTCTCTTCCATTAACTCACTAATGCTTGCAGGACCTGCAGTTCCACTCAATAGGAAGTGTTCGTGAATTAGAACGCGACGTTTTTGGCACAGACGTTTGTAGATATGTACCTTCCGTGATTAATATTTTCACCATTGTCAACAACTATCTGTCTGCCGTATACTAGAAAAATAATCTGCTCTGTAATATTGAAATGTTAATGGTTGCCTTTCGACTTTCACTCATGCCGGAGCGAAGCGAAGGCATATCTTGTGATTCATTCATTAGCAGTTGCGGGCATGTGGTGTCGAATCCCGATGTTGTCAAAAAGCTGGCGCTTCACACTTGATTTCACTCGCGACTACAACAAGGCTAAAATAACCAAAGGAGTAAGTATTTCTCTCTTCAAACTATGGCTCGTTCTCACTGAATCGGCCCACAGAAAGTCACGAAGGCCCTAATTCAAAGCGCTCTGGGGCTCGGTTCTACATAGCTTGCAAATGCACATACCGCTGTCCAGATCATCGACACATATGGCCGAGATAAGCCTCACGCAACGAAGGATGTATTCGAGGTCCTTGAGCGGGTTGATGATCCACCCCTTGGCTCTGCTGTCCTATACAACTTCCTGACAGAGTGGAAGAAGGAGAATCCTGTCTACATGACTCCTACAGTATCTTTAGGCAATGCATTGTTTTGTGTTTCATAGTAATTGCTGGCTTTGAGAGTGCATATTGCATGAAGTAAATAAAGTCTACGTTTCTCCGGCTCGCAAAATCTGAACCTAAGATAATGGCTAGATATTGTCGGGCCATCTGGGCGGCATAACTAAGATCCAACACGTGAACGCGATTCCTGATGAATCGGGTGTTTAAGCCGATAGAACAAGCACCCACAGTCTAGATTGTACTGTGAGTGCGCACAAATGATGTTGAAGTACTCTCAGCAATGTTTTTTGGACCAGTACGCGGAACATGACGGTGGTATGGTAGCAGAAAAGTATGATATTGTTGCGAGGCCCTCATGGGAAAGTCAGTATGGCAAATAATCCACGGAGCCATGGCACACTTGAAGCATATATGGACATACTCTAGTAAACATCCATAATCCATTCGCAACCTCATATTGAATTCATTTAACAGCCCATTTCGCTGACACGACGACGTTTCAACACCTACTTCCTGATATATAAATATCCAACTTCGTCGAGAAATATCGAATTTAAACGGTCCATTACACCACGGATTGCTGCTAGATTTTTTATTCATACTCTCTGTACCTTCCCGAGGGCTGTGAATAATATTTAAAAGCATCTTCCCATTGAAAATAGGTCTTAACAACCTGAACAATATCAGGCTTGTTTCGGGACAGACTCCGAGTTTAAGCCGATAGAACAGTCACCCACGGTCGTGATTGTGCTGTGCGTGAGCAGAAGGGATGTCAAAGAAGTTTCAGTAATATTTTTAGGACCAGCATAAGGAAGATGACGGTGGTAGAGCAGCAGAAAAGTGTGATATTGTAGTGAGGCCCTCACGGAAAGGTCAGTATGGGAAATAATACACGGAGCCGTGGCACACATGAAGCATATATGGACACACTCTATTCAACACCCTTAATTCATTTGAGAATTCATATTCCATTCATTTAACAGCCCATTTCACAGACACGACGATCTTTCAACACCTAGTTCCTGATATGGAAATATCCAACTTCGCTGAGAAATCTCGAATCTAATCGTCAATTACAACAGGGATTGCTCCTAGATTTTTAATTCAAACTCCTTGTAGGTTACCGACGTCTGTGAATTTTATTTGAAAGCATTTTCCCATTGTAACTGGGTCTTAACAACCTGAACAATATCAGGCTTGTTTCGGTACTCGTAGTTTGAACTCCGCTTCATCCCCACGACTTGGTGCCTAGAGCTCTCATCAATGACTAAATTCTAGCAGAATCAGGAAGGGCTGTGAAATTTTAAGATATAATTGACTAGTCCATTTGAAACTCCGCCATCAACTGCGGGTCCGTGGACATCATGTGTTCGTGACAGATGGTTGATCAACTGCCAAGTCGCTTTTCTCTCTCTTCCCTCCACCATCCCCACCGCTCCCTCGCCTTCGCTTGACCTATTGACCCTCCCATGCCCACCATGAACTATTCTCATGCAAGACACACTCAAGTACTCAATGAGTCCGCCATGGCTTTGTATGCTCCCTTGCTTGAGTCTTTCTGCTCCTTCATCAACTTTCTTCTCCTTCAAAGCCCTCAAATTCTCAAGCATTTTTACTCTATCACACCCAATCTGCCTCAAGTCATTGTCTACTATCTGTGGTGACAACTACAATCATTTTGACATCAAACCCTGCTAATCACCCACCACATCCCCATAGTCCCCTCGCAAATGAATTGAAGCAAAGGAGGAAAAAGGCAGACAATTAACGTACATGTGCATTGGTGTGTCGCCTTTTTCCTTCCTTATCCTAATCTCACCTAACACCTAACACTAGTGATACCATCGGCTCGCCTCAGTAGCCACAGTCTGTACCCGGATAAGCTGCATCTATATTGCCATGTGAACTGCCTGCGAGCTTGTCATGCTCGCCGTCCCATTGGTCAAAATGCACTCTTTGGAGAGTGGTGTGGGAAGATTTTTTGGCATCGAGGTGAGTTAGATTCATGGTCCTCAATGTATCATCTGACATATTGTTCCTATAGATGCCAACGGTCAACCTGCACATTTACCCAGGTGCTCAAGAATTTGGAGCTCGTTTGTAGCAGGCACGTCGGAGGTGGCAGGTGCGGCGGCGCTCGCAGGCTTCTTGTGGAGACACCGTGGCTTTGCCGCCGCAGGCGCATCCTCCTTGGCGCTCGTCTTCTTGCGCTTTGGGGGGGGCTCGTCGCCGCCGTCCCCAGCACTAGCCTTCTTGTGCTTCTTTGCGGGGGGCTCTTTGTCGCCGCCCCCAGCGCTAGCCTTGCACTTCTTTGTGGGGGGCTCGTCGTCACCGTCCCCAGCGTTAACCTTCTTGCGCTTCTTTGCGGGGGGCTCGTCATCGCCATTCCCACCGCCCGCCTTCTTGCACTTCTTCGCGGGGGGCTTAGCGGTCTTGTTTGGCTTCTCTGGGGCTTCTCGGGTGCGCATCGTCTTCTGCTTCGTGTCCTTGGGGGTTGTAGTGCGCTTGGTGGAGCACACGTTGTCGTCTCCAGCACTCACCGCCTCGCCTTTGCGCTGCACTTGCTTCCCCGCCACCAGCGCGAGCAGCTTCTCGCGCACCGTCGCCCCGCTTCCCGAAGACCCTCGCTCGCTGCCACTCTCGTCCTCCTCGCTCGACTCCTTCCCCTTCTTCGTGCTCGCCTTCTGCGCGCTCGACTTCTTCGTCGCTGCGCGGGTTGAGCTCCTCGCCTTCACCTGCACGTCCCCCTTCTCGACCATGTCCTCGAAGTTGGTGAGGATGCGCTCACGCTCGGAGGGCGTGGGGACCTTCCAACGGCAAGTCCCCGCCTTGAGGGCATCATGGAGGATCTGCAGGGGCAGGATTGTGCTCTGCAGCGACATGCGTTTGAAGGTGACGCCCTGGGGCCAGCCTACGAGCCCGATGTTCTTCGCCTCGACCATCGAGCGGATATAATTTTCGTAGTTCATCGCGACTTTCGTTCGCTTTGTTACCGCCTCTGTAAAAGCTCAACGTTAGCATACCGCGATAGGAGGCAGAAGCCACGGGACGTACTGAGCCCATTTTGTATTATCTCGGTGCACTCCTTCTGCATCGAGAGCAGCGTGTTAGGGCCTTTGCCACCTGCCGCAAACACGTTAGAACGGAAAAAGAAAAAATGCGCCGTAAAAACGCAAGACGCACCCTGCTCCCGGTTTACAGCCCACAGCTCGAACAGCGGGCTCACGTCCGCCGGCTCCTTCTTCAGGATGTCTCGAAAAAAATCCAGCGCCCCCCCGGTGCTGATGGTGGTGGGGGTGGACGTGTCGTGAAGGTGGCCTCGCGAGAACATCACGAAGCCAAACATGTTAGCACGCTGTGCCATCCCATTCAACTGATAAAGGTATTGTCGTTAGATTAGAATTTCAGGGAAAATAAAAAATCAGAAAGCACGCACCTCCTCCACCAAGCGGCCCATGGTGCGCTTGATATCCACATTCGCAGCAATGTTGTTGGCGTGCGTACCGCGGCCCTTGCGTTCATGCTTCGCCGCGAGGTCGGCGACCATCTGCGTTTCCTCCTCGGTCGTATACCCCTCGAGCAAGGAAGGGTCTTCCTTCACGAGCTCCTTGACGTCGGGCATCGTCAAGCGGTTTCTGCCCTATTTATCTTCGGCCGGAGTCTGTGGGCAGACCCGTGGCTGTGCCCCCCCAGAGCATTTGTGGCTGTACCCCCTCCAAAAGCGCCGGCTTTTCGATTTTCTTTTGGATTTTGTGAGTGAACCAAGGCAGCTATATAAGAACTGTGAGTACATACTAGTAGCTTGTAACGAGGACTACAAGATAGATGTGACTTGTGATTTCCAAAAAAGGAAATTCTCTAAAAATAGATAAGATATGAAAAATATGAAAATGTAGCCCTTGACTGGCTCTACAAGATTTGTTAAATGAGTTTTGTGAGTAAGTCAATGGTTGGGTCACAAAACCCGAAATACTCGAAGAGACGCGGCGCTTTTGAAGGAAAAACAAGATTTTTTGAGGTTACAAAGGATTAGAAATATTTTGTAGTGTCTCTTAGCAGAATGAAGTGAAAATCGGTGGGTTTTGAAATGATGAATCTGTGTATATCTCAGCCATCTCTTGACCGTTTGCCTTGAAAGTAGGACCATTAGAAAGGGAAATTTTGGGAGTACAATTTTTTGATAGAAAGGAATGAAAGTGAGTTTAATAGTAAGTTGAATAAAGTATTTGAGTATAGATTAGTTGTGATTGTTTAGATAGACTCAGTAACTGATTGTACAACTATATGTTGGTTGATGAGTTGGACTTGATATAAGATATGTTGTTGGTGATTAGTTGTTTTTGAATAAGATACGGTAGTGATATGTTGGTTAATATAGTATATATATTTGACTAGTATTATCGACCCGCCGATTTCCACGGCCATTGCACAATTCTCTTGCATTTCTCGCTGCTATTTTAGATTCCCTTCAAGTATTCAGGGTGTCTGGTACCCCTTCCGAGGACCAAATTCAGTATGTCAAGGCACCCCCCCACTCATACAGGAACCACTGGGAATAAATCTTCGAGGGTGCGTGCATTCCTGCGGTGTATGCTATATTCAACCAGTGATGGCACTGATGGCCGCCCACAATAAACTTCTTGCTCGTCGGTTCTGGGCAAATTTTTGTATCTAGATCGGATTATAATATCGGTATCCATCTTCCATCAAAATCTCGCTGAGTGCGCCATATTATTTGGGCCCGGGCGCCGGGCGGAATATCAAACTTCCATAATGGGTTTGGCTACTCCATTTGTTGAAATCACTACTAAACGAGCGCCGAAAATCAACGTCTAGTGTTTTCTGCCCACTGTTTTTTCTGTCGTTGCAAGAGATCGTTTCTTGCCAAGGATTGCTAGGATAATCTTGATTTTTTGAGAGTTACTCCGGCAGCTGGAACTGGAACTGGAATTCGGACTTAGAACTGATGTTGTTACGTATAGAACTGACGTTATGACGTGATGCTCTCGGAGAGGGTTGCCGACAAAATCTTTGGGCGAGGTAAGTGTTATTCCTGCAGCCATCCCACCTCAGGCTCACACTCGAGCTAATGTAGTATACTTTTATGAGCTCCCTGCACAGCCTCTCCAAAGGCCATATGAATACACTGGGCACAGGAAACACTGCATCAAATTTTGTGCTGAAATATGATGGGCTCGTTCTCCGTGAATACTTGACCAAATTCTGCAGAGATTTTTTCATATTCTCAAATGAATGGACCATCGGTTCAGTATCTGGTACTTCCTCAATGGAATTTCCCAATAGACGCGGCCATTTATGCAATACGCCGGAGTATTAGGTCTGATCGCGGATGATTGAATGATGGCGGATTGTTGGCGGAAAGTTGGCGGAAACCTCGCGCACGGCGATCCGCGCATGGGGGGTACGCGCGCGGGGGGACGTGCGCGTCCCGCCTCCACGTCCCCCGTTAACGGCCTTATAATTTTAAGCAATAATTATATATATTTATTTACTTATCTAGTGAGTGCGTACATGTCCGTGCACGCATATCGGTGCGCGCATACAGTTCCGTGCGCGCATACCCGTGCGCTCATACCCGTGCGCGCCCGCCTGTGCACGGGGATGCGTGCACGGCCTGAATTATAATCAATTTTCGCGTGTCAAATCTGTCAAAACCTCGTGATCTGGCGCGGTCAGGCGGACCTAACACAGCTAAATATAGGTGGCCAAAGCGATTTTTACAATACTAACATAGTATAGCAATTGCAAGTTAATGTAATTTAGTTTTCACAAATGAATCCTTTTCCCGCGCGCCATCAATTAAGCTCTTCTCCTGATCTCACCTCACCTCCACTCACATTCTACCACTTTATGTCTTCCTCAACTTCCCCCCACAGCCAGCGCGCCCTCCGTGCCCGACGACTCGCCGCCCTGTGCGCCCCTCGTTTCCATCGTCACCCCCAGCTCATCCCAATGCGGAATATTCCGGAACCTACATAGCAGAAAGTACAATGTATAGAGAAGAATCGCTTTGACCGACGCGTCAATTAACGCGGCGGTTATCTTATCTCTGGTCCGATACCAAAAATATGTTTGTAAGCTAAAAAGCACGTGGTACCATATATAGTACGCGCACGGGGGTACGCGCACGGAAGCCACGCGCACGGAGGGTACACGCACGGGGGGTACGCGCACGGCTGGTACGCACACGGATGCTACCCGCGCGGACAACGCGCACACGGATACCCGTGCATGCACCCCGTGCAGGGTAATCCGCGCACGGACATGCGTGAGTGCAGGCCGTGCACGGGTATTCCGCCATCATTCCGCCATCATTCCGCCATCATCCGCCATCATCCGCGATCAGTACAGATACTCCGGTGCTCACCATTTATGCTTGTATGAGATTCACATCAACTAGCTCACGTAACCACGTGGTTCGATGATGCCTTCGGTGTACAATCCCGATGGTTATTGCTTTGAATATTCTGTGAGATTATGAGCATGCATAACCGTCAGCTTCATTCCCGATGCTCCCGATGTGAGTTGCCCAAGGTATGAGCTCAAATGGCTTCCATTCGGCATGTTAGCGGCAATTCTCTCCGACGGCATCACGTCATAACGTCAGTTCTATACGTAACAACATCAGTTCTAAGTCCGAATTCCAATCAAATTCCAATTCCAGTTCCAGCTGCCGGAGTAACTCTGAGAGGATGCAGGTATGCCTCCGTTCGACATGCTGAGGACCGCCAGAGGCCTAGTAATACCACCATATTGTCGAGACGAATCCTATGCTCGCCGCTTACATACTTGCAAACTCCAAATTCACGGCGCTCATCTACGCTCAGCTTCACCCCATAATAAGAACAGACTACAGTTGCAGAGCCCCCGGTCGACTTGGGGTTGGGTTTTTGCGGGGATGGTAACATTTTTGCACTCATCTTTTGTCCCATCAAATTTGCGCACACGCGACATTGCAGTGGTCAGTTTTCTCTCATTAAAGAGCTAAATATCTAGTGCTTCTCCCTTTCCCTCTACCCTCTCACCCCGTCACAGGCTTCTCGCTCTGTCTTCTCCTTCAAATTAGAAGTTTCAAATGCCCTCGCGAAACCAATCCACTCCTCATCTCTGTCTCATATGAGACGCTAACAACCTCTTGAACGTTGAGATGGAGAAAAGGAGGATGCTGATCGGAGAAGGAACCTAGCCCATCAATACGCACCAAGTCTCTCCGGGCGGCTCAACCTCGCCGTCAGTGAAATGCGAACGAACGAAACATAGCTTCACAAATCGGCCAGCTGCAGACAATCAGTCCCACTCCGAGCCTCCGAAGCCAGATTCAGACAACTTGATGATACCGTGGGCGTGAATTCAGGCAGCCAGAATAGATGAACGGGAAATCAACAGCGAGCGCATCACCCAATTTAACGCCATCCCCTTCGCCGCTGTGCGTCCACGCATTCCACGAGATCTTGGCCCGGACTGGGTCCCACCGGTATGACAGCGCATTCATATTTTATTGTCTATATAATTATACCCTACTTACCTTGTCTCTTATTCCTGGCGGAACCCTCCGCTCTGGGAACGACCCCAGGGTCGGCCCTCAGTTATGCCGCATTTACACAACATACCGAGAAGAACACTTATCATTAGATATGTAGATACAAGTAGTACACGGGAGGTCCCTACCATATCGCACGCGACGAAGGGGAAATAAAACTGATTAAAAAAATAAAATAAAAAACGGGAAATCAAACGAATAAATTCAATATATGCCAAATACAGTCAAATTCAAGAGGTTTCTGCTTCATAGATATCTGAATTGGAGGCGTCACGCGGAGATTGAATTAAAAGTGGATCCACAAACCAATCGGAGACATGAAGTTGTGCACCAGTGGATTGATGTTGGACGGAATGCGGCGCACATGGAAGTTTCCTTCCGTAAGGCTGGAGATGCTGCGCACCTCAGCCGTTTCTGCAGGAGACTCGTTCCACCGGACGACAGGTGTCTCTCGGATGTGCGCCTCGGGTCCATACCGATACCCTATATTGGTATAGTGGTTGTGGGGTGATTCTGGCGTGATCGAACTCTGGGCGTGACCATCCTGGCTCGGCAGAAGGCGATAAGGTTGCATTTTCTCTGAGTGGAGGTGATTACCGGTGCCTTTATTTTGCTCCTGTTGAGTCGATCTCGTTCTCCCCCTCTTCAAAGGGATATTGGTGCTGATTCGTCCGCCCAATGGATTGGGTCGTCTCTGACGCGCGGCCGCCTTGAAGGCGATCTCACCATCCACGGAGCGAGGAAAGAAGATCTATGTAGACGTTAAAACTGTTTGAACGAGGATGAAAACATATTTACCACGAGAGTCAGGGCAGATGATATACAACACCCGACTGCCCCCGTCATAGTGAGGAAGTCTGGTGGAAATTTCAAAGGGTGATCTCGCTGGAAGGAAGAACACCCGTACCTGTCCAGAGAATGCTTTCGTTGATATGCACGTGTGTCCGAACGCCGTCCGCGCCAAGGATCACGAAAGGCACCACGAAAATAAAGCGGAAGACGGTTCGAATAACCTGTAGCAGTGGTAAGGAAATGTGGAACATTGCAGAGCCATTGGCAACACACATTAAGTTCATGGAATTTCGTTAATCGGATTATGGTTTCCGTATTCACGCCTTCCTTTTTCTGAGTGCGAATTAGCTTTGTAGCACGAAGATAGTGGAGATGCGGTCCACCAGATTCATCATAAAAGCGGGGAATACCCACCTAAAATAAAGATTCAGGAAATTGTTGGCTGGGTGTCACGAAAATGAGAACATACAGAATCGGGATAAAGGCCAGTGTGAGGAACAAACTGCCGACACTTCCACCCAAAAATGTGTACGCCTCACACCGAAACGAAGTGTTGGAAAAGTAACTTCTCCTGTAAGGCTGTGACACACCTTCAGGGGCTGGAATCGTGTTAATATTGTCAGCAGCGGCATGTATATAACCGCGACCAGCGAACCAACGATCCAGGTGTGAAAATATGGGCTACTGAACCAATTCTGCTGCACCGAATTCACGAGGAAGAGCCAAAAACAGAGTTCTGATTGCGGCATGAGTGGAGGGATGAAAAGGGATGGTCCCTTACCTTCCAGGTGAGATATACTGCGGCGCGATTAGCATGCAAAGCAAGGGTTCACAAGTATACGTACATCCCTAGACTCCATCCCACAGTGAAGGCGAACATCAGGGGGAAAATAGCACGCCGCTCTGCGTCGGGCCAGAGGGTGTACGGTTTCGGAATGACTACGCGCGTCAGAGATATGCAGTCACTTTAAAATGCGGCGCTCACTAGTACCCTCGTACTCGATGTACCCTTGTCGGTACTTGATGACAGCGAAACCCAGCGCATATGTCATTATCAACGGGGTGCTTAACAGGTACGAGTACTGCGCGAATTTTTCGTTGAAGATGATGCGGCATCGGGGAGGACGCCACGTACCGTCATGACGCGTTTAAATGTCCCGGAATTTGCGCCATTATTCCACCTTATAGGAAATCAATGTGTGACGAGATGCAATTCGATAAAACGCACTTCAAGCACTTGAAGCGGTCGAATGACCACAAGTGGAAGATCAAGAACGAGAAGAGCTATCCGGGCTTCTTTTAATGTGCTAGGACCATGAAGCGCTTCAGGTTGAACTTACGATGACTGTCCCCAACCCGAGCACAAGGTAGGCGGCGGGAGATGAATGGGTCATAGGAGGCGAAGGAATAGGGCATTCCGAGATGGGGCCCGAGGCATTAAATACGATGCTGGGGAAGTTCGAGAAATCCGGGACCAAGGAGTAACCGGTAGTCGGCATAGACCGCTTTCGGTGATTTTGATGCTTTTCTAGCTGCGGCTGCAATTGGGTCGAATCATGTGTGGTCCGGGATTCCATGAAGTACGGTTACAAGTCATAGCCGGATCCACACACTGGAGCTGACGAGGAGTAAGACAGTTTTGGCTTGGATGTATGTAGTCGTGGTGCGTAGGCAAGAGGGTTCATGAGTCAATTTCAATCTCCGACCCACACATGCCGTGTTTGTCTGCGCGGCGCGACCGGCCCGAGTGGCACAACCAATGCACAACTGTGGCTTTTTCGTCGCTTTTGCTGTAGTCTTGTTATTACAACGGGGGTCCGATCGTAGTGCGCCGTTATTATGTAATTGCGGAGTTTGAAATTGAGTCGCGAAACGAGTTTTATGTAGGACGCGTTATTTCATGCGATTCTTGCATAGGATAGGGTGTCTTATGTGTGTCAGAGGATCTGTCTCTTCAGAATGTCAAAATACATCCTTTAACCGGTTGTACAGAGACCTCAACTTTTTCATGTGATATTTTCGTCGCTTCTTCCAAAAAGCAACAAGAGATGCCCAAATATCCACGAGAAAAATTCGAAGGAGTCTAGAGACCTATACATGCGTTTATATGACACCTCGCATTATTTGAAGCCCTGTAAGAGAAGATACAGTGGTGTCGAGCATCTGGACAGCGAGATTCAAACTCCGCAATTACATAATAAGAGCGCACTACGATCGGACCCCCGCGGTAATCAACAGACTTTAACACGCGAGGTACGAGCGTCGTATGTTAAAGCGTCTGTCTACGAGAGACTACTTTTGCTGTGCCTACGGTTGTATTGTAAGGAGAGGAGTTGTATCCTGGTTCTAATATTGAGGGAATTGCAATCGCATCAAGCTACGTTGTCTATACTTACTATGACCAAAAGTAGCCGGAATTTCAATTTTACAGGGATATAACCAGGGTTCTGCTCTGTTTTCTGAATGAATTCATAATCAACGATGGATTTGGCATTGACTGTGACACTTAAAGTCGTGATACAAGGTCCCACAGTCAGCACAGGATTAAATTCTGAAAATAATGATATTTCCTGCCTGATAATCGTGTTGATAGTATTCTTTGAGGTTTGAAGACCTCATAAATAGTAACCGGCATATTGGAATACTCACACAAAGTTTTGAGAGTCACCGAACTTCCTAAGTGCTTCCGTGAATCAATTAACGGAGAGTAAAATCAGATCAGGAAATTGATTAGACCCAGGTTTTTACGGCAAGGAAAGCACAATGGATGGTGTTTTTGTGTGGGCAGGCACATCAGCTGCCTTCCAAATCGGAAATACCGAAAGACAGCAATTAGGTGTTACGAGGATTTTTGAGCCCATGGGAGGGCACCACCTGGTGGGGGTGGGGGGGGGGGCCTTGGGTGCACTTTACTATTAGGATGCTGCATGCGTGATGAGCAATATTGTCTCCGGTGGATTTCAAGATGAGACCGATGAGAGCCCCGCAGATGAGAAGGAGACTGTGGAGGGAACAAGATCCACACGCAGCCTCGCGCAAAATGCATTTGCATCCCAAATTTTGTGTTCCTGTGCTGTAGGCATACATACATTACTGCGCGGCGCCCCGCCGCGGACATGAACTGGGGTTTCGCGCGCAGCTGCAGGAGTAGGAGGGCCTGTGTCGAACTGCGGGTGTCTGAATACCATCTTGTATTTCGCGTCTAAGACATGTGTATGGGACTCCGAAAAGAATCGAGATAAACGGTGTTACATTAATATTGCGCTCTATTACCAAGGGCCGGGTTTTTGAGTAAGCTCTGAGGTGCGGGATAATTCGGACTCTCCGTGCGGATTTTCACTGCTGCATTCAATCAGACTATGAAAAAATACCCACCGATTGGTTTTAACGCGACGCGTTTGTTCGCGCTTATTTGTGATCGGCAATTCTTCGGTACCGATGAGCCGGTCGTTCTATGCTCTTGCTCGCGATATTAAGTTGCCACTCTGTTCTGTGGTACAAAAAATTATGGCCGTGTCTTGGGCATAGCCACCCATTTTTGTACCTGGCAACTTAATGGGAGAGAGTTTGGAAGTGCATTGCAGGCAGCATCCTTCAAGGGGCTAAAATATATATATTTCAGTTGCTCATTGAGCACGGGACTCGGGGGTGATAGCATGGGGCGACCGCAGAACGCACGAAGAGCGGGTTCAATATTGCCTTGATAACATAGTTTTTATACCCAGAGAGAATGGCGTCAGGGAAATGGTAGATACAGGGTCCGATTCTGAATCCACGGCCTCAGGTGAGTGTATTAATTCCAGCGTCCCGAGTCCGCGCTGATTTGATCTGCAGAGGGGTCGGACGAGGAGCAAGGTGTCGCGTGAGAGTCAATATGTTGGCACCTGGAAATGCTGTAAAGCAGAGCATCCAAATCTGATTCGTCAATTTCGCGATTTATTCAGAATCTGTGGGGACCGATTTTCTCAACCGTCATGGCCTGCACAGGGTGATTCAATTGTCCGTAAATCGGCTTGGGAGCGAAGTATACTGATTCTCCATTGAAACCATGCATAATTCACAGGAGTGAGCAAAGGATAGCGGCCGGAAGAAGATTCCATTAGAGCGTATTTGCAGCGCCCTCGAAACGACTTCCTCGCAAAAAGGGGTGGCACCTTCAGAAAAGTGATGAGCCTTTTGCATTGTGTTTGTCGCACCGTCACAGGGAAGGGACTCTGTGCGAGTCGTGGTAGACAAAGCCCCAGCCGTCGAAATTCCAGTTGTTGTCGCCGTAGTGAATAACACTCAAGTGTTACGCAAGAATCTAAGATCACATCGATCAATCCCTCTCGGCTAAAAGTAACAGTTGCTCATTGGTTTCTTGGGAAAATCTGGAGGGTGCTGCAAATACGCTCTATTGGTGTAGGTCTGGTTGTACAAAATTCAGAAAAGAAGATTTTCCTGATGGACGCCACCCAAGACTTCCTGAACTAGGGAGAAAAATTGCAGAAAACTTCAAATCTGGGGCCTAGAGTGGTGTCCTATTTATCTCGACGAAATTGGTTAGAAGGCTATCTCCTTTCACATTACAAGTTCGCGCACCCCACTCCCTAGCTCCCCTCCACATACGCCTTCAAATCCGCCCCCTGCTTCTCAAACGCCGTCTGCAAATTCCCCTTTAACGGGAGAATCACGAGCGTCTCCGTGCCCACATAGTACGTCTCAAACGACAGGTAGCGCGTCGTGCCGCCGCCCACATCAACGAGGACATTCGGGTGCTCGGCCCGCATCCCCACGCCGCCCAGGCCGTCGTCATACCGCCACGCGGACAGCGCGTAGCCCGCCGCGTCCGCGTAGTCGAGCACCGTGAGGACCTCGCTGCTCGTGGTGTTGAACGGCGGGAGCACGCCCGCGGTGTGGAACGTCATCGGCATGCCGACGTAGTCGTCTGCGGGCGTGGCGGTCACGTTGGAGGGGAGGTCGACCGCGAAGACGAATGTGTTCCAGGAGGGGTAGGCGTGGAAGTCGAGGATGGCGGTGTAGACGTCGATGAGCGGGGCGCTGATGTTGAGCTCGGCGCAGACGGTGAAG
This sequence comes from Mycena epipterygia, assembly GCA_029281465.1. Classification (NCBI taxonomy): domain Eukaryota; kingdom Fungi; phylum Basidiomycota; class Agaricomycetes; order Agaricales; family Mycenaceae; genus Mycena; species Mycena epipterygia. The sequence goes on along the minus strand of JARJCQ010000044.1, from coordinate 836,784 downwards.
ACGATCTGGTCGGCGCCGTACGTCGGCGTCGGGAGCCCGTCCGCGGAGTTGGACGGGCAGTGGAGGGAGGCCCAGTTGGTGGGATCTCCGTGGGCGAGAGCAGGAAGGCAGAAGATCACGGCCCGCAAGGCCGCCAGCAGTTTGAAGAGAGACATTGCTGCTTGGGTGGGTAGTTACGTGGTTGGGGTTGGCTATGGCAAGAGGCAGGCGGGAATCAAGGCTCTTGAATCATGCCTGTACAGTATGTGAGAAAGACGTGTCTCAGACAACGTCAAAGTGGAGCTGACACGGAACGGGTTTCCGGATAACTCCGAACACCCGTGATCTGTCACACTGACGCGACACCTTTCCGAGAGCGAGAGCGCTGTGGCTTTTCGACACGAAGCAGGAGGGTTTATGTCATCTCTCCAACAATGGGGTGATCTATCCGGATGCTCGGACTGGGATGTGCTGGTCATTGCCATTTTCTTTCGCGCGGATCTTGATTCATCGCCCATTTCTCGGCTCTCAATCTTCTCCTTTCACATACCCCTCGTCCTTCCCTTCCTCATGGATTGCGTAATAACGCAGCTACGCGCTCGGACCCCCGCGGTAAACACAAGACCAGTTTGCGCACGCATTCATCAATTACGGCGTGCCTGCTTCTTCTTCCCACCACGAGTCTACGCAAAGTCCACCACGATCGACGCCGTCGTCGCCCTGCTCCTCGCCACCCACTGCACTCTCCCGCCCGCTAGATCTCGCCTACCGTCGTCTCCTCCATTCCTCCCATTCACCGCCCCCGCCCCCGACCTGCCCATCCCCGTCCCCGCCCTCTTGGCCCGCGTATCTCGGCTTTACCTAGCGTCCGCTCCTCCTTGCGCATTCTCCGCCGCGTCGCTTTCACGGTCCTAGTTCCCTTCCACCAACTTCATACTCCTGTCTCCTTCTCTCCCTCCATCCCAACCCCGCGCGTTACCAGCAGGCTATCAATATGCTGTATGCGCCCGCGCGCCAACCCCGCGTCACTGGATTGCGCATGACCACCAACACGAGGAATCATCGCCGCCCGCTCCCTGCGCATTGGGGGCATAGGATTCGGGTGCATGGCCCACTGCCTGTGGCCCCCGCATCCTTACTCATTCCGTCGTTCTCCCAGACCCGCTCGGCCGTCCTGCGGCTTCCCGCCAGCCTGCAGCTCCACGCATTACCGAACAGACTCCACGCCCGGTGTCCTGACTGCGTCGACTCTGTTCTTCCCCAATCACCAATCCGCCCCCAAGATCTTCGCCCCCGTTTTCCCATCCACGTCCCCTGCCCTCCATGCCCCAGCGAACCCCCGCAATTGAGAGCTCCACTACAGAATTGCCTTCGCCGTTCTGTTGTATCCCTCAATTGCTCCGGTTATTGCTTGCATCCGCCTCCGCCTACTTCGCGTACCAGCCCACCCGATGCCAACGCCCTCGGTCTTCATTTCGCCCCCCCCCAGCCCTACGATGAACCTTGCTCGCCGCCGCCCCACACTCCTCGTAACGTATCCGGCCGTGTTCTCCCGTGAGTCGCCATAAATCGCCCCCGCTCCGTGGCCACGAATTTCGCCCGTGAATTCCCTGAAGACTCTCTAGAGATCTAGCGATCGTCAAACCGAATTCGAATTCCATGGTTTCTTTGACGCCTGACGTGAATAGTCGTGTCCCTTTGGAATCATAACCCCCGGCGTGCCGATTTGGACCAATTTTAATGGCATCGCTCACCATTAAAGAACCGGTCACCTTTGACGACACTGTCAAAACTTGGGGTCCAGTAATTATCCGCCTTTGCCGGTCGGCTTCATCCCATTAAATCGCTATCTGCAGGCAATGGCGATAGATACGCGTCATTACCACGGTAGCTCAAGGCGCAAGTTGAGCGGCCGCTTCAATGCTCCCGCCGAATGTGTGTGTATGCAGCTGGACCTTGCGTACGAAGACGTCAGTACTCCCAATCCCATGCATAGGTAAATAAATTGCTTCTTGGTGCCACGCATACTTTACTGATTAATCCAAATCCGATATCGGGAGGTCCTACGAGATACCATTCCAAGCTGTCAGTGCCCCGCTGGCGCGAGGGTGGAGCGACGGATTTAGCGATCAGAGGCAGCTGGAACCGCAAGCGAATTCGATGCGCCTACCAACGGCTCTATGCGCAAAATAAACATGCTCGCACAGATATAGTCAATACGCCCAGTATCCCGGCACCGGTACTTAGTAATCGCGCATAGGGGTATACGGGTCCAAATCCAAAGGGCGTGGACGTCATCGTATGGTGAAATGTGAGGACCCGGGTTAGAAGAGTTTGTTATTGCGTGGGGTGAACGTTCTCGACATTAAATAACCCTAAATTGTGGTGAAAGTCAGACCTGCTCTCCCGGCCATGCATATGACCGAATGACAGCCGCTCGCATGTTCCGAGACATTTCGCCGCAACGATCGATTCGATTTATCCCGCTGTACTGATCCCTTCCAGGTGAATCTGGATTATGAAATGATATACCGAACGTTCTAGCTTTTGAACTTGGTTGTAAACGTTGAAGCCGCTTCAATTAGCAGTAATTTCACTCGTGCGCGCTTCTATCAGGCTTGCTGCATTTCAGCCGAGAGATTTATCTCCCAGTTTTTAGCATGGCGCAGTGATTTCTTTTTAAAAAAACGCAGAACGTCAATTCGGCGCGCGGGTCTTAGATGTCGGAAGGATTCGGGTTCGGACCGTCCGAACCCGATTCGGACAAGGTTCCGGTCAAGTCACGTTGACGATCAGCTTTTGCCTTTTTCTTCCTTTGTTTTCTTCAGACCACCATGGAGCAGGGACCTTTGCCAGTGATGATGGGATTAGCTTGCCACGAGTGCTCGAAGGAGATGGACGTTCAGTTGTCCAGATGCGGTGGGTGCCGCCGAATCAGCTATTGCGGTACAGGTGCGTCCAAGTCGAGTGGCATTTGCCTTTAGCTAAACTGGAGACTTACGGCCCTCATATCACAGAGTGCCGAAACGTACGCACTTGACTGGAAAGACTCCGTCCTGCTGATTTCGTTGACCAGACGGATTGGAAAGCCCACAAACCCATGTGCAAGGCTCTCAGCTCGCTCGAGAAAAATTCTCTTGCGGCCGAGACACTTGTTTCCTTGCTTCCCAAGGAGCCAATCATGGACCTTGGACAATTGCGCGAACAGACTGATCGCCAAATTTCTGTCTGTCTTGCTTCACTGCAGAGGTATCGGTCTTTCATCGCTCTGCGCGTGCACTGACGTTTCAAAGAGATCCGACTGCAGTGGTGCATTCCTGGTTTCAATGCGAACCGCGATGCATGGCCTGGTATGCGATTTCTGCGCCTATTTCCTCGTCTTCTCATCGTTCTTCCTCCTCCAGCACGCGCACGGATATGGTGATCCGGATGGAGACTGCGATGAACGGCACGACGGCGGACGCCATGAAGCGCCTGACGCCCTGCCCGCAATGCATGCTCAGCTTCTGCTGCTCACCCGCGCACTGGGAGGCTGCGCGCCAGCTTCATCAGGGACCATCTGAGGATCTGCGTGACGGTCTTTCCCAATGCCAGATGAACAGGCTCACGCGTGGACAGATCATGTTCGGGACCACGATTACCTCCTGGCTTGATCGTCAGAGACAACTCGTCTGGATCCCAAAGGGTGTTAAATCCGTGTGGGTGTCTCTGAAGGGGGTGTTTTGGGAAGGCGAGTTCGGCGACGAGGTACGCAAGTCGTTCGGTACGCCTGCGCCACTCCCCATCACATTCTTGATCACTGCGGCATCCGATACTCTTTCCATGCCCATGACGATTTTGTACGGACTTGAGAAGCTGAACGACGATGATGGCTGGACTCGGAAACATACGTTGACAATTCATGTCCGTACTCCTTTCTCTCTTCAAATGGTTTCCCTGGCGTTTCTGAACATTAACAGATCCTCGGCGCCAACTTCAGGGAAGTCAGCTGCGGCCGTGTCTTTGAAGAAATTCTGCATCGCACCCCCGAAGTGAAGACACTGAAGGTGCGAGCAGGTCTTATTGTTGAAGTCATTAACCAATCTGCCAATAGCTCATCATGTGCGGTCCGGACGTACCTAGGCGCGACTCGCTCGACCATAAAATCTGCCCGTATGTTTTGTCTCGCTTCACTGGCCTTTCACTGATTACCTCCTTCCAGTAATTGCATGGCGCTCGGCCGTTCATATGTGCTCGAATATGCTGCAGAGTCGGTCCTTGCTACGATATTGCTTCTGCGGATCATTGAGTGTATTTGCAGCACATACCACGACTTCGTGGAAAAACAAGGCACCAAGTTCGAGAACCCCGATCTCTGTATTGGCTTCAATTCTGGGGCGTCCCAGGTTACCAGATATACGTGGCCGACGACCTTCAAACTTCTCGTGGAGCGTAAACTACCTAGTCTGTTCACGGTACGACGGTGTGATAAGAACGACGCTCGTATTCATTCACCGACAACGTACGTTATAGGCGTACAATCGCGAGGAAGCGGAAGGCGACGCGGCAATGCTGCGTGCTGCCGGTGCAGCGTTGCATCCCGTGCTTGGACCGGCGCTAAATCCCTGGGGAAGCATGAAGGGAGTTCCAACGGTGCACAGCGCACACGGTTTCCAGGTAGAGAACGGATGGTTGGCGGATGGATTCAGGTGATCAACTCCACCGAAAAATCTCGGGTTGTATTTTGCGCTTCAGGGTCAATTCAGACATCCGCACAAATGTTCGTGTTCATATTCCTAAAACAAAAATAACTCGCACTACTATCAAATGACCTGCTTTCGAAACCTGACTGAATTGACGTAGGATATTTTAGGCGATAAAAACTATACAACGTGGCGAAGTACAACTACCGTTGAAAGGCACTCAAAGGCAGTCGGGAGTCACTTATATTGATTCAACGTCAAATATCAAATTGAAGTGAAGAGGAATCGAAAGTCGCTACATGGGCCAAATGCCCGAGTCTTGAAACCCGGGTTCTGCTCGTCACGGCTTGAGAGCTAATAGGGGAAGTCAGAGTGAACGATTCACGGTCGATTCTGGGTCGATTCGGCTTTCGATTCTGGGCCGATTCAGAGACCAGAATCCGTCGAGAATCGCGTATAACTTTGACCGCTTCGATTCTGATTTCGATTCAGCGCCGATTCAACAAGTCGATTCTCTTTCATCATTTAGATCAAATGGGACACGCGTATCAACAGATCGATTCTCTGGGTCGATTCTGTGTGTGTTCCTCCTCTCGAGGAGGAACAGCGATTCTATTTCGATTCTGGCGACGTCGATTCTCGGCCGATTCTGGTCTCAGAATCGGCTCAAAATCGAAGTCCGAATCGAGCCAGAATCGACGTAGAATCGTCCACTCTGACTTCCCCTAATGGCCCACAAAACGAGCCGTAAGTACTTGTCTCGCCGCAAGCAAGATGCACTCCTCTACATCCACATCGCTTCTCCAGGTTCTCCTCTCGCCGCAGTCGCATCCATACACGCATCACCCACGCTTCAGGGTCTTCACCTGCAGAGAATCCACCTCCAGGGCCGGTGGAGCATCTAATGCGCAGCGCGGACAAGAACGGGTCCGCGCTGACGGGATCCTTCCCGCAAAGCGATATGAAAATGGGTTCAGGACGGCTCCTTCTCGTCTGGCCCGCCTGATTGTCCGAAGGGGATCGCGCAGAATCTGAGGGCGACGTGAGTCCTCCTTTTTCTTTGGACGTTGTGGCGGGGTACCGCACCTAGCGGGATTAGGACTCGATGGGCGCCGTGTCGAGTCGATGCTGTGGCGTCCAGCGTCATTGGTTCTCTATCAGAGCACGCCAGATGAGCGTGCTTAGCGTCGTCATCTGACAGCGATGCGTGGCGCACGCCGCTCAAAGCGCTACGTATACGTCGAGGCGCATACATACGTACTGCGTTCTTCGACCACCGTGGCCACAGCGCATCCTTTAATCCCCTCTCCTTAAGCGACAAAGAAACCTTGTCGGTCTTTTCGCCGCACCTTATTCGCTACATCGACCGACTCGACGTTGATGCTGATCTTCCCTCGACAAAATCCTTTGACGGGTACGATCATGTAGTGACGCTCCTGCCTCGAATGAGTGCAAAAATATGGTGTGTAAATGATTCGTATTCATGCTTAATGATCCCATGACTGGTTTCGATGCATCTCACCCTCTGACCAGACACAGAGGTTCATCGATGCAATTTGATACTGGCGGTCGTACCGTTGCTGTTGGTGTCGAAACACAGAGTGTTTGTAATTTTCTTGAACCAGCCAAAAGTTTTCCCGACAGCTCAATAATTTCGTGCATAACAGGGTCGACTTGATTCTATGGTGATTCCTAGCCTCCGTTGTAATGAAGAGATTGGGAATCGACCCCGATCCGTCGCTCGTCTCAGTCAGGCACGTCCATAATTTTCACTGACCAAGATTGTCGAACAGGATCCTGCTAACGGGTTTAACATCAAATCTGTGTTTTATTCGGAACGAATAGCTAGTCCATGACTCAATGGCTAATTCCCACAATTGCGCTCTCCAAATGTTGCGCCCAGCTTCTCCACTTCACGTCGGGCAACGAGGGACCTGCGATATTGACTGCGGGACCCCAAACAACACAAGCTTTTCACCGTTTACTTCAGCCCCAACGGTGTACATGGCGAAAGCGTCTATGCCACTCTGGCTGAGATTTATGCTCCAGATGGAGTACCCCGCACTCGTGGGGGCGGGCTGGTCAGGGCGTGGAACGTCTGTTTCGACAATAATCGGACGGCCGACATCATCCATCTCAAGTCGTTCAAGGAACACGCGCGTCGGATTCAGGCCGTTCCGCACCTGTTTCTCGGGTTCAGCTAGCTTCGCACACATGTGCTAGAATACCTACCGCAACATCAAACCTCCCTACGAACGGGGGGAAAAACTGCATCCCGGACGTGATGCACGTGGACGTAGAGTAGAGCACACCGTCCTGCACTGGGAAGCCGATGCCGCCTTGGTCCTCGAGCTTGCCGTCCACGACGAACCGCATGTTCTTGATGCCCGTCGCGGCATCAAGCAAGAGAGGACCTCCATTCTCAAGGATCGAGTACCACGCTGCGCTGTAGAGGCCACCGGTGGAGGTAGACACGCCCGCGGCGGGGAGTGAGAGGTTGTGTGTGCCGCCGATGTGATCGTCCCAGAGCAGATTCACGGTGTGAGTCTCATCCAACGTCATGTTCCAGAACTACAGCGTGTTAGAATTGCAATTTTGTAGTGGGAGGGTTCTCGAGACATACCCTAACTTCACCAGAAAATTGCACCGTGTCGTTGTCCAAAAGCAATGCGAGGTTTGATGGTTTAACCGGCAGAGGCGTGATGACCTCGGTGAGCTCCACGCCTTTTGGGACGGTATCCAGCATGCGCGCGAACAAGGTCGCGCACGTCGACGCGTACAGTTCGGATGATTTCGCGAACCTGTAACGTGGTCAGCCCGCTGCTAGCCCAAAAACTATGCAGCGCACGAGGCCATAGTTGCGTTCCCGTCGCTTCCAAAGATCCGCTTATCCGAATTCGTGGTGTCATTCATACCTACGACCAGTGGATCCTTGGTTGTCCCCGAAATGTATTCCGTGGCGCTGTATGCCGGTGGGTTAGTATAATACAAACCGAATGACAATTACTCACATGTTGTTGTCGAAGTGCACAAAGGTTGAGTCGAAGTGCGCGACGGACAGAGTGTCGGTGGGGTCCTTGAATTTAGGGACGATGTTTGGGAATGCTGCGTGTTGGACACCGCCGAAAGTGTGTCTGGTGACGATTAGATGCGAGTCGGCGGAGATGATGCTCCAAGCAGTGCTCACCCGCATGCGACGAGGCTGATCATCTCGGTCTGCGTGAATCCTTGGCGGGCAAAGGCGTCGATGTGCGATTGCAGGTCTTGTTGCGGTTGCGGCACGCCCGGCGCATCGGGTTCCCCGGCGTCCACGCGTCCTCCGCGGAATGCGATTTCAGGGCCTCCGCTTTGAATATCGTTTAACCAACTCCTATGAAAGAAGCTGGAACTTACCAGTTCTCGATGGCAAGGACCGCACCAATTGCGAAAGCATCAGCAACTACGAATATAATATTACGACGGGTCAGGATGCGGGAGGCTGAGCTTGCATACTAGAGATAAACTGGGTGGCAATGCCGCTGAGGACGTTCGAGGATCTCAGAAACCCGTCGCCTGCGTTCTAGAAATACATGACTGATCGTCAGCGCCTCCCAATTTCGACCGCAAGACACACCTCTGGGCGCGCCTGTTCCTCTGCGAGACGAATCGATGCGTCTAGGCCTCCGGTGCCGTCCGTGATATTGTGCGTCGCCATATCATGATATGCCTGTACGATCTCAGTTGGACGATCAGACTAGGTGGGCTCTGTCTCACATTGCGTATCCAATCCGCGGCGTTGGACCTCCCCGACAGATTTCCGTTAAAGTCATCCAAATTGCAGGGATCGACGAAGCCGGCGATATTTTCGTTGTGGCCGAGTTGATCGAAGCGCGCGGACTCGAGGGCGTCCAGCTGAGGTGATGGCCAAACATATCCATTAACAGTCACAAGGAGTGCAAGGAGAATAAGCCCGAGCATTCTGTGGAAGCCTGAGGAGATGAGGCGAGAACCTAGCTTTTTAAAGGCTTGAAGTTCATTATATTTATATCCACCTTCGGATCGGTTGCGGAGACAGATCACCGCGAGACTGCTTCTGAGTCCCACACCTGTACAGAAATCAATTGCAATCGGGATGAAATCATTGCCAAGCGACATCCGTGCGAAACAGAAAGAGAGTGGCCGGCCGCGGCGAGAAGCTCCCGCGTACGAACATGCAACCAGTCCATGCAAGACAGAAATAGATGTACCTCGAGTGGCGGCGAGAACCTCCCGCGTACGAACATGCAATCAGACACAGAAATCCAAGTCGGATTCGTTTCTTCCAGGTCGGAGACAGCTCGCCGTGCAAACGAGGACCTCCCGCGTGCAAACACGCAGCCAGACTCGGAATTTCCGTGTTTTCCAAGCACTTTATTCAGCAGTGGAATAGCTACGCTAACGCCTCGCTGTACATAGAGAGCTGCGGCCCGCCGGGGTAGTCAGGTATGGCTAGGCGGGACCTCGGGCATCTCGACGGCTTCCTGCACGAAGCTGCGCACAGGGGATTCGCAGGGCGGCGGCTTGTCGTTGCTGTCGGCGTCGCGGCGAATGGCTGGGGATAGAAGCCGACGATGGGAAGGTGGAAGAAGACACCCCTATGTGCGCATACTCTGGATGAGACGCCAGCGTCTCGGGGCTCGGCGGGGGAACACGAGGATCTGCGGGGCGCGGGTGACGGGGCGCCGGGAGTCTCATCATCGCAGATGGTGTCGTTGTTGCTGAGGCCTAAGAAGGCGGGGAGGGTGTTGGAGACTGGGGAACACCGGGCGTGTGTGGCGCTGGAAGGAAAAATAATGTCAGTAGAGTGGAGGACGTAGGCAAAGAGGAATCGAAAAAGACGAGGGAATTGGAGGCAAAACAAATCGGGACTCGCTTCACGGACGTCCGGAGCACACTCTCCGTGAACGACAGAATATAGACAGGAAAAAGAACGAGACGAAGTCGAATTGTCCCAAAAAGGAAATTCTTCGACGACGCGAAACGATGTGGCCGACGCAGAAGAGAAGGGCGGGAGCCAACGCAGGGGAGCGAGGGGGGAGTGTGGGGGAAGTGCCCCCGGGTGGTGGAAGGACGCAGGGCAAGCAAGGAATGGCGAGCAAGAGTTGTGCGCAGTCTCGGGTGAATAGCGATAAGGGCGATAAGGTCCCCGCGCAAACGATGAGCACGGAGAGGAAACAACGGGGACGCCGCGGAATAGCTGCATGGCCAACGACCATGCACAGTTTCCCACTAAGGCACTGCAAGATGTCCAAGCCCTCGACAGACACCGACTCAGACTCATACGCCGAATCGACACCCACATGACAAATTGTTTTTATTCCGCCGCAAAAGAGCAGCGACGCGTGAAAAACAAGCTGCGGGCGGAATGCTGACACCAGAAGAACGGTGGTTAGGCCCCCGCCGCGAAGTGCATGCGACACCAAGAAACGACAACGCAGCCAAAAAATCGCCACGGACACGCAGAAAAGCTGTCCTACGAAAGCGCCCATAAGGACGAACAGCAAGGGAAAACCCGCGGAGAGAAGCTGCCAAAAAGACATCGCACGACCCCAAGTCCACGCGGCACGAAAGAACGGGCGAAGCCAGGCATCCTCGACCGCAAAAATGAAGCAGAAGCAAATAGAAAGGAAATGATAAGAAACCGAAATGCACCCGCGAAAGGACTGCCCGCTGCCACCGTTGTGTATAGTTGTGGTGTTTTCGCGCGTGGGCGAAAGCCGCTCCCGGTACTACTGCTGGTCGCGGTGCTGCTGAGTGTACCTGGGGCGGTACTCGAGTTGCTGCCTAGGGTCGCGGTGCTAATACTCAGTTCACCCGCCATCCATGGGCTCGTGGTGCTGAAATTCTGCTTAGCGTTCGGCGTGGACCTGGTGTGGCGGAGCAGCGCGCGGTCGCCCCCCGAAAGGAACGCACCTCGCCCGACGTGGCTTCGGGCTGGTACAGGCGAGCTGGAGAGGAGATGTTAGCCAGTATCGTGTAAGGGTAGCGGAGGGGAATAAGCCAAAGGAGAATGCGGCGCCTGAAAGTGGGAGCAAATGAAGCAGGAAAGGAAGATGAAGTACGCGGGGGATTTGAAACGAAGTAGGAGGATGTGGCAGAAGGAGAACGGGGGGAAGGATATGCATGAAAGGGGGCACAGGAAATACACAACGCAGGCAGAGAGACAAGTTGGTATAAAGGAGGGACGAGGGAGGAAAGCCACAAGAAAAGAGGGGGAGAAGATCGAGAAAATGGCAAGCGCCAGGGAAGCAGGATGTAGGGTGCGAGGAAATAAAGGACAAACGATCCAAAAACTCGCAAAAAAAGCAGCGCAAACGCACCTCATCGACATACGTCGAGGTCCCATGGACGGGCGTTCGAGAACAATTGCCCCGCATCCACCGGTTCACGTATCACTACCACGCCGCCGCCGCCGCCCCTTCCCCCTCCCGCGAGAGCGCTGGCTCGAGGGGCGTTTCGTCGCTGCGCTCGCTTCCATACTCACGGGGCCGTTGGAGGCCACATTGCCGCTGCGGTTGGTGGGACTGGCGGTGTTGGTAGGAGATGGAAATGGAGGAGACGTCGCCGATGAGGCCTCGATGAGGGGACGTGTTAGCGTCAGGCACGGGGTAGCAAAGGCAGACGGGAAGTCAAGAAGGAAAGGCGTGGATTTGCACAGCATCCGGCGATCATACATTGCGCTGCCACAACGTCTGGGTTACCGACTGTTACCGAGACAGGCGTTGACAAGCATCTGATTGGCTCTGATTAGTGAATGGATTTCTCATTGACCGAATTCTGCGTGCCTCAACATGCATCCCTACGACCCTCAAACGCGATGACGCATCCATTAATTGGGTATTGATTACGTGGTGACAGCGAATGCCCGGGAATTCAGGTGCGATTCGGGTGCTTTCAATCTCCACGCGTTCACAGCGTGTCCGAGCTAGTGTTGGCAAAGTTGGGTTTGGAAATAGGTTCAAACCTGAACCGAACTGAACTGAACACGAGGTTCAAGTTCAAGGTTCAGCAAATTGCTAAACCTGAACCGAAATTCAGGTTCGGTGTTCAGGCTGGAGGTAATTTTCCTGAACGTGTTCGATGTAAGGCTGTTGCTCCAACCTTACTACATTCCTCTGCACTGTCCAACCTCTCCCTTCCAGGATTGATTCAGCCTTTGCTGTCTGTGTTGTACTGCCACTATTCTGTGCTATTTGCACTGCACCACTGCTGTCCATGCCATCCTCATCATATTGCTACTGCCCCCCTTCAGCCTTGGTTTAGCACACCAGCGCCTCAGTCCTCATTGCTCCTTGCAGTCCTGCATTGTATCTTCACTGCTACCATTGACTGATAATCATTGGCTTCGATCTTATCATCTCTTGACTGATCCTCATTTGACCTTCAGATTTTCCTTATCATTGACTCGCCCATATCCTCCTCCTCAATACCTATACCACTCTTCGACATCCTGCCTTTCTATTGCCATTGTTGAGTCCTTCCTTATCCTATCTTACATTATGATTTATATCTTGTCTGACATTACGTATCCCTCTGCATATTGATTGTGACTCCATACTATATTTAGATAGCTTTCTCTTCTTGGTCTTGACCACCATGTACCTTTGCTAGTGGCTACTCTTGAATGACCACACTGATGTTCTGTCATTCTTGGTTCCTTCTAGTTCTCTCTGGCTGACCCCTCCAGTGTTGACTGCCTCCACAATACGGCAGCCTTCCATTCGAACCCTGAACTGCCATGGCATTGTTCTGATCCATTGGAGGGATTCTTTCCCCAGTTTTGAGATGGTAATCATCTCTTATACCTTCCTTCTGTTATTACATCTCTTTCAAGTAATTTCAGGGTGCTTCATAATTTTTTCGACTAGTCCGATGCGAGGAGATCGTCCTCACGTGACCTATTCAACTAATGTTCAGCAGAAATTTTCTCAACAAAATGCCCTGTAGCCTTCAAGAGACTATATTCTTGGTCCTAGTATGGAAATACGAATACATCTTGCCATTCCCAAGTTTTTCTGACTCAAAAGAAGTACTTTTAGACCTGAGAAAATTATTCGCGTTTGAATGCCGAACTGAACCTGAACCGGCATTCAGGTTCGCGGTTCAGCAAACTCCTGAACCACAAGTGTGGTTCAGGTTCGGCGTTCGGGGAGAAGTGCCCCGAACCTGAACCGAACCGAACTTTGCCAACACTAGTCCAGGCTCCCACATAAATGCCGTGGGTATGCACTGTCTCTTCCACCTTGCCTCACACCACCATCTCATCGTACCATCATTTCAAACCAGCAGGAATTACTGATGAAGAAAGGAGAGAACAAATCTGGGCTGAACAGTCTGTTCCGACATCTTCAGGGCACCAGCAACTGCAACGCCCAGCCGCCGCAGAGCAAGTCCTTCTCTCGCCGTACATGTGCATGCACTGATACTGCCACGGGCAGATCCTGGTCAAGATAGAGTTTCTGGCCTGCAAATGGCAATCCTCGGGCAATCTGGTGGCATAAGCTTGGGTAGCTCTGGTACATCACGTGCGCACGTCTGTTGACCCTTCATCGCAGAGATTCTGCGTGCTTCGACCGAGGGTGGTGGGTTCAACCATCACGTCAGACATCTGAATCCATTTAATGCACCTTCAAGGTGTTTCCTCACCCAACACATCTTCTGAAGACATCAAAACTCCACGGAAGCAAAAGATTTGCGAAAAAGCTAAGCTCATCTGGCCGGGCCTGTACAAACTAGCCAAAGCAATTGAACCCATTGTGCCAGAGCCTTTCAACACACCTTTCAAGATTTTCAACGCTATCTCAGATGTGGTACAGGTGTGAGTTCCTCCAAAACATCTTTCACAAATGGTCATGTTTGTCCCCCAGAAATGTTTTGACAACGAGGAGGAACTGAAGGCTATGATGGAAAGGTTCTCATCTCGTCTTGTTGAGGCCAATTGTGTTCTTCTCTGGAGCGACGACTATGGCATTGATGTCGCAGAGAGCAGCATGAAATTGGCAGAGTGCATTGCACAATATATCCATTGTAATGTTGACTTATGTCGGCAGGCTGGTTGTCAGTGAAGCTCTTAAAATCCACAACATCCAGCACTCGTCTCGCACTGAGAAGATCCTGGGGCAGGACAACATCGCCCAGCAAATTAATAAATATTTGGGCCGCCTGAACCAAGGCATGGAAGAACACCATGTAAGTAGATATTCTTCTAGCGTTACAGTCTGTTACTCAATGCTCTAAATTGGTGGACAGTGATTCAAGCTATTGCCAAGAGCATACACCACATTGGTCTGTCTCAGTGTTTCAATTCTCAATCCAGCACCACTAACATGCTCATCTCAGACCTCGCAGTTGTCTTATGCTCCTAACGTGCTCTTTAATGCAGCTGGAAAGGCTGGCATGTTGTTGAGGCGGGCATGCACACTGAATACACACGAGAATCTGCTTGACCGCCTCGAAGCCTGGGCGCTGGACCCAGACGTCAGGATGGAGGACCCATCCGCTGGCCCCATGTCTGTCTTCTGGCTGAGCGGCATGGCCAGTAACGGCAATTCCACCATCACCTACACACTCTGTGAGAGATTATGAGCTTGTGGCTGCCTGGGTGCATCATTCTTCTGTTTCTGAAACGAGGAACAGACTTTCTCCCGCAAACTTATTGTTCCCACCATTGTCAGGCAGCTCATATCTGCTTACAAGCCCCTCGTCGACATTTTTCATGATGTTCAGCTGCATCTTCTTGATCCCGTTCCCAACGATCATATCGAGGAACTGCTGGTCAAGCCATGGTCCGCAGCATGGTAAACCAACTGCCAGGCACCACTTGTAATTGTCATCAATGCTCTCGACGAGATTGAGGACGAGGACAATCATGGCACCGAGTTCATCAAAGAGTTCACCAGCTCACTCTCTAAGATGCCATTGCGTGGGCTCAAGTTTTTACTCACTAGTCGCCCTCATCCTGATATTGTCAAATCCTGCCACCAGCTCTGAGCACGCTTTTGCCTTGAGGAAATCAAGCCAAGTGAGGCAACAGAAGATATTCGCCACTTTCTGCACCATGAATTTGCACATCTTGGGAAGGAAGAGCTCAAGCCCATTGTCGAGAAATCAGCTGGCATCTTCATTTATGCTGCAATGGTCGTGCAGCATCTTCACCCACCTGGTGTCCCATTGACGGCTGGGGAACAAAAAACACGGCTCAAACGGCTGCTCGCAGGTGGGTTTGGCAAGGGGATCACAGCCGATGAGCTGCTTGTCGATTCTCTGTACAAGGCGGTAACTCAGGAAGCATTGCGGAACCCTGGACCAGAGGTCAAGACTCCACGACGGGTTCTATATGCAGTTGTCATGGCGCACCACCCGCTTACCCTCTGAGCTCTTGCTTCGCTCATTGTTGATGCTTCCAAGAAGGCCGATGAAGCAGCAGTCAACGACAATTTTGACAAGGTCCAAAAGAGTCTTGATAGCCTTTATGCGGTTCTCTACGTCTCAGAATGCGACAATTGTGTCTACGCATGCCACAAGTCCTTTGACGACTTCATTCTCAGCCGCTCACAACTTGCTCAATCGGCTACCACTTATTTTCCCGACCGCACATGGGAGTACTTTGACATTTTGAACAAGTCACTCCATTTCAACATCTGCGATCTCAAATCGTCGTATCTATTCGACAAGGAGGATGCGGGGCTGCATGAGTGAATAGCAACGAGTATTGGGCCTGAGCTGCGCTATGCCTGCCAATACTGGGCCGAGTATCTCATGTCAGTACGGCACAATGACTAACATGTCAAGGAACTGGCTGCATTGCTTTTGGACTGCAGCATGCTCAAAGTGCTCTTCTGGATGGAGGCAATGAACCTACTTAAAGCAGACTGCTATTGTGCAATACATCAAGCCCACAGCTGGTCCTTACAGGTATATATCCCAATCATCTTAGTTCCGTGTTTTGAGGTGGAAGTAGATCCCAGATGCTGCAAATACTTTATTAGCTCCACTTAAGTTGTGGTTGGTCTGAACCAGAATAGATCTTAAGTTGTACGGGTACTTAAGTCCTACGTAGTACTGTATAGAAGCGTATAATAGACCCTGCCCCCTTACTTTCCTCGGAACTTAAGTAGTCAGGTCCTGTGAACTTAAGACTTGTTGGCACACAACTTAAGACCTGTCGGCACACAACTTAAGTTCATTGTCAGAACTTGAGTTTATCATCAAAGTTCAATTTATACAAACATAATAGCAGAGTACTTAAGATTACGTCTTGGACTTAAGTTCTCCATGAACTCAAGTTCCTTGTGCGCTTCAGTTTCAGCCCGCACTTGAGTCCCACACAGAACTCAGGTTCTGCCTGGGGACTTGAGTTGCGACACGACTCAAGATCTGAAAGAACTTGAGTTTCGTCGCACACGCTAAAATCAATTAAAATTGTACCTCTTTGCAGGCCCCTTTTTAGTCGTCACGTACTTGTAGCTGACAGTCGTTAGCACCGCTACCCTCTGTAAGGCAGACATCAACACTCACCCAGGTTTGGCCTTCTTGCCGACAGTAGCCGCGAGTTTCTTCTCGCGTTCAAGTCGGGCCTCCTACACATACCAATTAGACGACGCAATAACATGAGTGAATGGGACTGTACCTCGGGTGTTTGACATACTCTCCCACCCCGCCGCGTTGGGCCCACATCATCTGGGATAAGCTGCGTGTTCGCCTTGCGCTTTTTCCCACCACGACCCTTGTTGGGTGCTGGCTCCTCCCCCTGCTCCGCGTCCCCGGAATGACGTTCCTCCTCCTCCCGCTTGCGCCACGCTTGCTCTTCCTCCTCCTCCCGCTTGCGACGCGCCTCTTCATCCTCCTCCTCCTGCTTGCGCCGCACCTCTTCGTCCTCCTCCTCCCGCTTGCGCCGCGCCTCTTCGTCCTCCTCTTCCTCCCGCTTGCGCCGCGCCTCTTCGTCCTCCTCCTCCTCCCGCTTGCGCCGCGCCTGCTCGTCCTCCTCCTCCCGCTTGCGCCGCGCCTGCTCGTCGTCCTCCTCCCCCTGCTCCCCATCCCCGGAATGACGAGCACGTTCCTCGTCCTCCTCCCCAGGTACTGCAGATGACGTGTCTACCTTGCGGAAGAAGCCTGAGGTCCCGTTGCCGGCGCCCGACACCAAGGTCATGGCCAATGGGTGCCACTCGGTGCTCTTCAGCTCCCCAGGCCGTTGCTGCCGAACACAAGCTCGAACTTTAGGGTGTCGTAATATTCGCCGGGTGCACTGGCAATTGCTGCCCACGGTATGTCTTCACTTCCAAACACCGCCTCTGGGGTGTCCCTTGTAGTCAATAATCTTCGATTTCTGTTCAATAGACCCGACGCACCATATGATTTCACCAGGAAACTCGTCACCATCTGTGCCACCATATTGGGAGACATGTCGTTCAGAGCCTCAGCGGTGAGAGCAAAGACAGGTGGCGCAGGGCGAGCAGAAGCGTTGCGGGCACCTACATAGTCTATGCGTATGTCAGCCCGAAACATCGCGTCTCTATTGTAAAATGATTTCACCTTGGAGAGGCTTGTCGGCCCACGCGTACATGGCGTTGATGCAGTCCGAGGTGAGCTGGGCATATTGCTTCTCAAAGGGTTGGCGGACACGGATACCCTCGGGAACAGCTTCCACCCTGCTCCGACCGTGAGTGGCACGGAAATGTTTACAAGTGGATATTGACTTACCAGTCAAGCTTCAGCTTCCCGTCTTCGTCCAACCAAGCCATCAGCATGGTCGCCACGAAAGGGCGAAACTTGCCGGTGGCGTGAACAGTGTCGACCATGTGCTGGAAGCCGCCCGGCACTAGCGCTTGACGTCTGGAAATAAACCTTAGTGAAATGTCTAAGAACCGGACAGCACCAATCACTTACTCTTTCCAGTTCACGTCCTCCTCGTCATTTGCTGCGGCCTCCCATGAGGCGTGATCCTCTTTCGCCCACAGCAGGGCCTCAGCTTTGCGAAACTTGCCACCTGCATTTATTGAACCCGATAGAGTTTGCGAATACTCGTTGATCTCGTCGTGACGCTCGTCCCGGAATTTGTCGCGACCTGTGTACGCGGAGATGCCAAACAGCTTCGACACCGCCGACGCAGGAGCCACTGGGACGGACTCCCGAGCGGCATTCGTGGGCTTGCGTTTCTTTTCGGCTGTTCGCTTGTTGCTGATGACTTTCTGGATCGCCTTCAATATTGGTCAGACAGAGATGTGCGCTCGAAAGTACAGAAGCAGTATTCACCAATCGCCAACCGGCCTTGGTGTATCCCCGCAGCAGACCTACACGTCCACCCTCATCCTGCTGCTCTTCCTCGTCGCTCGCGTCACCGTCATCTCCCCCAGATTTGCTCGATTTGGCGTTCTTCTTCTTGTCGTTTTCGCGTTTCCAGTTGGCAACGAGCCCGGCGAGGCAAGCTTCTTCCGCCCGATCCCCGTCCTGCGGCTTGTGCTGGAATGCTTTCGCATCAAAAGCGTCGCCCTTGACCTGGTCGTAGAATGCGGTGGCGGTCTTCTTGGTCCCCAAGCTCGCAAGATCAACGCCGCAAAGCGCAACGTCGAGAATCCAGCTTCGCTGGTGGTCATTGAGTCGGGGCACTGCGGTTTCCTCACCTTTGGTGGTGGCAACAAGCGCAAGTGCGGGGAACGGCATGAGGTCGGGGACCGCGGCGGCGTCGTACGGTTTGAACATTTCTTTAGGTTTGGATTCTTTTCTTGCCATCGTTGGGAGTGGGGGAGGAGACAACACTGAACTTGTTATTGGTGCGTCAGAGTGGGGTAGAATCAAGAGGCAAGGAATGCCACCCACCTACGGCCCAAGCAAGAGCAAAGCGCGGGCTTTGTTCCACCGGGCAACTGGAAAAGGAAACACTTGGGGCCACCCAAGCGCGGGCTGCTATATAAACAACTCTTAAATCGAGCTGACTGTTTAACTATCGATCTTTCATACCTTTTTCCTTCACGATGATGGTCCGCATATCCTCCCAAGAGACCCGCCGACTTTTTGGCCCGCTGAATCGACCCAGCTTTGAAACCAATGTTCGCCACCGCGCTGTTCTCCGCAGATCGATCGAGGTCCACCCTACTGAACACGTCGCTGAGGTCTTCCACGACAACCCCACAAAACTGCGTGTCGCTATGGGATCATCGCTCACCTTCAGCCAATTTGGAAAAATCAAGACTAACTTTGTGAGTACTCACATGCTGCCACCCATGTGGCCACTGACTGACATGTCCCTACCAGCTGCGCAATGGTCACCTCGTGTCGTACGAAACCGATCCTCTTGATCTCGAGGCACGGGAGGCTCTGCGCACATATCGCAACGCGTATGACACGTACTACATGTCGCGCGGCAACGACTATGCCATCCGCAACCCGGCGGCCCAGGCAGCAATGCAGGCCGCAGAGCAGGCATGGCACCATTGGATTGTGGCCTATCGTGCAGCTCGCGGCATGCCTGGTCGTCCGGGCTGGGCTTTGGAGCCACTCCCTGGCCTTCAGAGGGTGCACACCGCCCCCGCCCCCGCAACACCAGCACGTGTACGGGCTGCACCACAGATCGCACCTGCATCAACACCATGCGCACATGGGCGTCGAGCGGCATTCCCTACCCTTCCGACACCTCCACCGAGCTCTCCCGGTCCTGTGCGAATTGATCTCTCTCACATCGACAACGAGCCCGCCCGTCCTGCCCCAAAGAGGAGATTCTTGGGTGAGATCGACATCTCCGACGACGAGGACGATGCCATCATTCGCCCTCGCAAGAAGACGAGATTCTTGGGGTACATTGACTTGACCAGTTAATCGTAGAATGACTTAAGTCAAATCAAGTAGTTAGTAGCCACCGAAATGTAGATTGCGTAGACTCACCTTATGATAATGATTGCTCCCTGACTTCTACTCAGCTGGCTTGTCTTCTCTTCGCGCCCATTCAAGACTTCAAATAGTTAGTAGCCGCCGTGAAATGTACAGTTGCTAAACTCACCTTATGATAATGTCCGCTCCATGACTTCTACTCGCTGGTATTTCTACTCTTTGCACCCATTTGCCCGTCCCTGCACATTATTCAGCTTAAGCATCATCAATCCACGTTTAGCTAGCACACCTCTCGCAGTTTGGCTCGAGCACGCCCAATTTCGCCGCGTCAAAACACTGGACTTTCACATATCAAACAACCGTACCAAAAAAAATCGCGTGAACAGAAGTTACATAGTAAGATGATAGAGATACAGCATGGTAAAGGAAAAGAGAGAAAAGGCCGTGTGCAAAGCCCCCAAAAAGAAGACACATCACAACAAAGCACCGACATTCAAGTCGACGCGGGCTTGACATGAAGTCGAGCCCACTGGTGCAGACCAACATGAAGCTGGCCTGCTACCGCGCCATGGGGTCCTCGGGAGGGCCTGCGCTGCGGGACGTCATCGTTTGGCGCCGTAGGGCTTGCGTCGAGGAGGAGGGTCGTCGGTGGTGGGATGGAGGACATGCAAGCGCTTGACATTGTTTGGCAACGGCATCTCCGGGCCGTTGCCGGTTCGGATCGAGACCCGAGCGCTTAACAGGGCCCTTACAGGCGCTCGGAGAACAGACTCCAAGAAAAAAGAGAAAAGACTGGGCCTAGCTCAGCAATTCAGCAACTCGGTATGGTACAATAAAATTAATTTGTTCTGTGCAATAATTCAAGAAACGTATCTGTAATTGTTCTGTACAATAAAATACATTGGTTTTGCGACGACCAAAAAAAGCTATTGTAGTTTAATTCAAATTCAAGAAACGTATCTGTAATTGTTCTGTACAATAAAATACATTGGTTTTGCGACGACCAAAAAAAGCTACTGTAGTTTAATTCAAGAAATGTATCTGTAACGTCCGCCTACATGGGAAACGGCGAAGAACTACATGCAGCGAGAGACGTTAACTACAGCTCACCCTCCTCTTTTCCGACATCATGGTCCAGACGCATGGGGATGACAGCAGCGCGACCGAAATGTTCCCAAAACGCCTGAGTGTAGTAGCGAGAAACGGCAGTTTCCAGTGCTCACATATTCTCCGCAGTCCACTGGCGATGTTCGGTGATGCGGTCGATAATATGGGGACGAGGGGTTTTGGTGGTCCAATCGAGCATCAAAACTGCTGTCCGCGCGACATACTGATGACGCTCCTCGAGCGTTGACGCAGCCCAACCACGCTGGCTCATCTCCAAAGGGACCCCCACCAGCATGTGGCCGGCGAAACACGTCTTGACATTGTCCAGCTGATTTTTTCCAGACGCACGTTTATCGAGAGTGCAAAGCTCAAATCGAAAGCTGGTCTCCGCGACCCGCCAGACGATCTGCCGAGTCTGCGCGAGACTGAACTGGGGAAGAGACTCGACAGGCACAGGGAAGCCCTCGATGTCTGATACGTTGGATGCTTCCAACGCCGACCGAATGCAGTCCTGGAGCTTCTGGCTTCGCCTTTGAGTTTTGGAGCCGTGGATCCCGCGCTCTGTCATCAAACCTTCCAATATATCTCTCCATTCCTGGGGGCGCAGAAGCTGCTGCTGCTGCGTTAATGTATAGATGAAGCCATCGGCCAGCAAGTTCCAGTGGTGAAGGAACTTGCGGCGTCGCTCCGGAGTGGTGTTCACGAGTAAGGCCGGTTCGGGGAGGACATATTTTTTGCTCGCGTTGGAGGTGTAAGGAATTATCGAGTGATTGACTTGAGCAAGCGCACTGGCCATGGAGAGGATCGATGGCGGCATCTCTGGGATGGCCAAGGGAGTGAATTTATCCCGCTCGGTCTTAGCGGGGCCCTTCTTTACCGGTGTGTTAGCTGAATCTGTAGTTCAAACTTTGTCAGCATTGTTTGAATCCGCACAACTGTGCACGTACATGGTCTATAACGCTGCTTCTGCGACTTGGGAGCGGCACGAGTACCACTGGAAACAGGACTCACTGCAGTGAGATTAGTTATTTGTTGTAATTTTGAAAAACTTGATGAACTCACCGAGCGCTGGGACCAAATGAGAGGTGCTGGCAACGGGGGCGGCCGGGCTGGGGGCCGGCGATGGCGAGCGAGCGCGAGTGAAGCTGGTCTCAAAGGGGTCCCAATACCACGGCGTGTGAACAGCGGCCTGTTGGATTGCTCGGATTTTTTCCTTGGTGCTGTTGCCGCTGTATAAGACTGGGGGCGCACCAGCGCCGTGTGCATCGGGGTCAGGGAGACCAAATTGCGGCTCCCGTAGGGCAACGACTCGCAAGATATTCTCTTTGTCAAAGACTTCGAACAGACACATGAACCAAAAAGGCACACCGGCGGCCGACAGCTGCTGGGCG
Source organism: Mycena epipterygia (assembly GCA_029281465.1). Classification (NCBI taxonomy): domain Eukaryota; kingdom Fungi; phylum Basidiomycota; class Agaricomycetes; order Agaricales; family Mycenaceae; genus Mycena; species Mycena epipterygia. The sequence goes on along the minus strand of JARJCQ010000044.1, from coordinate 814,784 downwards.
ACGGATGGCACTGTCGTAAACGCGCCGATCACGGCCGCGAGGCCACGTTTCTCGCTGCGGGCAGTCAGGTAATTGTTCATCCGAGGTTTGTAAACGGTCATATATGAGTATAATGCGTTGAGTTCGAGGAAAGCGCGTTGCAGCGAGGTGACAGCGAACACCATCTTGACGAACGTCGTCGGCAGCGTCTCCAGCTGCTCGACCAACATCATCATGTGTTGTATTAGTTCGCCAAAGAGGGGCAAGGAGGCGACACTGGGGGAGGTGAGTCGCAGTTGTTTGCATCGTTGAACGAGGTTGGTAATTGGCGGGAGAAATTTGGTGAATTGAGAACGACTGAGCCGCCCCAAACCTCGTGTAACCGCGCTGCCGACTTGGAAATCATCCGGGGTAGGGTCCCACCACATTATATCCAGCTCCCTCACCGCCCCTTTCTGAGCAATCAGGGGCATGTGACAATATTCGCTGGTCCACTGCTGCTGCCACAGGGTGGGGTCGTCAGTCCCGTAGCGCATGTCAGAGCGCAAGTAAACCGCGTGAGGGAGCTTCAGTGATGGAAGCGTGGGGATGTAGTCGACATTGGTTGTGATGAAATAGTGCTGCGCGCCCAGTTGAGTAAACACGCCGACATTGCCATCGAAGGGCCCCAGTGGGATGGTTGGATCCCGGTTTCTGAGCAGATTGATGCTGTGGGGATGAGGTTTCACTGGAGAATTTGAATTTTTCGCCGTAGGATTTTCAGCGGTAGCGGTAGTCATTTCCGAATCCCCCATAGTTCCCGACATGAAGTCGGGTTATCACAATGCGACGTGAAGTCGCAGTCAAGCGAATGATCAGACGTGAAGTCCGACCGGGGTACGAGGTGGAGGTGAGTTGGAGGTGAGTTGGAGGTGAGTATGCGAGAAAGGAATACGAGGCTGTGCAGGATGACGTTGCCAAACAATGTCCAGCGAGGTGGTGCAGGATGATGCCGTTGCCAAACAATGTCAAGCGCTTGGGTCCCACCACCACCACCACCGACGACCCGCCTCCCCGACGCAAGCCCGACGGCGCCAAACGATGACGTACCGCAACGCAGGCCCTCCCCTGGACTCCATGGTGCAGTAGCAGGCCAACTTCATGTTGGTCTGCACCAGTGGGCTCGACTTCATGTCGAGCCCGCGTTGACTTGAATGTCGGTGCTCTGTTGCAATGTGTCTTCTTTTTGGGGGCTTTGCACACGGCCTTTTTTTCTCTGTCAAACCGCTTTTTTACCATACATTTGTATCTTACTTACCCATACACGGCCTTTTTCGTCTGTCAAACCGCTTTTTTACCGTACATTTGTATCTATATCTTACTTACCCTGTATTTTCTGTGTTGCTCTTTTTTTTTGGTGTATTCGTCTACTATACTCTCTTATATCTTACGCGAAGTGTCTTTTTCTTTGGGCCTACACGATCAAGGAGGAACAAGACTCCACGTGCGATTCGCGCGCTCAGTGGCCACATCTGAGTGGCCACATCTGAGACATCAAACGCTTTGGAAGACGTACGTGCTTGACTTGCACCATCACACTCTGAAGCTAACTTTCACTTGCCCTCGATGAAGGCCGTTGGCAAGAACAAACACCCAACTGGAACTAGACGGCGAGTCACCAACGTCCCAACCGTCCAAGTGACATTCCACACAGGTGTGGCGCGCCCACCGTCTTCCACTGCACACAGACTTATCTAGTTACAGACGAGCCACCAAAATTTGAGGAGCGCTACGTTGGAAAGGCCGGAATGCCACCACTCACAACCATCTCTGATGAGCCTATTCCCGGCGAGCCATCCCTGCCGTTCCTTGACGGGCTAGACAACCTCCCGGATGCGATCCCCGCGTATGGAACCACACCCGCGTGCGACGAGAAGGGCGATGAGAAGGGTGCCAAGATACGCCAGGTGTGCTCAGTGGCACAAGCCTCGAATTTTCGTGACACTAATATTTCTCCAGACCGTCGCTCATATGAACAAACTGAGGGCCGAGGAACCTGTTTTCCTTCGGATTCTCCTCTCCCTCCATCACCACTCGCAACTGCTCACACCATGTACTTGCGGCAAACAGTCGCACCTTCGAACGGTGGCGTGCACTGAATGCCTGCAATCAGAGCTCTTGTGTCCTCAATGCTGGCTCAACAAGCATCGGACAATGCCCACGCATTGGGCGTTTGTTTGGAATCGGGAGGAGCGCTTTTTTGAAAAACACGACTTCTGTCGTGTTATGAAGAACGCCGTCATCGGCCTTGGTCACTACGGCGAACGGTGCCCCGACGTGGACCTGGGTCGGTCCTTCACCTTGGTAGATTCCAACGGGATTCATGCCACCTGCCTTGCATTCTGCCGGTGCAAGACTCCCAATGGGAAGCGGGGCGAGCCTGAATTCCAGCAACTTTTGCGGGCAGGCATATTTCCTGGCAGTGTGTCGGAGCCGAAGACTGGCTACATGCTGGGACTCTTGGACTATCACCGTCAGCAGCGGAACCAAGGGAAGGGTTCCGCGTACAATTTTGTCCTGGTTCTGCAGAGGATGGCAGATCCTTTTTTTGTGGGCGCAGTTCCAGTGAGTGCACAATCACCCGGGTGTCCCAGTATGCTAACCCGCTCTCAGGATATCTACGCCAACTTCCTCGCCATCACGCGCTTTTACGAAAAGCTCCAAATCACCATGGAACGTGGGCAAGCCCACCGCGTCGATGTCCCTCTCCCTGGCAAAGCCGACCGCCCATACCCAAATCGCCCGAAGGGGTTTCTCGGTATCCTTTGCGCGGCGTGTCCAGAACGGGGGGTCAATATGCCCTTTGTCGTGAACGTACCCAGGTATCTTCGGTGCGTGGTTAACCTGACTTACGCACCGCATAGAAGGCTAATAGAATATCAGGCACCTCATATCGGAAAATGACACATTGGACGGCAACTACAAGCTCAACGAGTTCTTCAAACGTGACAATGGCAGTGATACAGCGCTCACGGACGGCACCATGTATTTCCCCAAGCAAGCGGAGTTCGAGGAGATAGCGAAGACGTATGTAATCCCAGAAGAAGACAAGGTGAATCTATTTCGACACCGTACAAGCCATCGCTAATGCCTTTAAAAGGAAATACCTTGTAAAGCTCACATTGTGTCTATCCGCCACCAGGGATCGGTGAAATACGGCAATACTGCTGTCAGTGGTGTTGTCGCGTGTGTGTGCGACCATGCTGTCGCGGGGTCCTTTGTCGACATGCTCAAGGGTGAAGCGTAAGTCTTCCGCTCCGGTTAGGATCGCGGACTCATATCTTTGACCAGTTTTGCGCTCGGGACATTGGCCCAACGCGAGAAGTTCCAGCACACCAACTCACCACCCCACGGCCCAGAGGCAGCGACACCTCACGTAATGAGCTACGACAGTTACTGCTCGTTCGTGGTGAACGAGGTCAAGCGGGCAATCACCCTCTTTCCGAAGGAGGAATGGCTACACACGCTGCTGGCGTCTGTGGAGGGGCAAATCCCAGCCGACTACATCAACGGGCACGGACTCGACTGCCAGGCTATTTGGCAAGTGGTATATTTTGCCTGCAGGGGCCATTTCCACGGGGAGATGGCGGAGGTGCTGTGGGCCTTGCTGAATGCCCTTGGCTCTTCGACGCGGCAAATGACCGGAGGTGCACGCCACGACACTATCAACTTCGTCATCCATGCTTGGAATCTGCTCAAGGTGCTTCGTCAAGGTGAGTTTGTGTCGCCTTCGGTTGAGACACTGCTGACTCTACTCTCCATCTGGCAGCTGAACTCCTGGCAGCTGAGCGACTCGACGCCCTTCGGCTGTTCGAGCTCCACATGGCGGTGCTGGAAGATCTCAGCAGGCAAAATGCCACCGAGGTCGTTGCTTGGTCAAAACTCCCGCGAGTCGCTTCGAAGTCGGCCGCTGGCAAAGTTAGCAGTGTCTATCAGCACGAGTCGACAAAAGGTACGCCTCGATTGTATCTCGATGCACATGTCGCTGAAAGATGTTTAGTGATGACGATCGAGAGTATGCTGGCCACCATGATCGCCACAGAGCAAGAGAAATCGAGACAAAACGACGGGCACGAGGCCAGCACACCGGTGACACAATGGATTCACAATGGAATAAGCTTAGAGCGTTCCCAGTAAGTGTCTACTACCATGGCCCAAACAACTTTTAATGTGCCATGACGCAGAGTCCTTGCGATTGCGCTTCTTCGGAACCATCGGGAGCATCCGTTGGAGGAGACCTGGGCGATGATCACCAAGCTGCGCGACACCTTGAATATTGATCTCAAGAAATTCAGGGCATGCCAGCGGGAGATATACCCGCGCCTCAGGCTCAGCGCGCTCGACGTGGATGAGCCGGAGTTAACCGCCATCCAACTTCCATCGTACCGCATGAAGCACGGGCAGCGGGCGCCCAGCGGCGATGATGCCACCAGCGTGGACGGGAGTGCGGGAGGCAGAGATCCAGTTACGCTGCACCGAAGCTGATAGCGGTATCGTGGCTGTGCGCTCTGCCTCCTTGGCGTTGTCTGCGGTCAAGAAGGCCAGGGATCTGGACTATCGGGGCCAGGCGGGCGTGACGCGCTCGCAGTGCAACCTTCAAAAGGCGGAGCTGATGAAGGCATTCGAGATCGCCATGTACAACAACGCGCGGGCTGCGCTCATACACCTAGGCTACATGGCGAAGGACGCTGTGGAACCATATCGGCCGCTGAGCTACCGGGACACGCGGAGGAAGGAGACACACTTACACCGCGCGAAGGGAGACTCGCGGTTATTCGACGGGACGGCGTGGTATTTACAAAGCGGGGTAACGATATCGCGTGGGGCGGTGGCATCCACCCTCTTGCCCGTTCACGGGGAACAGGATAGTGAGGAGGAGCCCCAGTTATTGGCGGGGACTCAAACGCTCAAGCGGTCAGGTAGGGCAGCCCCCCTTTGGCGAAGTCTGCTACGAATACTGACTTGATTGTAGGAGGTTTCAAGCACGGCCACCGCAGTCCCAAACGTCTCAAGGACATTGCTCCGGACGACGTGGACGTGGAGTCGTCGGGGTCGTCTGATGCCGCGGACAGCGACGTGGAGATGTCGCCGTCCAAACCGGTAAAGCTAAAGGACAGGAAGAAACCGAAGAAACCGAAGAAGCGAGAAGGCTGGATCTGGCTGGAAAGCCTGACGCGGGCGCAACCTCTCAGCGACGAAAAATTGGCGGCATATAAGAAAGAAAGTGAGTGACATTGTACGTTTATGGAGTGTTCGGCTGTATACCAAGATGCTCTAGGTGACAAAGTGCAGTGGTTCCGGGCGGAGGCCGAAATGTACCGCTGGTTGGAGCACTACGAACGCAAACATGCAGAGATCTTCTGGGTCATCGAGAGGTTCCGCCGTGACAAGGTGGTGTGGACGGGAGTGGCAGACCGTGAGGAGGCGGAGAATGGAGGCCTGAATGGGGCGGTGACGTTTGGTCGGATGCAGGCCGCGATGCACAAGCGGCTGGAGCATAACGCCAGGGTGATCTTCAAGAGCGCCGATTCCGGCGCACATCACGATTGGGTGTCTGCGACAGGCTTCGACAACCTGGTGATCAAGGTCGACAATTGGCGTGATGTGGTATTCAAGTGGATGGATGAAATGGTGAGCGCCACAGCCGGATTGAAGCTTTTAACTATTGATTGACCACACATTAGAATATACATAGAGCGTACAAAGACTTTTAATAGAGTTGACGTTGGCAGACTCCCTGGTGCCTGAGGACCAACACCTTCCTGCCAGACTTGCAGTAGGCTTCTCTGACCCACCCGCCGTGCTCGGAAAACCAGTCGGCGGCGTTGTAGGGCTGCTCGTCGTTGCACAGCCACATCCGGCCGTCGTCCACTTAAGCGTTGTTGACGCCCTCCCCCATGCCAGAGAGCCAGGAGCTTCACGGGGGACGTGTATGGGATGTCACCCTGCTTGGAAACGTCGTCGGGGGCGGGGCTGGTGGTACGATGTGGCTGGTCGTCGTTGCACAGCCACAGTGGTAGCACTTGAGTCGCACGCAGGACTTAAGTCGTAGACGGGACTCAAGTCTTGTGTGAGACACAAGTGGTGGACGGGCACTAGTCGCGGGTGGCAACTCAAGTGGCGGATCGGACTTGAGTGGCGGATGGGGACTTAAGTGGTGGATGAAGACTTAAGTGGTAGATGATGGGGGGGGGGTACCTACGGGCGTGCCATACACCATCGCACGCCTGTGGGTGCAACTTAAGTTCCGCACGACTTAAGACTTGGGCCGGTTTGGACCGCCTACAACTTAAGTGGAGCTCCTTTTATTTCATGATGCTGAAGAGCTAAACGAATACATAAGTGCTAGTCAGAGGGTCTGGGCATTGTTTGCAGCTGGTGAACCTTTGCTCTCCACACTGCATCTCTATATAAGCAGCCTGACAGCAGAGCTTGCAATGTCTATATCCTCAACTCTGGTGGCATGGCGAGAAAGGTTCCCTGGGTTATCTTGTATGGAGTGCAAGGGCATTGCCAGGATTACCATGCTGATGAGTGCGAGGGGACACACCAACCTGGTCATGTCCGTGGCCTTCTCTCCTGATGGTGCATGCATTGTGTCCGGCTCCAACAATGACACCATGTGCATCTAGGATGCGATGACCGGTGGAGCACTGGGGAGGATGGAGGGACACACCAATCCGGTCACGTCCGTGGCCTTCTCTCCCGATGGCGCACGCATTGTGTCCGGTTCCGGTGACAATACCGTGCGCATTTGGGATGCGACAACCGGTGATTTGTGGGCTCGTAAACTAGTAGGGAAACTCGAAATGTTTATACCCAAACACAAAGTTCACAGATATAAGCAAAAGCTTATGCAACCGACCAACAAAGTGCAAGATATAAGACGTAAGATTCCCAGTAGAAACCGACGAGTGTCAGTCCCTGCTTCAGAGCCTTTAAAAGGTTGAAGGGGGAGGTTTTGGGTAGGAGAAAGTGTGTAGAGTACTGTGTTGCAGAGATATTGATTGCGCAGAACGATATATCCAAAATGATAGATATTATAATGCTTGAGTGACAGGGCAAAAGCCAAGGCAAGGTTGAGTGTCTGGAGATGATAGGCGCAATACCCAAGAGCATGTGGTGAGTTGAAACTCCATGGGGTTTGTGGTGTGTGTGGATATAATCCAAAATAGCAATTCCGATGTCCAAGGCAGTGCTTTCGTAGCAGTTCCAATGTCCAAGGCAGTGTTCTAGTATCCCATATAATTCCGATTCAAATACACATTCAATAAAGTAAGATTTTGAGATGCCACATCCTTCTATATGGTAGTGCACAACCAGAAGATCCCAGATCGCCCTGAATCGCAAGTGTATGCCTACTAGCTGTGGGGTGATGCTGTGTCCTTCTAGTAGTGACAACCTACTACTTATATACAAGTCCCAGAATAAATAAGTACAAGCAAGATATAAGAAAATATGAGTCAAACAGCCGTGGATCTGTCGGATATTGATCCGGTATAGTGAATCCAGTCGATGCCATTGGCTGCAAGTTTTGAGCACGCCATATTACAGTCAGTCATCTGCCAAGACAGAACCTCAGTCAGCAATCAGCTGAAAGGCCACAAACTCAGTCAGCACTGAGCTTATTTCCAATCCACCAAAACTGGCATCTGATACAGGATTGATTCCTATATCCTGCACTCCTCATTCATTCCCCTCCAGCTAGCATCCCTATACCGTGTAGTATAGTGTTGCAGCTTTTGAACAATACCCCTCACAGCTTATATCCATAATTGGGTTCTTAGTAGAAGTCTAGCCTGACCCTTTGGGAGTCTCTGATCGGGCCGGCAACTATGGATATAGTTGAGCCCATCGGGTATAGTCGGGTATAGTCCGAAATAAGGTCCAACCGGTGTTCTAGGTCATTGTCTGATCTGATGTCAATGTCTCTACAACCCTAACACATCACAACGATATTGCAGTTCAACCCAATTTGTTAATTGGGCTTATACCCAACATAACCCAATTGAATATGAAGTTACTCATCATGTTTAGCAGACTACACAAACCCTTACACATTTCAGGGCCAGTGCAGCCAGTCACCTTGACATATTACCCCCTCGATGACCCGTTACTCTGTGATTTTGGCCCAACCAGCTACCTCTGAGTCTCAGTACTAGCTCTGGATATAAGATAATATACATTGCAAACACGACTGAAAGGTGCAAAAATCGCGTGTTCCACTAGTGGTTATTTGCAAGGCTTTTCATCTCCCCTATTTTTGAAATCTTGGCCATCCTTGGTCAACCGAAATCAGTTGAAGTGCAATATCCATTATATCCATCAGACCAACGGTGTTCAAGCAAGCAATGACTGCTGATCTTCTGTTGTGATGCTGAGGAAATTAAGGGGGATCATCTCTGATCGCTGCTATTCCCACCAAATTTATTTCTTTACGGGGAGGATGGAGGGACACACCGACTGGGTCACATCCATGGCCTTTTCTCCCGATGGTGCATGCATTGTGTCCGGCTCCAACAAAAAAACCATGTGCATCTGGGATGCAACAACCGGTGCTGTGCTGGGGAGGATGGAGGGACACACCGAGTGGGTCACGTCTGTGGCCTTCTCTCCTGACGGTGCACATGTCGTATCCGGCTCCGATGACGAAACCGTGCGCATCTGGGATGCAACGACCAGTGCTGCACTGGGAAGGATGGAGGGACCCACCAACTGGGTCACATCCATGGCCTTCTCTCCCGATGGTTCATGTGTCATGTCTGGCTCCGGTGACAAACTGTGTGCATCTGGGATGCAACAACCACTGCCATGCTGGGGAGGATGGAGGGACACACCAGGTGGGTCACATCCGAGGCCTTCTCTCCTGATGCGTGTGCATCTGGGGTGTGACAACTGGTGCCATGCTGGGGAGGATGGAGGGACACACCAACTCGCTCACATCTGCAACATTCTCTCCCGACGGCGCACGCATTGTGTCCGGCTCCAACGACGAAACCGTGCGCATCTGGGATGCAACAACCAGCAATGTGCGCACCTGGCGACCATCTCAGCAGCTTTCCTGCAACCTGGGTCAAAGCGGGTGGTTGGTTCTGCATCACACCTCCTGCAATCGTCTCTTCTGGTATCCACCTCAGCTTTGACTCACTCTCCTCATTTCTCCCTGCCTCCTTCTCCTCTCCAAACACAGGTATGCTCGTTTGGATCCCTTCTCCGTTCCTCTCGGCCCAGACTGGGCCAAATGTCATCAGCCCCGGCTACCCAACCAACTTAAATCCATTCTTATTGGCATCCTTGGATATGTTGTTATTGCTCACTTCCTGTGGTACTACGTACGACCATTCTTCTTCTTCTTCTAGCCAAAACACCCTACGCTACCATTCATTTCTTGGTCAATTATTCTGTGTCACCTCCTCCTTCTGCTATTTTTTGGTACAAAAGACACTGAAATTGTTATGAACTATAGTAGAGCCACTGAATACGAGCCAGTGGACTGACAGACACATTTTCTCTATGTACACGGTCAGTTGCAATATTTACTATTCCTCAACCCAACACCTGATGACCGCACCTTCACCCTTCGAACACATAGCCAATGCCGCTCAGCAGGCTCCCGGTCTGTCATCAGAGCTACCTTACATCCACCACAACTGAGTTCATGCTCCATTTATTTTTTCACTGGGACGCCCACTCGCTATCAATAGGTAGTCTTCAGTTTAACGGTCACCTTTTTCTACCCTTTATTTACGCCGCCGACCGATCGCACCCACTCGAGCCTATGAATCACCCTCATGCCTAATTTTTCCTATGACTAGGCTCGAAACCAGCCTGTCTATGAAGCAAGCTGTCGATAGACAGGGTGGTTGATCTCGTTATGATCGGCCATCACGTGCGGTATTCCAGTAATCAAGAGACGAGCCAGTCTAATAGTCTCAATCCGACTCACAAACAATGTTTCGCTTTCCTCTTCCCATCGTCGACAATGTGCACACCACACTATATGCCCTCTTTTCTTGCCTATAGCTGCTTCAAGCACCTCATTCAGCCCATTTCTCGAAGATGACTGCGAAACATCCGCGAACAACCTCTTGTGGCCCTGCAGCAGATCCTCCGAGTCACCAATTTAATTTTTGTTGAACCTTGATAAAGGTTGCGACCACCAACTCCCAGAATCACTTGAGTTCCATTTATGCGGTGGCGGCTAGTTTAATCTTTGCCCCGGGCTCCCGGCCGCTATTTCTTTTGTCTCTTTAACTAAAGCGCCCAATGTCGAGCTTACTGAGTTGAACAACTTGAACTTGATCCCGATCCGACGCCGTCGACTTGATCTCTCAGTGTTGATTATAGTTATTGTCCAGTCGGGATTTGGATCATGGATGTATGCTAGTCAAGGTCTGAAAGGTCGTGAAGGGCTGGTGCCTCGATGATGTGCGTGACTCGGGGGGCATGTCCGTGAGGATGGAACGTTGAGAAGGGAAGATTGATGTTCTAGCTAGAAGGTTCTATATCCATATTATGACGGTACGCTCGGACCGCGTAACTATCTTATTTACATTACCCTTGATCTCCTTCCTTTCCGTTATCCCCTCTGTTCCTTTCCTTCCCTCACTACATATCATCTTGTCAACGTTACCTTCCGTGCTGCGTAACCACACTTTCCTTCCCATCTTTGACACTTACTTGCAGTGAGGTGCTCAGATCGTTTCCATCCTGAAAGCAAGTTGAAGGCATTGCACCCCAAGCGGATAATCTTGCTGTTATTCTACAGGTGCGCGCTATCAACGAGCTTGCTTCAAGGCCAGCACCAATCATTTTCCTTCCGTTTATCCGAGGGAACTGCGGTGTTTTGACACCGACCGCGAGCCGCAAACTATGTGAGATTTGCCTGAAATTTCGGCTTTTGTTGTTTGACCCCTAATTGATTACTCGTAGATACCATCAACCCAGGGCTAGATGCCAGAGTGGAGCCTGGGCTGGCATGGAGGTCCGTAAACACAGACAGCAGGCTCCCAGAAGAAGAGACCTAGCTTTTTCAGAAGCAGTGTACGTTTCTATAGAAGCACCTAATTACTCTGCAACTAATAATGCTATACATGTAGAGCCATAGGATTACACCCTATGATGGTAGTCCATTATCACCCCCAGCCAAGCGATTTGTTTTGTTGCCATCGACGGAAGAGGAAAAATCCTGCTAAGATCACTGCAAGGCCACCGATGACTCCACCAATGATGGCGCCTTTGTCTGTTCTGGACAGTGCAGTATGAGTTGGACTTTTAGCGACTTAAGTTGGGCCAATGAGGGCAACCAAGGTATGGGGTGGATTCAGTTTTGCTAAAACATACCAACTGAGATGAGCGAATCCAATGCCCAACGCGGGAAAGAGTGTGCCTACAATTTAAAAGTTCCGCGAACGACATTGATGGCGGTTCCGAGCGGAAGATGGTGTAGTAGTTTTTCTGACGGACAGGATAAGTCAAGGAAAGACTATGACGAAATCAAACCAGAATCATAATGCTCACCAAGAATGTGGTGCCAAAAACCCAACCTGGTGTGGAAGTACTATTGGGCGTGAGCGCGAATATTGCGCCAACGCAAAAGTTTCCTGAATTTGACCCCAGGTTTATGTCCGCTGCATCGGGCAACAGGATACAACTTCCGACGAAGAGACAGCGATATCCAGGCTGGTGTTGCAAGCTGCTGGAAAGCTCAAAAATCATTACAAAAGCAGAACGATGCGTGCACGAAATTGGTAGAATACATCTCCGGAGGTACTCAGACTAGAACCTGGGACGGTTGCCCATATTGCCTCGACATCTGCTAGGGGTCCGATGCCAGTAGTGCCAGTGCCGAAAGCGGCCAAGTTGGTGCTGCGCGTGATATTTCCTGTGTCTGCGCCTCGAAAGCTGCGACGGGGGAATATTAGCATTCAGCCGCGGCATCGATATTTCCGGCCCGGAAATATCGACGGAAATTCCGGCAGCCTACATGAAACATTAAGCATCCAGTATGTCGACGCCGGGCTTTGTAAGTACAGAATGTTAGATCCAGTCTTCAGAAACTGCCAACCGATATACTACAGCATCATCCGTCTTTCTTACTCCGCTGCAGGCAATTCAATCTCGGCTGTTCATAGGACCGGCAATCCCCGGCATCGGCGATCCCCGCATTGACACCGGCACGTGACCTGATCATCTGCTTTTGTTTTTGTTCTCCCTCCTCCTCTCAACGAGCACCCTTGCTAGCCCGCATTTCTCTCCTCTTTCGTTCTTGTGTTCTCTCTCCACCCTCTTCTTACCACTACACCCTCACCGCCAACAAGCACGATGCACACCTCTGCACACCTCTACTCAGGTTCTCCTCTCCCCGCAGTCGCATCCATACACGCATCACCCACGCTTCAGGGTCTGCAGCTGCAGAGAATCCACCTCCAGAGCCGGTAGAGTATCCAATGCGCAACGGCGGACAAGAACGGGTCCACGCTGACAGGATACTTCCCGCAGGGCAATATGAATGTGGGTTCAGGATGGCTCCTTCTCGTCGGGCTCGCCTGACTGTCCGAAGGGGATCGCGCAGAATCCGAGTGCAAAGTGAGTCCTCATTTTACTTTGGACGTTGTGGCGGGGTATCGCACCTAGCGGGATTGGGGCTCGATGGGCGCCGTGTCGATAGAGTGTGGCCCGCACGTCGATTCTGCGGCGTCCCGCGTCGTTGGTTCTCTATCAGAGCACGCCAGATGGGCGTGCTTAGTGTCGTGATCTGCCAGCGATGCGTGACGCATGCCACTCAAAGCGCTGCGTATATGTCGAGGTGCATACATACGTACTGCGTTCTTCGACCACCGTGGCCACAGCGCATCCTTTAATCCCCTCTCCTTAAGTGACAAAGAAACCTTGTTGGTCTTTCGCTGCACGTTATTCGCTACATCGACCGACTCGACGTTAATTCTGATCTTCCCTCGACAAAATCCTTTGACGGATACGATCGTGTAGTGGTAGTCTCCCTAGTCAGACCATATATTAAGTTTTTTATTTTATTTTATTTTGGGAGAGGGAAAAAAAAACACAAATATATGGTCTGATTCTACTCGCGCCTCCCAAGCCGTAGGTCAGGCTTCCGGATAAGGCAAGACCCAAAAAGGAAATCGGTTTCTGGCGCTGAACTGGGGATTAAGGTTGTGTTGGACCACAGGAAGTATATTTGCCTATATACACGGGTATCCCCAAAAGATCTTTCAAACTATAAATTTGAGTGTGTGGTGCACCTTTTTGCTCCACCATCATGTGGCTGTGCATATGGTCGGACCTCGAGAATTTTGCGTTTTCGAAGGGACCACTTTGAAATAAATTGAGGTGGATATCCATGTGGATACTCAGAAAGCCTTTCAAACCTTTGAGACACTCTACATGATATTCATGAGCAAACTGAGCACAGAACAGCAGGTGTGGCGGAAGCTTGACCTGCGGCTATCACATGACAAGTAAGTGTAGTGGAGCTCCTGCCTCAAATGAGTGCAAAAAATATGGTGCATAAATTATTCGTATTCATGCTTAATGATCTCACGACTGGTTTCGATGCATTTTACTCTCTGATCAGTGGAGTAGCCGGGATGGGCCACTGGAGGTCGTTAGGGCTGTTCACCGTAACCGTATTACGGCCGTACGGTGACCCGTATATACGGTAGCCGTAACCGTACCGCCAGGCAAATTTTCCAATTTTCTACGGTACGGGTACGGTTGGCCCCGTATACCGTACTTACCCGTACCGTGACGGCTCCCGACGGCCGTATACGAGCCGTATACGGGTGCCCGACCCAGGTGACCATTTCTGCGTGTTTGACTGAGAAATTAATATGTTGAAAACGAGATATACCTGTCAAATGTGCTCCCTCACATCCCCTGGGTGCACCACGCGTTCCTTCTCTCGCCAGGGGAGTAGTTGGAGTTGAGCCGGAGAATGCCGAAGTCAGCTCCGCATCTGAACTTGGGAAATCATGGGTTGAAATCATAAATTGACAACAAATTAGAGTTGTTTTCGAGTGGCATGACGGCGTACATCGGGGTAACTCCCACTTGGATCGAACTCTGAAGCCTTTCTATAGAAAATGAATATATTTACGGCCGTCAACCCGTATACGGCCGTAATACGGTACGGTTCCGGCCGGATTTTCACCCGTATGACAGCCATCACTATACGGCCGTATACCGTATACGGTACGGTGAGCCCTAGAGGTCGTACAGGGTCGCAGGCGTACGGACATAGCGGGGTTGTAGCGTTGGCTCTTGGGAAGCCGTGATGCATCACATGATCTACCTACGGCCTAATACGACCACATACGTTCGGATAGGAGTGGCCCGAGGCCATTGCTACATCAGACACAGAGGTTCATCAATACAATTTGATACTGGCGGTCAACTGGCGGTTGTACCTTTGCTGTTGGTGTCGAAACACAGAGTGTTTGGAATTTTCTTGAACCAGTCAAAAGTTTTCCCGACAGCTCAATAATTTCGTGCATAACAGGGTCGACTTGATTCTATGGTAATTCCTAGCCTCCGTTGTAATGAGGAGATTGGGAATCGATCCCGATCCGTCACTCGTCCCAGTCAGGCACGTCCATGATTTTCACTGACAAAGATTGTCGAACAGGATTCTGCTAACGGTTTAAACATCAAATCTGTGTTTTATTCGGAAAGAACAGCTAGTCCATGATTCAATGGCTAATTCCCACAATTGCGCCTCCAAATGTTGCGCCCAGCTTCTCCACTTCACGCCGGGCAACGAGGTACCTGCGATATTGACTGCGGGACCCCAAACAGCACAAGCTTTTCACCGTTTACTTCAGCCCCAACGGTGTACATAGCGAAAGCGTCTCTGCCAGACTGGTTGAGATTTATGCTCCAGATGGAGTACCCCGCACTCGTGGGCACGGGCTGGTCAGGGCGTGGAACGTCTGTTTCGACAATAATTGGACGGCCGACATCATCCATCTCAAGTCGTTCAAGGAACACGCGCGTCGGATTCAGGCCATTCCGCACCTGTTTCTCGTGTTCAGCTAGCTTCGCACACATGTGCTAGAATACCTACCGCAACATCAAACCTCCCTGCGAACGGGGGGGCAAACTGCATCCCGGACGTGATGCACGTGGACGTGGAGTAGAGCACACCGTCCTGCACTGGGAAGCCGATGCCGCCTTGGTCCTCGAGCTTGCCGTCCACGACGAACCGCATGTTCTTGATGCCCGCCGCGGCATCAAGCGAGAGAGGACCT
This sequence comes from Mycena epipterygia, assembly GCA_029281465.1. NCBI lineage: Eukaryota > Fungi > Basidiomycota > Agaricomycetes > Agaricales > Mycenaceae > Mycena > Mycena epipterygia. The sequence continues at coordinate 799,500 of JARJCQ010000044.1, read as the reverse complement.
CCATTCTCAAGGATCGAGTACCACGCTGCGCTGTAGAGGCCACCGGTGGAGGTAGACACGCCCGCAGCGGGGAGTGAGAGGTTGTGTGTGCCGCCGATGTGATCGTCCCAGAGCAGATTCACGGTGTGAGTCTCATCCAATGTCATGTTCCAGAACTACAGCGTGTTATAATCGCAATTTTGTAGTGGGAGGGTTCTCGAGACATACCCTAACTTCACCAGAAAATTGCACCGTATCGTTGTCCAAAAGTAGTGCGAGGTTCGATGGTTTAACCGGCAGAGGCGTGATGACCTCCGTGAGCTCCACGCCTTTTGGGACGGTATCCAGCATGCGCGCGAACAAGGTCGCGCACGTTGACGCGTACAATTCGGGTGATTTCGCGAACCTGTAACGTGGTCAGCCCGCTGCTAGCCTCAAAACTATGCAGCGCACGAGGCCATAGTTGCGTTCCCGTCGCTTCCAAAGATCCGCTTATCCGAATTCGTGGTGTCATTCATACCCACGACCAGTGGATCTTTGGTTGTCCCCGAAATGTATTCCATGGCGCTGTATGCCGGTGGGTTAGTATAATACAAACCGAATGACAATTACTCACATGTTGTTGTCGAAGTGCACAAAGGTTGAGTCGAAGTGCGCGACGGACAGAGTGTCGGTGGGGTCGTAGAATTCAGGGACAATGTTTGGGAATGCTGCGTGTTGGACACCGCCGAAAGTGTGTCTGGTGACGATTAGATGCGGGTCGGCGGAGATGATGCTCCAGGCAGTTCTCACCCACATGCGACGAGGCTGATCATCTCGGTCTGTGTGAATCCTTGGCGGGCAAAGGCGTCGATGTGCGATTGCAGGTCTTGTTGCGGTTGCGGCACGCCCGGCGCATCGGGCTCCCCGGCGTCCACGCGTCCTCCGCGGAATGCGATTTCAGGGCCTCCGCTTTTAATATCGTTTAACCAACTCCTATGAAAGAAGCTGGAACTTACCAGTTCTCGATAGCCAGGACCGCACCAATTGCGAAGGCATCAGCAACTACGAATATAATATTACGACGGGTCAGGATGCGGGAGGCTGAGCTTGCATACTAGAGATAAACTGGGTGGCAATGGCGCTGAGGACGTCCGAGGCTCTCCGAAACCCGTCGCCTGCGTTCTAGAAACACATGACTGATCGTCAGTGCCTCTCTATTTCGACCGCGAGACATACCTCTGGGCGCGCCTGCTCCTCTGCGAAACGAATCGATGCGTCGAGGCCTCCGGTGCCGTCCCTAATATTGTGCGTCGCCATATCATGATATGCCTGTACGATCTGAGTTGGATGATCAGACTAGGTGGGCTCCGTCTCACATTGCGTATCCAATCCGCGGCGTCGGACCTTCCCGACAGATTTCCCTCAAAGTTATCCGTTATGCAGGGATCGATGAAGCCGGCGATATTTTCGTTGTGGCCGAGTTGATCGAAGCGCGCGGACTCGAGGGCGTCCAGCTGAGGTGATGGCCAAACATATCCGTTAACAGTCACAAGGAGTGCAAGGAGAATAAGCCCGAGCATTCTGTGGAAGCCTGAGGAGATGAGGCGAAAACCTAGCTTTTAAAAGGTTTGAAGTTCATTATATTTATATCCACCTTAGGTTCGGTTGCGGAGACAGATCACCGCGAGACTGCTTCTGAGTCCCACACCTGTACAGAAATCAATTGCAATCGGGATGAAATCATTGCCAAGCGACATCCGTGCGAAACAGAAATAGAGTGGCGGGCCGCAGCGAGAAGCTCCCGCGTACGAACATGCAACCAGTCCGTGCAAAACAGAAATAGATGTGCCTCGAGTGGCGGCGAGAACCTCCCGCGTACGAACAGGCAACCAGATACGGAACTCCAAGTCGGATTCGTTTCTTCCAAGTCGGAGACAGCTCGCCGTGCAAACGAGGACCTCCCACGTACAAACATGCAACCAGACTCGGAATTTCCGTGTTTTCCAAGCACTTTATTCAGGAGTGGAATAGGTACGCTAACGCCTCGTTGTACATAGCCAGAGAGCTGCGGCCCGGCGGGGTAGTCAGATATGGCTAGTTATCGGGAAACACCTAGACGCCGGACCTCGGCTACAAGGGGCCGGAACGCAGTGATACCTTGGTGTAGGTGAGAACTTGTGGAGCAGCTTTGAACGCACGCAGACAGTCCCATAATCTCGGCTCCAGATGTTTGACTTTGTGCCGTTCCTGTCGAGATCAGTCATGGAGCACAGAAATGATGCGCGGAAGGCCACACCCAGGGGCAGTACTCCCCAAAATTCTGCCTCGTTATCATTTTACAGCCGTTGCAGAATTCAGGCCATAGCGGGGATCTGATATATCACCTATATCTAATTAGAGATCGGCCGTGTTATATCAGGAACTCTAAGCAGAGATCTGTCCTGATTGGGAAATATGTTGGCTTTGTAAAAGGTGCAGCTGATTTCAAAAGTTTGTACGGGTGTGACGAAATGGTGTCACTCAATCCGTGCTTACCAGTATTTGTTGTTGCATCTTTGGCTGTGGATCCGTAGACTCCAACGCCCACTCGATGTAAATTGCATCCATCTTTTCACCTCCTCAATGGGTACGAACAAGTGTGTTTCGGACGAGAAAAAGAAATGAGCCATTTACTTGTTCTATAGAGTGTTGTTGAAAGTAATACGAAGGTAGTATGAAAGAAACTGGTGGCGCTCGAATCACCAGTCACACCGCCAATTGCCAAATTTAGGCACGCCGGAAGTGCTGTTCGACATGCAAAGGTTTGAATAGCACTTCCGGCACACTGAAATCTAAGTTGACATCAATCATTTAGGTTTATGCGTAGTTCCAACTGAAAAGAGTTGAATCAGATTGAATCTCAGATTGCCTGAAATACATTTGAAACATTATCTGTTGGATTGTGAGACAGACGAGCCGAAACTGATGCTTGAAAATAAATATATCAGGACTGAAATAAGGGTAACTGATATTACCTTTATCAGCTTGAATTTCAGAGCAAGCTGAAATCTGAACCCAAAGTATTGCTTTCAGCCACACAGAAATCCCCACCAAACAGTATTCAGCCCAGCTGAAAGCAATACTTTTGGTTCAGATTTCAGCTTGCTCTGAAATTCAAGCTGATACAGGTAATATCAGTTACCCTTATTTCAGTCCTGATATATTTAGTTTCCAGTACTAGTTTTGGCTCGCCTGTTTTGCAATCCAACACATAGTGTTTCAAATATATTTCAGGCAATCTGAAATTTAATATGATTCGACTCTGTTCGGCTCGGGCTATACATGAACTTGAACTATTGGTTTAGACTTAAATTTCAGTGTGCCGGAAGTGCTATTCGAAACTTTGCGTGTCGAATAGCACTTCCAGCGTGCCTAAATTTGGCAATTGATGGTGTGAGTCGAGACTCGCTTGCTGTAGATCATGGAGACATGACGCTGAACTGGGATGCAGCAACAAATACTGGTAAGCACGGAATGAGTGGCACCATTTCGTCACACCCGTACAAACTTTTGAAATCAGCTGTGGCAAAAGAATACCTTTACAGAGGCTCGAACCTGCAATCTGGCCACAACCAAGTATTGTATACGTTCCTGGTACCGACCTAGGGACCAGGTCTCAAACCCGTAACCCTGATCGGCCGTCTCAATCATGACAGGTCATTGTCTAATTACCGGACCACGTGCTTCCTACCTCCCTCAAAACCCGACCAAACTCGGACGGCAAAAATCTGCGTCTCGATCATGATGGCATATTTCAGAACACCGGACCCTGTTTCATTTCATTCTTTGCAATTTTAGCTCGTCGTCATTTCCCCTGTTACTTGGGGTGTGGGGCCACGGCGGTGCCCGGCAGGAACTTCATACTTATGAGTTTTTCATGTAGTATGTTTGCCGTTCTGAACAATCACTTCTTGAGTGCCCCAGTAACAAGGCCTGTTGTTTTTTGGTGTAAGAGTCCAGCAGGCTTGCCATTCCAACAGCCCTCTCTTCATCCGAGATTATTCATGACGGCGGTGGGAAGAATGAACAAGGGGAGATAAAGATAGTTATGTTCAGGGCCAAATTATATTAAGTTAGCCATTACAATATTTTGGAATACCCACCCTCACCATCCAATGTGCATGGATAATTTGCAGTTAATTGTACAGTGTGTGAAGATAAAGCTTCAATAATCCACATAGCACCATAAACAGACACTCTCTCAGATACATAGAACTGACCGTATGCCGACAGCCCCGTTAGCAAGAATCCATCCGCATTTAAGATGGGCAACATTGTTGAAATGGGCTTCGCACTCGTTGCATTTAAAATGCACCACAGGAAAGATGGGGACATGTACATGTGGAAGATTGTGCTCAAGACATCAATGCTGTTGGATCCAAGTTGATGAAGGTGAGTGAGCGAATTAAGGGGTGCTATTTATACTTACCATGTGCAGAAGCTCACATTGCACATTCCACAAGTGCAGCGGCGACATCGAATGTCAATAAATGTAAGTTGTCTGCGCACAATGCAACACCTATGCAGTACAGAGTGAAGGAGGATATCAGCGATGAGGAGGATTTTGAAGGGGCACAGGAACAATTCCGCTGTCTGAGGTTGGACACCAAGGTGGACAAACTAGATGAAGTCATGAACGAGATGATGTACATAGTTTCATGCCCTCATTATCTACTTGGCTACGATATGAAGAACTTAAAGAAGCTGGGATATTTATTTACAGAATATGTAAAGAGAACAAGAACAAAAAAATAACAGTCCATGTTGAGTCAGCAGGAGTCAGGCCAATAAATTATAAGCTCACACTGAACCATAAAGTGAGCATCCCTTAATCATCCATGACTAAATTCGTGAAACGCGAAAGTTTTGTGCGCTGTCACGTGCAGTTTTTAATTGTGATGCCGACCAATGCCGGAACTGCCGGGATAGAATCAGGTCGAATACTGGTCAATATTGGATTCCGGGTGTTCAAAAGAGCTTTAAATGAGCATTTCACATTCTCCACATGAAGGTTGCTCCCAAAAAACAAAGTTTAAACACCTCCGAACACCTCGGCAGTATTCGGCATAATGCACGTGACAGAGCGCAAAACTTTCGCGTTTTCACAAATTTGAGCAAACGGCTGCACCATGTGATACGAGGAGTCATATAGTTGGCTAAAAATATCAATAACAATAATAGATATATGAAGAACACACACTGGTTGAACATTTCAAGTTTTTCACTGGAAATATGGGTGAAAAACCTCCTTCATTTTTCACCCATCTTTCACCGAAAAAAGAGGTAAAAAATTCAAGCTTTGTTCACTACTTTTTTTGACTGGAAACCGAGGTGTAAAATTTGAAATAAAGTTGGTGATTTTATTTGCAAGAGGAACAGCCATAATTCATGCACATTCACACCTGAAAATGATGGTGAAAAATTCAAAACTTTTTTCACAACAATTTTCGCCCCAAAAACCACAATAAAATGTGTGAATAATGTTTGGTGAAAATTTGTGTAAAATTTGAAACCCAGGATCTAGGTTTTAAATCCTTGTTCACCATCTTTTTTTCCACTTTTTCACTGGAAAATGGGGTGAAAAGATACCTTATTTTTTTTCACATTTTTCAGTGTAAATACAAGTGAAAATGTCAAAATATTTTCCTGGGATTTCCCGCCAGCAGTCAAGGTGAAAAATGTGAAATAGGGTTCAAGAGTTTTCTTCAGACATTTTCAGAGAAAAAGCACAGAAAATAGCTTTTGAATTGGTCACTGGAAGATACAGAGAGTTTTCAATGAACAATTTGGGTGTAAAAGGGCTACCGTAGTGCTGTAGACTTTGAGGCTAAAATGGTGTAAAATTCCGAACATCTATGGCAGGTATTCAAGAATTTTAATCCATGAAGCCCTGAGCCAAACCAAAACACCTGTCAGCCACTTCAAAGTCCCACGGATATAATATCCATGGCCAAACTGAGCCAAAATCACGACTTTTGCGGGCATTTCCTCTCTGGCGAGGCAACAGTGGAATGGATTTTGGGTCCATGACCCGGGTCACACTCACACAGATCTACCAAGCCTTGAGCCAAGCCACAACATTTGTCAGCCTCTTCAAAGTCCCATGGATATAATATCCATGGCCAAACTGAGCCAAAATCACGACTTTTGCAGGCATTTCCTCCCCAGCGATGCAACGGGGTCATGGATTTCCGGTCCGTGACTTGTTTCACACCTACACAGATCCACCAAGCCTGAGCCAAGGCGAAACACCTGTCGGCCTCTTCAAACTTCCACGGATATAATATCTGTGGCCAAATTGAGCCAAAATCACGAGCATTTCCTCTCCGCCAAGGCAAGGGGGGCATTGATTTCTGGTCTGTGGCTTGCTTCACACCCACACAGATCCACCAAGCCTTGAGCCAGGCCGAAACACCTGTCAGCCACTTCAAAGTCCCACGGATATAATATCTGTGGTCAAACTGAGCCAAAATCATGACTTTTGCAGGCATTTCCTCTCCGGCAAGGCAACAGTGGCAAGGATGTCTGGTCTGTGACTTATTTCACACTCACACGGATCTACCAAGCCTTAAGCCAAGCCAAAACACCCATCAGTCTCTTCAAAGTCCCACGGATATAATATCTGTGGCCACACTGAGCCAAAATCATGACTTTTGTGGGCATTTCCTCTCCGCCAGGGCAACGGGGGCATGGATTTCTGGTCTGTGACCTGTTTCACACTCACACGGATTCACCAAGCTTTGAGGCAAGCCACAACATCTGTCAGCCTCTTCAAAGTCCCACGGATATAATATCCGTGGCCAAACTCAGCCACAATCACGACTTTTCCTCCCCGGCGAGACAACAGTGGCATGGATATTGAGTCTGTGACTTGTTTCACACCCACACAGATCCACAAAGCCTTGAGCTAGGTGAAAACACCTGCCAGCCACTTCAAAGTCGCATGGATATAATATCCATGGTCAAACTGAGCCAAAATCACGACTTTTGTGGGCATTTCCTCTCTGGTGATGCAACGGGGGCATGGATTTCTGCTCTGCAACTTGTTCCGAGATCATAGACATCCCCACACCTCAAGCCCAGCCAAAACACCCATCACCTCTTCAAAGTCCCACAGATATAACATCTGCAGGCAAACCGGGTCGAAATCACGACTTTCCCAGTGATGCACTCTCCAGACCAATGGATGGATGCCAGATAAGTGTACAGCCCCATGGCAGATAATTGCCCGGCTGCTCAATTCAATCCGTAAACCTGACGGAGAGTGAATCCCCAACTGAATAGTGTTTTAGCAAGTGGCCAGGGCAAATTGTGTTTGTCCATGGATATTATATCTGTTGATACACATACAGCGCGTCTGAGAGTGCGAGCTGATAAAACAAATACCAGGCTCACAACTCCAAATATGGCCGATATACTATGTCTGTGCGAGTAGGCCAAACCATGCTCAGTGCTCGTATGGGTGCGAACAGTGGTGAAGGCAGGAATGCAGGGATACAACAAGTTCACGTGACGGTGAGCAGTGGTGGGGACGACGAGAAAGCAAAACGAGACTAATAGGAGGTGTATGACAAGAGACAGGATGAGAGTGGAGACAGAGGCGGACATGAACAACGACAAAGACTCAATGCAGCGGCATACAAAAGGTGTGATCAAAACGGGTATGATCAATTCTGTCTGTAAGGAGAATACAAGTGCTGTATATATAGTGAAAAGGTGAAACAATAAAGGGGGGAATGAATTATAATGAGTACAAGGCTGTACGTCTCAGTGCTACGTTGTCGGAGAAATCACTAATAAATGAGGAAATATCACCAATAGGGGCAAAAACAATATATTCAGACAACGGGGTTCGGAAATCCATGGAAACTATGAGAACACTGCGAGGTATGACAAAAATCGATACAATGTGAAGGACACTTGGAACGAGCATGTTGAGAGAATCTAAGGAGACAGATGTGGTGGTGTTTGTATCGAAGATTATCGGCCTTGACCAGACCGATTCCATGATCAGCGAGCGGTGCTGCTCGTCACCGTGCGATGTTGAAGTGGCTAATGGGTGTTTTGGCTTGGGTCAAGGCTTGGTGGATTTGTGTGAGGGTGAAACAAGTCACAGACCAGAAATCCATGCCACTCTTGCCTCGCCGGAGAGGAAATGCCCGCAAAAGTCATGATTTTGGCTCAGTTTGACCACGGATCTTATATCTGTGGGACTTTAAAGAGGCTGACAGATGTTGTGGCCTGCCTCAGGGCTTTGTGGATCTGTGTAAGTGTGAAACAAGTCACAGACCAGAAATCCATGCCCCCGTTGGCTCGGTAGAGAGGAAATGCCCGCAAAAGTCATGATTTTGGCTCAGTTTGACCACGGATATTATATCCGTGGGACTTTGAAGAGGCTGACAGATGTTGTGGCTTGGCTCAGGGCTTGGTGGATCCGTGTGAGTGTTAAACAAGTCACAGACTAGAAATTCATGCCACTCTTGCCTCGCCGGAGAGGAAATGCCTTCAAAAGTCATGATTTTGACTCAGTTTGACCACGGATATTATATCCGTGGGACTTTGAAGAGGCTGACAGATGTTGTGGCTTGGCTCAAGGCTTGGTGGATCTGTGTGAGTGTGAAACAAGTCACAGACCAGAAATCCATGCCACTGTTGCCTCGCTGGGGAGGAAAAGCTGTGATTTTGGCTCAGTTTGGCCACAGATATTATATCCGTGGGACTTTGAAGTAGCTGACAGGTGTTTTGGCTTGGCTCAGGGCTTCGTGGATTAAAAGCCTCAACTACCTGGTGTAGATGTTTGGAATTTACACCATCTTACACGGGGGCCAAAACCTGCGGCAGGTAAGCTGAGACTGCCGTTAGCCCGGTTGTGGAGCAGTATGAAGGCACTACCAATGGCAGTACTAATGCAGTGTCATTGTACTATCGCCGTCTCTCGACCAAGCGATGGCCAAAAAAAATTGTCTTTGTTCTTTGTTCCGAACACGATCACATGTCCGAACTTCCCTAAAACGAAATTAGAACGTTCATGGGAACGGAACATTCATGTGATTTGCAAGCGGCGAACACTCCGATTATGGAGTACTTGTTGTACCACTACCTTGTATTAATACAAGACTTTCCTGATATGTCAGACACCTCAATCATTCAAGAAAAGAAAGTTGACCTACCGATGCCTCTTCCCCGTCATTGTAGTCTTTTTGAAGCTGTTGTTGGGCCTCAATCTTTACATGAGCTTGCCAGGCGGAATTTGAAACTGAGCATCCTGCTGGACCATTCTTCCTGCAGCAGGCAGAGCAAACACAATTCACCAGCATGATGACACAGTAGGTGGAAGAGGAACAAAGACAATCTTACGATCCCACCTTTTGACAGATGAATGATCTCACAGTCGAGAGATGCGTGATTGCTGTAGAGATCAATGTATCCTGAACTCGTCTGCTAGGTAGGTGCCCAAATCACTGCCGTTCACTTGCTCTAACGGCAGTTTGATTTCACCTGCCGTGGGTTTTGCCCCCCGTGTTAGCCTCAAAGTCTTCAGCACTCCAGTAGCCCTTTTACACCCAAATTTTTCTTTGAAAACTCTCTGTATCTTCCAGGAAAAGTCTTGAACCCTATTTCACATTTTTCACCTTGATTGCTGGCGGGAAATCCCAGGAAAATATTTTGACATTTTCACTTGTATTTACACTGAAAAATGTGAAAAAAATAAGGTAGCTTTTTCACCTCATTTTCCAGTGAAAAAGTGGAAAAAAAGATGGTGAGAAAGGATTGAAAACCTAGATCCTGGGTTTCAAGTTTTACACGAATTTTCACCTAACATTACTCACACATTTTATTGTGGTTTTTGTGGCGAAAATTGTTGTGAACAAAGTTTTGAATGTTTCACCATCATTTTCAGGTGTGAACGTGCATGAATTATGGCTGTTCCTCTTGCAAATAAAATCACCAACTTTATTTCAAATTTTACACCTTGGTTTCCGGTCAAAAAAGTAGTGAAAAAAGCTTGAATTTTTCACCTCTTTTTTCGGTGAAAGATGGGTGAAAAATGAAGGAGGTTTTTCACCAATATTTCCAGTGAAAAACTTGAAATGTTCAACCAGTGACTTCAAATGAAGTTCAGCTCACATAAAAATACATTAGCTATGAAGCAGGATAGCCATGTGAGATAAATGGCGACGAAAGGTTTCAAAAAGGTTCAAAAATAAAAGGATGCATAATGGAGGGTTCGAACGGGTGACTGCACGATTACCTAAAAATAGGACAGCCACTAATTTATCACAAAAATCGTATTGAACTCAATGAAAAAGACTACAAACACAGCCACTAAACAAGTAACTAAGTTAAGGTGATGAAATGAAAAATTTAGGTCGTCAAAATTCTCATATGAAGTTTGTTTAAATGGATGATTCCTTATTACATAAGTACTCGTAATCGCACAGGTAATATTAGGGTAAGCGTCCGAATGCGGTCAAACCCCTATCCGGAGCCTCACACTCTCCCCTGTTAGACTGAGCCACAGTCTACAACCTCAAGAACGGGACAGGAGCGCACGGCGCGATCAAGACAGCCAGTCGGAGTTGATCAAGAGAATTGATGAATAGGAAAATGTTGGTGATCAAGAAGGTGGATCGACGCCAAGTGCGTAAGTCGTGTGCCAACCAAGCTACGCCGATATGTGTCCGGGTGTGTATTGGGACATGTCCCCGCCCAACGCTACATTTAGGTCGGAAACGTCGAATGCGGCCTCGGGTGTGGCATTTGTCATGGTAGCATCCTGGATATAATAGGGTTGTGATCCGGACGTGTCCGCTGCGCTAATAGACGCAGGGCGGTTGGACGATTGGGTGGAGACGTAGTAGGGCGCGTGCATGCTGGCATGGAGTCCCTGTGGTGCTCCGGATGAGTACGCAGGGAAGTTCCAGGAAGTCGGTGTCAAGTTGGGAGGAATTGTGGTGAATACCGCTTGTTGGGGAATGGCTGGGTTCGCATGGAAGAACAACTGTGGATGAACCTGGTGCGAATAAATCAGCTGGGGCTGCGATGGGTGATTCGGCATGACGGCAAACGCGGATGATGGCGGGGCAGATGGCGCCGCGTTTACGCTTATCTGGTGTGACAAATTGCCCGGAGCGCCGTTGGGCTGCGGTCGCGGGGCCTGTGGGTAGGCATTGTGTCCGCGTCCTCGACGTGGTCCGGCGCCCCGACTAAGCCTCGTGGATTCCCATTTCCCTGTTGACGCAAATGGGGCATAGGCGGTTGGTCCATATGAAGTCGCCCGGTCCCGTTGTGTGCGTCGTGCTCTTGACGCGGGATACGACTAACAAGCATTCCCAAATCCTGTACTTTGTTGTCATCCTTCAATTTCCAGGGTAACAGTCCTGGACGGGGAAACAAATCGGGGTGTCGGGTGGTGAAACCGGGAGGTGTAGTGCCTTCTTCGCTTGCAGCGAGCAGAGTGTCTACCTCATCGATGGGTCATCCTGCCTGGGGCTGTTCTTTAAGCCCCAACAGGTATTCGTGACAGAAATACCAAAAGTCATCGGCCATTTCGATGGTGAACCCCATTTTTGCTAAACGGCGTACAACGATATTGTCCGTTAATTCATCGGTTTGGTCGCCTGGCCAGTTTTCGAGTTTCACTGCCGGCGCCACTGTAATCTTGTCGGTCTCGAGGTCCCGGCGATATGCGTTGGGAACGGCAAGCACGGTCATCACAGCGCGTGCGATCGCGTCGTACTTTTTCCGTGACCCGCGGTCCCCAGTTTCGTTCCGTTTCCTGTCGAACACAATTCTCTCCCACAACAGGGCTTCATGAACTGCACGTAGCCTGAGTGTACCATACGCGTCTTGCGCACGGACCCCAGGAGGTGGGCACTCGTGGTATTGAAACCACGCAGCGGCGAGGGAAGGTAGATCGCCGTATACCGGGCGCATCATGCTACTCCAAAATGCGTGTACCTCAGCCACGCGCTTTTTGTCGATGGAATGCGGTCGCACTTTGTTCCAGTACCAGGTAGGCACTTGGAATTTTGCGATCACATTGCGTTCGTAGGTGTTGCGGCTCGGCATGTCCACCGCGGCCGCCGCGAAATAAGTGACCAGAAGGGCGTGGATGATGGCCCACTGTTCGTTCTGCAGTACGAATTCGAACACCTTTTCCCAGTCAGGCGACGAGCTCGGTATTCCGCGCGCCTCTACCTTCCATGGCAGTGGCGACGGTATCAATACTCCTGGTTTAGTAAACATGGCGCGAATATAGGTAGGCGCGGATTTGGAGGCGTCCGCGGCCGTTACCCTCGTCAAGTTTACTGCCGGCATGGCTACGTCTTCATTCACTGAAGACAGAGTCGCCGGGGATCCCTGAGGCGTGCTCCTCTTGCGCGGGCGCTCGTCTACTCGATCTAACCTCTCCTCGAGATCCTGGACACGGTCGCATGCTTTGGTATACTTCCGTTCCAGCTCGTCCAGGTCTTCTTTCACGATAGTGTACTTGTCGTATAGCACCTTGTATTCTGCGTCCCTTGCACAAAGGAGCGCTTCTGCGGTCTCTTTCATCTTGGTCGCGTACTTCGACTCTGCAATAGCATCGACAATTTGGCTGTCTTTGCCATTTGCACGCTCCTCAGCAGCTGCAGGGCCTTTGCTGGTAGCCTCGAGTTCACCTTCAAGCCGGCCTATACGGTGGCGCAGCCTGGCTTTCTCGGTAGATTCTCCCCCACGGTTCCCTGCGGGATCCGTTGTAGCCGAGGCGGCGTCCGACGTTGGAGCTGCTGCTCCTCCGTCGACGTCCATAGCTTCGCCCACTGCACTTTCGTGTGCCGAGGGCGTGCTCTTCTTTCCGCCGATGTTCGGCTTGCCTTCATTGCGAGTGTTGAGCTCCTTGGGAGCCATAGGGAAGCAGTAGAGACGGAGACGAGTGCGGTTAGGTTAAAAGCAAGAGAAATGAATTAGGTCAGCTCCCAATAAATTTTCACGTCTTCTGTTCCCACAGCGAGGTAGATCTCGTTTTTGGGAGATCCGCCTTGCGGCATCCTATATATAATTAGGCTCCGCGGCACCACTATCCCCGCGGGCACCGCCACTGATCCTCCCATTCTATGCATTCCACAACCGCATTTCATTCCCCGGAAAGCTATTACTGCTCCCCCGCGGGTTTTTTTGGCAATTTCTGCCATTTGTCAACGCCATGGAGGGCCAAATAGTCATCCATGGCACTCAATAGTTTTACCGACTGGAACGACTCCCAAGTGGTGTCCCCCAGGTTCCATCGCACATTAAATTCTACCTTAGTGCCTGTCCATCGGTGGGCAATTATAGCATCCACCTGCCATTCATCCTCCGCAGGGGCCCCAAAATCATAAGGTCCCCCCTGATCCCTCGCAGGGAACAGTTCATCGTTATTTTCCACGTAGGGCCGCAGCAAACTAACGTGAAAGCGGTTGTGTACGCGTCTGGATGCTAATACCTCCGGTAGTTCCAGTTCGTAGTTGGAGGACTCAGGGAACGCTTTCTGTACCCTATATGGTCCCACAAACCGCGGCAATAATTTCTTTGCACGTCCTTTCGGGAGTGCCAAGTTCTTTGTGGACAAGTATACTTGAGTGCCCACAGCAATTACAGGGTCAGCGCGACGGTGTTTATTCGCTTGTGCAGTTGAAAACACCCTGGCCTCTATGATGGAGTCATGCGCTTCCGCTAGAGTCAACAACGCATTCTCTGCGAATGCGCGTATACCAGCTGGTACCCGCGTGACTTCCGCAATTTCTCGGATCATCGAGGGCATATATCCCCCCGTCAATTCGAATGGTGTGTACCCCGTCGATGCACTAATGCTAGCATTAATGGCAAACTCTACGAGTGGCAATTTTTCAACCCGATCCTTCTGATCGCAGTAACCCTAGGAGCTTTGTTTAAACAAACTCCGTCTAGACGCAATTTGGTGTTTAAACAAGGTGTTAATCTAATCATGTTTAATACATACAGAGTTTCCGAAGCCCTTTCCGTCGTTGAATGGTGATTAAACTTGAACACGGTCTGGGATAATCATGTTTAATCCCGGTTTAATTGCGGGTTTAATCAGTGTTAAACGGCGATCCAAAAATAAGAGCACCTATGAGAATCGAACCTAAGAGGGGGTACAACGTGACGGTGAGCAGGCGTGGAAAATCCAACTGAGCCAGGCAAGAGTGATGGCTTGCAAAACTAAAACAACTTGACCTGAACTATGGGATATCCGGCAAACACAAGTAAATGACTGTCCACGCGGGAACCCAAGAGCGTCGGGTTTCACCGTAATCAGTCAGAGCCTCAGTCCAAGGGAAGGATAGTAAATTGCTAATACATGTATCATAAGCGAAAAAGGTAGATGGTGCCTAACTTGAAGACTGAGTGATGGAAGGAAGATCCCCCATCTCTTCACTTCGAGATCATGGTAGCCTGTAAATCACTAGTGTTTGCACCCAGGTTCATGCATCTGCATGCAATAATTCACATTGCCACGTATGGATTCAGAAGACATCTATGCTCTCTGTCATTGATCAAGCTTTAAAGCATCTGGTATTTAAGCACATAAGACGATTTTCATTCAAACCATGGTTGCAATTCATCATCATCGAGAGGTCTCCTCTGTTGGTCCCAGCTGTAGACAAATGTATTGATATTGTCTGAGACACGTCTCGATTGTGGTTAGATTTGAACTTTCGGTGATATTGGAACACCGCCTGGCCCATCAGTTATTTGTGCTCTCAAGCTGTTTCAATTTCATTGCCCATCAGTCTTGCATGGCTCAGTTGGATATTCCACATCTGCCCACTTTCGGGGATACACTTCCTCTTATGTTCGATTCTCATAGCTGCCCTTATTTTTGGATCGCCGTTTAACACTGATTAAACCCGCAATTAAACCGGGATTAAACATGATTATCCCAGACTGTGTTCAAGTTTAATCATCATTCAACGACGGAAAGGGCTTCGGAAGCTCTGTATGTATTAAACATGATTAGATTAACACCTTGTTTAAACACCAAATTGTGTCTAGACGGAGTTTGTTTAAACAAAGCTCATTGTATTTCTTCTGATCGGGGCTAATGAATGATCTCAATATCTGTCCAATAGATCTGTTGACCCGTTCTGTAGCTCCATCCGTCTGAGGGTGGAACGCAGTTGACATGAGCAATTTCGCGCCCAGTAATCGATGAACCTCCCTCCACCACGCCGATGTAAACTTAGAGTCTCTATCGGACACGATGGTACGAGGTAGACCATGCAGCCTTACAATTTCACGCACGTATATACGCGAAAGCTCGATAGCTTTGGTAGTGGTCTTCACCGGTATTAAGTGGACCGTTGACGTAATTCGACACAAAATTACCCACAAGTAGTCGTACCCTTGTGATTTTGGGAACGGCCCAACAAAAGCCATTGAGATTGAATCCCAAGGCTTCTCAGGGATGGGTATTGAATGCAGTTTTCCTGCAGGCATTTGAGTGCTCGGCTTATTCACCAAGCATACTCTGCAACTATTGCAAAATGAGTGCACTGGAGCAGACATTCGTGGCCACCAATACCAACGACGGAGGTAATCCCCGTGCGCTGAGGCCCAAAATGTCCCAAACTCTGGTGAGCCTGCTCCACCAATAATCCGCGCAACGACTGCTCCCCCAGCTTTCCCGCGGGGATGCAGATGACTTCTTCTCGCCCGCGATTCTTCATATATATAATACTATTGCGAATAGTAAAAGCTTTGAAGTTGCTGGGTCGCGCCAACACTTTCTTAAAGAAGGTATCGGTGGCATAACCAGTTTGTATAACCTCAAGGGCATGGTCTTTCAGTGCAGGTGATAGATTTATAGCCTTGCTACGGGCCCTTGAGTGATGAATGGTAGGGTCATCGCACCCTAATGGATACACTGGCTCACTCGCGGATTCTGGTTCCGCGGCGTGTTCCAGCTCCTCGACTTCGCGATCACGTGGTTCCACTTTATTCTGAAGTCGCGCACTACGTCGCGAACTTCTCATCCATGCCGCGTAAATATTCAATTTCCCATTTCCGGTCAAATCCAATATCATGCATCTCCGGATCTAATCGTAAATCCGCATTAACATATTCATGATTCTCATGGGTGTCATCCCAGGTATCATTTTCGTAGTATCGCGACAAACAATCTGCGACTTTATTCAATTCACCCTTGACGTATCGTATATCAAAGTTGAATCGCGCCATATACTCCATCCAGCGTGTTTGCCGGTGAGAAAGATGTTTCTGTGACTGAAAGAATTCAAGTGCTTTGTGGTCAGTGACCACATGCACTCGATATCCCAACAATTTATCCTCCCACTTGAGTAACGCCTCAAGTATTGCGAGCGTTTCATGCTCGAACACTCGATAATGGTGCTGCGCATTGGTGATTTTTTTCGACATGAATCCGGCAGGTCTACATGTCTGCCACGTTGGGCCCTGCCCATACATAGCTCCCACGCCGGACACTGATGCGTCGCATATCACCCATATATCCTCATCTCCGGATGGATCAATTGGGCGTAAGATGGCTGTTTTACAGCACATCAATTTAATATTCTCGAAACATGCCTGGTGTAATGGTCGCCAAGCAAATGATGCTCCGTTACGCGTAATGGCGGCTAATGGTCCCGTATAGGCGGTGACATCAGGCAAAAACTGGGCAAGATACTGTACTAACCCCAGAAATCGCTGCACATTGTGATACGTTCGTGGCTCCCGCCATTCCCGAATACGTTGCATTTTATCTGTGTCAGCATGTAGACCTTTGTCGTCTATAACATGCCCTAAACAATCCATACGCTTAGAGTACAGATCGCATTTTTCCTTTTTCAGGTAAAACTCATTGGCTCGCAAGGTATCGAATACCTTACCGAGATGCACTTCATGCTCCTCAATGGTGCGCGAATAAATAAAAATGTCATCCAGATAAACATGGACAAATCGTCCGATGAATTGCTGGAATACCATAGTCATTATTCGTTGAAACGTGGCTGGGGCGTTGCAGTCCCCAATCTGCATCGTATGACTGACATAAGTCCCATATATTGTGGCAAATGCAGTTTTCCATACATCCTCCATTACGACGCGTATTTGTTCATACGCGTCGGACATATCTATTTTTGAGCGTATTTTGGCTCGAGCGCAGTCCATGCGAATGGTGTCCTGATCCGGGAATGGCGTAACATCCTTTTTGGTGTTCGCATTCCGCTTTCTACCATCTAGTGCAGTCCGTAATAATCCTGTCTTCTTAGGGATGCACAGCATGGGGGCGGCTTGATTTGTCTGAACCGCTTCCCACCATCCAGCCCGAGTGTACCGGCTTATCTTTTCGAGAAGCTGACTCTTCATGGCATCGGGACATCGGGGAAGATGGTAGTTATACACCAGGTTCTCATCAATCAATGGTATCCGATGGTTGACAGCACGTAGCGGCGGCATCTTTTCTGGGACTCCTAACATAATGTCTATACTGAGTTCCATCCATCGATCTCGTAACCGAAGTATATCCTCCTCGGTGTACGTTATTTTGCCATCTTTAATTTCCCGCTCATGCATTTCCATGGCGGCATAGAATACTTCCGTTAGATGTTGGCAAGCTTCGTTCGTCAATTGTAACGGTACCAACTCCAGAACCACCTTTTTGCGGGGGTTCTGGTGTGGATTCGCTGCCACTCTTTCCTTGTTAGAGGTGGCGGCATGCTTGTCTGGGTAAAAGGCTCGAGAGAATTCCTGAACCATTTCCGGGAAAATTTGTCCGCCTTGATCTGTAATTTCTCCTTCGGGGATAAATAGATCTTCCACTTCAACGGGCAACGATGCCCGCATTAAATCGGCAATGGTTTCCTCATCGGGGACTTCAACCCCAGTGACTTGTCCTTTTTTGGATGAAATCACTCGAGACCGCGCTGGTTCTGCCCGTGCCGACGGTCCCTTCGTCGGTGGAGGGGCAGGATTATTAAATCCTGCCTCTAGCCGTCACTCATCCCGGTCCATACGGCGGACAGCGTTGCGCCGCTCGACTTCACTGACCTCCTGCTTTTCTGTAAGCGTAGTGGCTGGTACGCCGCTGACACGAATTGTATCATGCTCAAAGTCTAATGAGATTTTATGTTTTCTCATAAACTTTGTGCCAATGATCATATCGAAACGGTCAAGATTTACATTATCCATGTATTCATCGGAATGAATATCATCGTAATCGACGCGCGCCATCATCCCATGATTTATTTTTGAACGACTGCCCGCCGTGCCTAATTGAAGTACAATTTCTGATTCAATTGGGAAGACTTCAATGCCCGCAACGCGTGCAAAATCAGGACTGCACGCTTCTGTTGTGCAGCCAGAATCAAATAGAGTAAAGATGATCCAGTGATCGCCAAATACATAGCCATTTCTTTGGCTAATTGATCGATATCTCGTGGGTCGATGAACTCCTCGTCAGGAAGATCATCGCTCATCTCAAACATTCCCCGTTCTTCTGCAGGTAGTTCCCAGAACGAGGGCTTCACTGATGTGTATTGCTCTTCCAGAGCAGTAACATATGATTCCGTACTTTCGGCCGTTACAAACGATTCGCCATCAGAATAAAGGTATTCTGACCCAAACTCGTTAGAATAGTCCGACCCGCACTCGGAACCATCTTCACTTGGAGGTACCGATTGAAGTGGGGGAATATCTTCTCCCTCCATCTCATATCTCATATGTGCGCATCTTTCCTGATTGTCGCCATATGAATATTCGGTACCCACTTCTTCTTCAGTGAAATCAGAGTCATAATCCTCCCCTTCTAACGGGGGATCTGTTTCTCCTGCGTCCTGTTCCACCACCTGTCGCAGATGTTCACTGGGGGCGCGTGCATCCACCCGGCTATTCTGCTCCATTTCCGCCTGCGTCGCTTCTCGTACAGCGCGCATAGCCGCAGGCATACTCTCTGGTAGTGGACAATCATTTTTATAATGCGGTCCACCACAGTTAAAACAAGATATCCCAGGCCGTACTGCCTGTTTTGCCGCGGGTGGGCCCCTAAACCCTCCCCCATCACGACCTCCATTTTTTACAGGTCGTGATGTATTCTTCGGAATAATTCTCGCTCCTTCAGGGCGATAGTCCCGTTTACGCGGCTCATTCTCAATGGGTTCCCGACGAGTCCAATGGGCTGCCCGCCCACCAGTATCTTGTCGCGCGCTCGCTAGTCGCGGCGCGTTAGCCTCGTGATTATCGCGATCACGTGTGCCGTTTCCACCTGGGCGATTACTCCGGTCGCGTCGTTGAGCGGCAAATCGCTGGGTCAGATTCTGTTGCCATTCCCAATTCTGGGCCGCAACTAAAATCTGCCGTATCGTGCTATATTCTGCCGATACGTTAAGCCTCACTAACTCGTTCACCATTGCTGATGGCATTCTGGACATCATTTGTGTCCGGAATGTGTATGAGTCAGGGTGTTTTATCATACGGCGTGCTGCCGTCATCATAGCATGGTACATTCCCATTATCCCCATATCACTGGAGTACGAGACCGACCAAAATGTGTCGGTGGCTTTCTGCACACACAACGTATCAATGAACCTATCAAACAGTCCTAAAATAAGCTGCTTATAGCTCCATTTCTTCTTCAGGCGGTAAAGTCCAACGACCTGGTTCTCATACCAGTCCTTAGCTCCCCCTCCTAAGAAAAATCCGTGTGCAACTACACGCTTGTGATTATTCTTTTTACCTCCTAGTCCCAGTAGCTCGAACCACCGGCACATGGAGATAACGTGCTCGTCAAATTTATTGATATCTGGTGACCCGCTATAGCTGCTAGGTACCGTTATCTTCAGGTTTCTATGCTCGTCGAACACAGATGACGCCGGGGCTTCCCGTCCCAGCGATAGTGGTGATGCAAACTCTCCTTCCACTTATTAATGTTTTTCTTGGACGCCCGAGCCGACGCATGGGCGTCCGGCTCGACGCTTTCCAAGCGATTACCCCGACGGCCATGTGAGTGGTGCTTGCGCCGTGCATTACGCTTTCGCCGGCGTTGATACGAACTCTCGGTTTCGTATATCGCCGTGGGGTACGCGAAGGCCCTTTTCCCTGGGACGAATCCGCGCTACTGGAATCGGAGTCGTCTCCAGATGAGTTAGGCACGTCAGGAGGTCCTCCCCCATTCACGCCTGAGGTCGAAACACGTCTTATACCACGCGATTTCGACTTGCGTTTCTTTTTCTGGGACTTAGACTTATGCACGTCCTCGAATGCACTGTCCGACTCGCTAGTACTGGAGTTTTTCACCTCCTCACGGTAATTGCGATCCGTTCCTGCCTCTGAGTCAGACGAATCGTCGTCCTCGCCAGACGACGATCCCTCACTGCCCGGGTCTCCTGCCGGCGCTAGTGGCGGAGCAGTGCCCGGTCGTGAATAATATCCACTTCGGTCATCCTTTTTTGGAGGAACCGGCGGTTCGTTCGCTTTGCGCTCCGGCATGGGCGAATTACCGTCTTTACGGTTAGACGACTCTGCGGCAGCATCGGCGAAACCTTTACCGGTTAGATCGCCTGGGTATTGTACTCCATTATTACCCACATCCACCGGTTGAACACAAGTGGAAGCAGGCTGATTCCCGCGTGAATCTTTCGTGTCTGCGGCTCCCAGGGAACATTTCACCCGTCCACCCCGGGTACCCACAGAACTTCCTCGACTCGGCGCTGGACCTACTTCAAACGGGTTTCCATCTTTGTCCCAGCTGATCCCCTGGTCCAAAGTTGCCGACTTTCCCGCTTTCATTAAATCTTGAAGCCGCATCCGTTGCAAAATTACTCTGTCACGAAAGGTATGTGTAATCCTCGTCGTGCCAGAGACCACTGGAGCAGCGTTATTAGCTGATTCCTTGTGCACCGAGCTAGCCACACTGAGTCCCGAGGGAGTTCTCCCCCCAGTTGTAGCAGCACGCCGTTGTGCTTGAGCAGCCGCTACGGCTGAGGCAGCTTCTTGTTCCCTCAATTGCTCTGCGGCGAGCGCTTGCTTTGTGCGCTCGCTCGACTCTCTTTGCAGCCGAGCCGCATCCTCTAGCTTACGCGCGCGTGCTTCCTGGTCAGCAGCAGCTTTCGCCGATCTCTGAACGGATAGGGCAAGCTCGCGCAACTGCTGCTCCTCTTGTGCCAATTTCTTGGCTAACAGATGATCGTGCTCGGCCTCAATTTCCTGGGCCAATAGATCTGCAGCAAATAGATGGTCGTCTTGGACCCGTAGTTCTCTCATGCGCCTTTCCTGCGCCAAGTATGATTCACGACGCTGCCGGTACAGTTCCGGATTCGCGAACATTTCGTGTTCACGACTAATTGCGTCTTCTGCAGCCTTTCGAGTGGATTCATCCCATCCATTATATGACGGTTCGTTTGTACAAATATTAAATTTGCGCGCGCGCACGACATCAGCGCGCGCACGCGAACAAATCACTACATACAATGTACATAATGTTACTAGTACTGAACATAAGATTATATACTGTCATCTACCTCAAAAGCCCCCGCAACCGTAGATGCGAGGCTCCTCAGTAGCACCTTGGGTCAATTACAAGCTTGCTGTCGTCCGTTTGTCTCGAGGGCTGGCGAGACAAAGGAACCAGACAAGTTGCAGAGACCGCGAGGCGAGGGGGAGGGGAGGGGAGGGGAGGGATGGGATAAACAGTGGCTATCGAAGTTGAAGCCAGCACAGGGCCGTTGTCGGTGGATGCTGGTGCTCTGGAGAAGAGAAGGAAAGTGGGTGACGTGTCCGATGGGTCTGGGCCTGAAAGCAAGAACAAACACTCCCACGATAGGCGAGGATCGGAACAAGTGGCGGTGCTTGCCATCATTCCATCTTTTCGTCTCCCTGAGAGTCTCCCAGGTCTCGCGAGTCTCTCGTTCTGTCCGTCCCAGCCTTCGCCTCGACTCTTGATCATCTCCCATGTGAGATCGCAGCCACACCTCCCAACTGAGCCCTCACGATGTAAGCCTTACCCCCCCCTATCGTGCTCTCGCTGGAAATTCCTTAGCCCCAACGCAGACGACTTTAAAGAGGATTCAAAAAGGATTGACAGGATGCAAGGGACGACGGATCCTAGGTAATTGGTTGTATGTGTCGATACTTCCTCGGCACCCTCGGCACAGTGCACGTAGACCTGACTTACGGAATGGTGTGTAACCGGATTTCTCCTAATAGTCAGTCCACGGTTGGCCGTGGGAGTTCTGTATGTAATTTCAATCGACCAGGGCGCGCGCGCGCGTTTTGGGGTCGCGCGCGCGCTAAATGATACGCGCGCGTGCGAAATCAATTTTTGTACAAACGAACCGTCATACGTTAGGCCGCCGATCGTCATCATCTACTTCCTCATGTTCTTGTGCTGTGCTCGGATGCACGCGCTTTTCCCCTTCTCCGCGCTCTCTTTTCTTCAGCGGGAATACTCTCGTCATCGCCGTACGTGTTTAAAATTGGCGACGCGTGATAAGGCGATAGTATTGGTGCCGCCGTTCCATTAGAGGCCTCTGCCGAGCTAGCCGGTAGTGGCACCCGGTGGGGAGCGGCGTTTATAGATTCTGTCGGACTTTCCAATATTGTGCTTAATCTCGCAGTATTGGCCTTGTGCGCTGTATCCTCCTCGTCCTCGACCTCCTCAACGGTTGGTCTAGGACTTTTCTTCCTCGTCGGAAGTGTATCCTCTCCGCCTGAGTCATTTTGCGGCTCGGACGCGGGTGTTTTCGGTTCCATTCTACTCGGTTCTCTAGGCCCGAGCTCATGGTGTTGGTTGCCCAATGCATGGTGGAAGGCCAATTCTTCCGTAGTGGGCATTAACAACGAGTCCACAGCTGACAGAGAAGATGATCCGAAAGTTAGATCGGGAATCACCGTCCGTGGAGGTTCTCTGTTGATGTCTCCAGCCGGTGGGCGATGATCATCTGTCGATCTCACGATCGTGGGGTCGACTATCAGTGGCGGTGGTGGATTATCATCTGCCACCACGCCGCTAATGCTGTGAGAGCTGCTCGCTTCCAGGCGAGCTGCTTCCTGTTCTCTTCGCTTCTTAGCCTGACGTTTTTCGCGTCGAATGCTGCTCGTCGAGCGTGTCTGGACGACCACGCTTTACGACAATAGAAGGAAGTGGGGTAATAACACAAATGTAACTGAATCGCGCGGTACCGACAATGAACTACTGCTGCCACGGAGTGGCGGCGGTTCTTCGACGTCGACGTTGATCGCGCAATTGACGCTCTCGACTTGAATCCCTACTTATGAAGTAGAGTTCAAAAAAGTGTAAAGGTTTGTAGACCTTTAACTTAGACAGATCTCGCCAATCGAACTTGCACAACCTTTTATTTAGGATGTAGTCGATAGCGTAGTGTAAAAGTAAAAAGTAAAGACTAGTCAACAAGTAGTGCAGTATTTATACAGTAAACGTCCTTTGGATCCTAATAGTACATCGCACAGGTAATATTAGGGTAAGCGTCCGAATGCGGTCAAGCCCCTATCAGGAGCCTCACACAGGGCCAGTGCGATCTTGAGGACATTCAGCACGTTACTGGGAGTTCTTTTGCCTGTTGGACTAGGCATTAGATCGGCATTTGCGGTGTAAAACGGGACCAGGAAGAGGAATCCAGTCCACCGAGTAATTAAGATCGTTCTCGTGTTTCATGCGTTCGGCTTCAGTTTCATTCTCAATTGAAATTCGGGTCAAGTAACCACAGAGAACAGCGGAAAGGAACGCAGTAGGAGAAAACAAAACAAGAAACCGGGCATTACCGCATATTTGTCGCCATATTTGGTGATATGAAGTGACAAGATGACCGCGCGTGGGAGATGAGGGCGGGACGTTGCGACGCGGTGAGGTGGTTACAGATGTGGGGAGACTGCAGAGTTCGCCTACGCACCTGCATTTGACGTGACTCGGTCGGGTGCGAATGATGGTGGCCGGGGCCATGGACGTCGCAGCGTCTGGCTGGGCGTAATCTCATTGCTCGACGTGGCACAGAGGAATTCTCCGGCAGAAAGGTACGGTGAACGGTGGATGCAGGTGGATGCAGAAACTCGGCGGGAGTATTCGCCGATGAGTGACATGGGGGAGCAGACGGATAGCAAAGTCACGCGTGGGATGCACGCAGCACCGGGATACAGGGAGAGGGTGTTGGGTGACGCGCGAGAAGAACGTGGGTGCGGCGTGGTAAGTGCGGGCGCAGGGGATTGCGAGGAGGATTGAGGACGGTGGTACGAGAACAATGGCTGTAACGCTTGTAAGTAAGCGCTATAGCGGGACGAATTGTGGGCAGCGCGGTAGGGTGAGACGCAGAACGGACGCGTGAGGAACTGAGGACTGGTGCTAGATACAGTACTTGTCACGATAAGCGCCCGGAGCGCCGTGAAAGGCCAGCGGAGGAGCGGGAAGAGGGATGGTGAGATTAGCGTAGCGCAGTAGGGTGGGACACGCATACGACTTGCGTGTGGATAACCTGAGCGAAGGGAGGAACGTGGTGGATTGAGAAGTCGGGCGGCTGGCGGCGGCGATCAAGGGCTGCACATGCAAACAAACGCGTCGTGTCATCGACGGCGGCGCGTTAGCGAGACATGAGAGCGGCGGCGCCGGTGGGGAGGCGCTGGCAGGAACGCCATTCGTTGTATCACGGGCACAAACGCCGCATTTACCGGCGGTTCTGGGGTGGCCGGGAGCCGGGCGGGACTCCGCGGAAGTGCCATCGCGCGGAAATGTCGACGGCATCACCTTTACATGGAGAGGTGAGCGGCGCAGGGCGAGCCGGAAGCGACGAGGTCGCATGTCGTTGGGCGCGCCGATCACCTTGACATCGGGTTTGATCGAAGGCGGAGCACAGGCTCACCTTTAGGGCGGAGCCGGAACCGGCCGGTACGGTTTTTTTGGGGAGAGGCGGGCACGCCGATGATGATGACGAAAATTTTGATGGGAGGCGAAACCTTTTGATGGCGCGACGGGCGTGACAGCATGTAATAACACGCGTCAGGCCAACTTTTGCGAGAGTCAACTCTGGTTTGTTTCCCTCAATCTCAGTTCAAGGTGGACGTAAAAATATGGGAAAAATAGAGCATGGACGGGGGATGTAGGGGAATCGAGCCATGTCCTTTTCGCATATATGGACGGTGCAACGGGCGCCCGGCAGGCCCAAAGGTGAGAAGAAACAGTGTTTTTTGGTGATACTATCTATGCCCTGAGATAGTTACGAATGGCGGGAGGGGACGGGAAAGCAGCGGTCGGCGCGGCAAAAGCAGAATAATTGCCAAAAGTTACATGGTACCTTTGGAAAATTGAACGAAAAAGGTGAGCCTCGGTGCATAATATTGAAGGGGGGAAAAGGCTCAAGATGAGGAACAAAAGGTGGAGTGGGATCTGGGGCTACATGTACATACCAAGATCTGATTTTTCCGGCAGGTTTTGGATACGCCAACGTTATTTTCAACAGCTCTGAATTTTGGGCTTCCCTATATTCCTAGGGAATGAAACCAAAGAGTCTCAAATGAAAGCCGTCCATTTCGTTAAAGAAACGGATAATCCGCCCGGGCCTCCGGCCTGTCCATCAATTGATGGGAATTGTCAACTGCAGCTCTACACGGTTTTCTGCACACGTTTGCCACTGCCCCTCAGTCTTTCATCCCACATAGCAGGAGACTGAGTGTGAGCACCTTTTACATATTTACCTACTTCTATTATTTACTTACTATGTTGTAGTACGCGCCTTCCACGCATTTGCAGATCTTGTCATCTTCCGCTCACTCGTGTCGGCCACCCCATCGACGGTAACCGACATCATCACAATAGGCTTGGCCCCCAGTCCCCATCAACAAACCCTGCCCCGTCCGGGGCCATGGAGTACTAGACGCGATGGTCGGGTCGTAACGACATCAGGTTGGACTATTTTCAATCAATAATAAGTACTTGACGTTACAAAGCAAATATATATGTTTTTGCCGCATTCCATATGTCTTTAAGAGCATCTTCGAGTTGTCTTGAGAGAGTCTTGCCCAACATGCGTCGCATCTTTCAGAGCTTTCCCAAGACTTTGAGACCTGCTTAGCCAAAGATGCGGGTCTTTGGAAAAAAAACCGTCTTTGGTGACGTCTTGCCCAAGAGGTCAAAGCCGCCAAAGATAAACATGTAGTTTTTACTGATGCGCCATGATCAACATCACTCATCTCGCTCTAATCCGAACCTGTCATGACTCTCGGGACTTTGTTGGCTGTATCACCTCGTTCCAGGCCGCCGGAACCGCCATTTAGTTCCCTATTTTGATCAGCATGGTCAATAAATTGTTACGTTCTGAATGCAAATAATTCACTATGAGTGCATTTTAGCAAGGTCCACTGCGGTGCTGGGTGCGTCTCCTCTCATTCTAAGTACTTATGATTTCAGATCTTCGAAATATTTATTCAAGTTCCATTAGTACATAACCATATGTCTGCCCAGTCCCTACCCGGTGTTTCAAGAATCAGAGGCATTATTATCTCGTACGTACGCTGGTATCGTTTCGATATCAACATTTGCTCCTTTCTCGAGGAGTAATCGAACGACCGACTCGTGGCCTCCCTTCGATGCGACCTGCAGGGCGGTTCCGAACACTCCTAGCTCTGAAACTACTAGCGATAGATCAGTCACGTCAAAACCCTGCCTGACCGAAATCTTGGCCAGGCGATCTAATGTGACCGGTGACAGGGTTTTGGGGTCGCCTCCGGGCGCATTTACATCCGCACCCATTTCAATGAGCAACCGAACCAGCGACTCGTGGCCCGCCTTCGATGCAGCTTGCAGTGTTGTTCCAGAAAATTTGTCCTGAGCATTTATGTCGGCTTTTTTCTCGACGAGTAGTCGTACTAGTGACTCGTGGCCTGCCCTGGACGCAGCGTGCAGAGCTGTTCCAATGAACTCTCTCCACGTATTCACGTCTGCGCCCGTCTTGATGAGGAGCCGAGCAATGGACTCGTGGCCCATAATCGATGCGGCCTGCAGCGCTGTTCCAATTGGTGCTCCTTCTACCAGTGCATTCACGTCGGCACCCAGGCTGATGAGCAATTGAACCACCGATTCGTGACCTTCTAGCGACGCAGCAAGCAGGGCCTGCTCTGTTCCGAGAATGTCTTTCTCAACATTTTCGTCGGCATTGCTCTCGAGCAGTAGTCGAACTGGCCTCTGTATGCCGCAGCCACGAGTGCTGTTCCAAATTGGTCATCATGCATATTCACGTCGGCACCTAAATGAATCAGGAACTGAACCATGTCATCGTTTCCTTGGGACGACGCTAACTGCAGTGCGCTTCCTCCGTTTGCATTCACGTCGGCACCATTCTCAATGAGAAGTCGAATTATTGCCATTTTGGGAGGATTGCTCGTCATGTATTGCGACTTATGGTAGCGATGAGGGCCCAATAATAATATTTTTGAGGCGGTCTCCAGAGCCGTTCCATGTGTCCCTGACCGTGCATTGACATCGGCACCCTTATTGATGAGGAGCTCGGCTACCGAGTCGTGTTCAAAAAATGATGCGTTCTGCAACGCAGTTCCGTACATTCCTCCCAGAGCGTTCACATCCGCGCCGTTCTCGATTAGCAGGTGAGCCCTCGATTCCGCGCCAATGCGCGAGGCGACTTGTAGAGCTGTTCCGTAAAAATCGCCCCGCCCATTGACGTCCGCACCCATCTTGATCAAGAATTCAACCATCGAATCGTCGGACTCGTGCGTCGCGGCCTGAAGCACATTCCCATAGTATCCTCCATGCGCGTTGACATTGGCACCCTTCTTGTTGAACAGGAGAACTAGCGACTGGTTGTCCTTGATCACCGCTGCGTGCAGGGCTGTTCCATAGACATCTCCCACGGCCTTTATGTTGGCACCATTTTCAAGGAGCAGTTGAACTATCGGTTGGTGGCCCTGGTGAGATGCAGCTATCAGGGCTGTTCCGAAGTAGCCTCCGTGAATGTTCGTGTCGGCACCCATCTCAATCAGGAGTCTAACAACTGACTCGTGCCCACGGTATGACGTGGCATGTAATGCAGTTCCGTATAACACCTGTGTTGTGTCGTACACACCCTTCTCCATGAGGAGAATAGGAGAGAGTGATTTATCACCGAGTTTTATTCCCCAGCATGAGCGTGGATGCAGTGCGGTTCCAGATTCGGGTTCCTGCGCGTTCACGTTGGCACCCAACTGGATGAGGAATCGAACGACCGACTCATAGCCCATTTCGGCGGCGGCCTGGAGAGCCTCTTCGAATCGTCCATGATCATTGTGGTCGGTGTCAACACCATTTTCAACCAAAAGCTGAACCATTTCTAGGTGGCCGTAGCATGCAGCGACACACAAAGCATCGAATCCTTCATTCTTTTCAAATTGCCCTTCAGTCAAAAGGTGCTTGGCAATAATTAACAAGTTGGCTGATGCTGAAATGCACAGTGGTGAAGCTGATAAGTGCCCCCAGCCTGGATAATCCCAGTAATACATCAAATGTAAGCGGCATTTAGAGTGGTAAGAGCGCCAAAAACGTTGCCAGGAATGAGCTGTTGCAAGAAAAGATTTGATCTGATTTTGGAGTTGCAGTTCAGCCTGCCCAGCAGCATATAATAGGCAGTATTGGCTGTATGCAACTAATGGGTGTTCAAGGACAAATTCTTTCTGCTTGTCCACGGGATTTGGCAGATTTGCAAACTCTGTCAGGGAAGCTAATGTGTGTGGTTTAGCCTCCTCGTCCGGAGAATCCGGCAGATTTGAAAAGTCTGGGGAAGCCATATATGTGAAAATTCTGGACGTAATCTCCGTTAGAGCCTGGGGATATCGATGTGGCTGGATGGTGTGCATGTATTCCTGTGTAGTGTAGTGGATCAACCGAACCACAGACATCGCCTCATCGACAATGACCAGGCCAGCACAAACAGATAAAATGATGTCGGTGTTCAACAGATTGTCGGGATCAATAGATTCGGCTCCAGGTTCGATTGCCAACGCCTCGCGAAGCTCATTGACAAGCAAAGGACGGACTGCATATGCCACCCAGGTCAGAACCGAATGAGCTAATTGTCGATCATCCTCGTTCTGATGGTCTAATCGTTCCATCGCTTCGTCATACGTGCGGTCCAAGTCCTTTGGTAGACTGTTAAGGGCGTCCCGTACGGCTTTAATAGTGTTCTTCGTCGAGAGAGAATCGAGATGGAGTTTAGCAAGCAAGAACCTGTACAAATACATGAATTTCATCTCATTTTGAACCGGAAAGATACCCACATTCCCTCGACATTGCTGAGAATTCTAGACTTGATTTCTTCACTCAATTCCGGGCGCGTCCGAACGTGTTTAGATAGGCGGGGAGATTTCCGGACGTACATCTCGATATAATGGCGAATATCGTTCTCAGTTGCATTAATATCTAGGGTGCGTCGGCCTGGAAAGAAGGGGTCCAGGGTAATGTGGGGCCGTGAAGTGAACATCAGATTGACAGTGGGTACCGCCATCGCCATCGATAGATATTCGAGCAATTTGAGCCGTGGGGCTTCTGGATATTCATCCAAAGCATCCACAATCAAATAAACTTTCGAATACTCGGCAATGGCAGAGCGAAGTATCTGGAAAACTTCATCCATCGATGGTCTGGTCCCTCATTCGTGATGGTCTTTGTACAACTTGTGCACTGCAGACGGCATAGGTCTGCCAACCACAAGCTGTTTCCAGAGGCTGGCAAGAAGATTAACTGGCGCTTGCATCTCGATTTCCTTGTGATTCAAATAAATGCATGCGACAGCGATGTTTGCGTTCAGGGACCGAATATGATTTACGACCATCGATCTATTAACAGTATGTATTGGCGGTCATGCAAAAATAATGAGTCAATGGACTACGCACACAAGGACAGTCTTCCCAGCTCCCGCTGTGAACCCGGTTCTGGTTAGCAGACAAATCGAATATTAAGCAGGACAATCGTACGCATTCCGTGGCACCAGAGGATTCGTTGGGCACTAGATTCCCAGTCTCGGAATCCAGCGTCCGCAAGGAACCACTCGCCGGTTCCTGGCTGCCAAACACTGAATATGTCCGCCTGTCGCTGGAAAAAATTGAGCGCGGTTATCCACTCAAGTATTTGGTCTCGCTTGGCAGTTGTCTCCGCGTCCCTAATGTCATTAAGCCGAGTAAGACGAATGCCCTCACGCCGGATCGAGGAGCACGCACCAGACATCATTTATCAACCAGACAGTGATCAAAGACTTGATACGCTGGAACTCGGCAAGATGCTCCTGAGCCTCCTTCTTATTCCACAGTGTCCACGTCAGCTGTTTCGAGACTTTGGACAGCCGGCCTTCTGCAGGACGCAATGTGTCGATGAAGTGCTCCAACGAAGTCTTGAACATGAGCAACGGCTCCTTCATCTGCTGGAGAGTGGGGCTCGACGGGTTAGCGCGAACCCGTTTCTCGAGCTCCACGAGCATCGGCTTGAGGTGGCCATCTCTGCGACCAACTTCCGCTGTTCCTCCGGTGCGTGGAGGAAGTCTTTGACGTATTCGAGGGCCTTGAGCCCCGTATCGAGGAGCTGGATGCTACCAGTCACGATTCCAAGTGTCTCTGCCATAGAGGGTGAGGGGAAAGAGAGACGAGTCGAGCGTCTAAAGCTGTTGACAATCAGCGCCGATAAAGCTGTGCATGTAAAGCTGTGGAATCACTTGATTTCAGATGATTCGGACAGCTGGGTATTTTTATAGCCTCACTGCGTTCAGCCGGGCCGTAGACAGCGAGCCGTCAAAGCCGTGGTACCCCGATCTATTTTTGGTCTACCTCTGTCTAAGGACCCAGACCGTGATGGCTTAGGGCAGGACCTCTGATAATCATGCCAAATGCTAATCCCAAACCGGACAAATTTCGGGAAATTTATGCGACATTTAGAGCCAAATTGGGTGCGAAATGACCGTGTGGGCACAAAATTTGGGCGAGGAAAGAGACGTGTCACTGATCGGCCCGGTTGCCTGAAGATAGGGGCCGCCAACATCTGCCTTTCTGTTTGCCCGTCGTCTCGGATCCCCTCCCCGAAGTGTACACTTTCGTAGGTATTTCTTTCTGTTTCCTCCTAATATACGTCCCCTCCCGCGACAAAGCAGAATCACCGTCCAAATAATTGGAATACCATGATGGCCAGGCTCTCAGCAAATGGAAGAAGGCCCGGTAGTGGATGGGCCGCGTCCGCTAGAAGTAGAGAAATAAATTCATGCATACAAACGCGAGAACCACTCGTTCCACTCGAGCCCGGGCCGTATCCTCGACCATGAATCTTTTTAATTCCGGGGTGCCATGCTCGATGGACGTGAAGATATCAACTTAGAGATAGTCGTTTTCCCGTTATATCCTGGTCTGGTTATCGAGAGTTTTTTTTAAAATGATTGGGAAGAATAACCTCGTTATATCCGACTCTGGCTCAATCTTCCTCGAGGTTCTTGAGTTTGTATCGTTTCTCATTCCGGAGGAGGCACCAAATATGTGCGGTAAGAGCAAAAAAAGCTTTCGGACAGACCGGTCATGCCTTCGGGGGAGTCGAACGCCCGCCTTCCCTTGTAGACTTGATAACGATAATTCTATTGCCCGGGGATGACCAGCACTGGTTTTCGATAGCTAGATGTATGTTTCGTTCCGCGGTTGGCCATACACTACAATGACGTGGGTTATACGGCCCACATATGATGCTCAATGATGATTTGGTTCTCACGGCGACGGCACTTGAGCGCCGAAGAAGCTATTTTTTCTACCAGCAATTGTGTTGTCGCGGTGAGCCAAGTGAAGTGTATATTGAAAATTAAATTATATGCAACAGGCAGTCTGTCACTTGATCACACTGGCGAGTGGAAAGCATGGAGATAAATGTATCTTGTTAAGACATGTTATATAGTGAATGGGCGAATCATCGTTGCCCAAGCATGAAAGAAGCAGATAATCAAACAGTATTCGGTACAGGCTTGGTTGTAGCACTAGGAAGAACCGATTCGTAAGTAGCATTGAGAATTTCGGTATGCTGAGCGGAACGAGGGATAAAGTCACAGACAAACGGCTTGGGGAAGCTAAACGGGTAGATAGAGGCATATTAGACGGAACAAGTGAGTGCAATGAACGGCAAGTACCTCGTGGCCGTAGAGTTTGCCAGGACGAGATCAGGTTCAATAGGTTGACCATCGGGACCAATAGCTTTGCGAATGTCGAAGACGTATAGAATTGTAACAATCGTTATCCAGAGAGTCGAGTCTGAGATCTGACGCCCAGGACAGACACTGAGAGGAAGTCAAGTGAGAAACTAAAGTAACATACAACAGCGAAAAGACGAACCGACGTCCATATCCAAAAGCAAAGTCGCGGGGCTCGATGATGTTAGTAAAGAGCTTAACCCCATCTGTGAAACGTTCGGGACGGAACTCTTCAGGTTCGGGGAATATGGATTCGTCTCTGGCGCATTCACTAGCGGTGTAGGTGTAGCGATGAGTTGATTTCAGGAGATGCAAAATCTCTTACTAGGAGTTTGGAACGACCATAGTTCTTGCGGGGATGAAATAGCCGTTATACTCCTCGTCATTGGTCAACTGGTGAGGCAACGCTGGAGTATCATGCCCGATTAATATTCTGCGAGGGACATCACATAGTACTGACCAATGGGAGCTACAACTTTCCACCTTCGAGAGATTGTTATCAGAATGACCGAACGAGTTCAAGCGGAGGTACCTCATAATCTCTTTCAAAATACCGTCAATGTAAGGCAGTAGAGGACGATCGGAGAAAGTTGGCATTCGTCCATCAGCAACAACTGCATCGATGTACACTTGTGCTTTCTTCTGGGTGTCGGGACTGGCCAACATCGCAAGAATAAAGATCTTGATCATAGCTTCCGTCTACAGGAGCAGAGGTCACGATTAGAGCTATATCCGGAGGATCACGGCTTACGACGTCAGCACCGGCTGGGCTCGATGAATCAGACTAAGGTTAAAGAAGGAGAGTAGTCTTACCCGCGAACGACTCTGCTGTAATCTCCTTGATCATGTGTTGGTTCGCGATACTACCATCCGGGTTCATGTTCTGTTCGATCAACCATCTAGTCATCGATGGGGCAGCTTCTTGACGTTCCTAATGACCCAGGATGATGCCTTGGTGGATATTTGACAGTGACAAGTGAGGGAACTTACGACTTGTTTCTTGACCATATTGTAGGGCAGATTCACCATATCATTCATGGAGTCATAACAGGCCTTGAAGGCCTTGGCTTCTTTACGACCGAAGATCCAAGCGGGGAAAAGCGTCACTGTAATTGACAGAAAAGGTCAGACTCGAGGCTGATCGGGGAAGGAGAGACGTACAGAAGGGGAGAACTTCAGCGATGTGAGTGCCTAGAGCCTTGGATGCTTCTCGGAAGGAGTGATTCATGTTGTTGGCCAACCCGATCCACTGGTCGTGCTCGGTATAGACTACAACGAGAACACAGTGAGCTGATGATTCTCGGAAAGATCGAAAGATAGCATGTACCAGCGTGTCCATAGGCAATTCGCATGATCGTGGTTCCAGTCATTCTAGCATGCTTGTGAACGAGGAACTTTGACAGAACTCTATGCATATTTACCGGTCTATTAAGAAGAGAAACCTTTCTGGTGTTGCTAATATCCTGCGAGCGAGATCAAGGGCCTCTTTGTGCATATACTGTTCGTAATGAGGCATCGTGTCTTTGTTGATACTCTGGAAGACCATCTTGCGCCGATCGTGGATCTCACCGTCATACTTCCAGGTGAAGATCGCCCAGCCAAGTCCGCACCTTCGATATCGTAATGATGTCAGAAGACTTTCTGTTCCACAACAAAGAAAGAATAGGTTTACCAGCGCTCGAGAATAGGCATTCTGGGTCTATCGGCCGAGTTGGCGCCTCGTTTGTGTAGGATGTCCATTACCGTCTCGCGAGAGTTACAGACGAGTATATTTCGGCCAAGGATACTGAGGAATATAAGATCACCTAGTGGGATAAACACGAAAAGTTGACAGGAAAGCCACTGAACATACCATAACTTTTCTTCCACTCGGAATATTGAAGATGAGAACCCTCAGCGGGAAGGTCGTAATAATTGCCAATAATTGGATATCCCTTTGGACCTGGTGGGAGACGGGCACGCTTGAAACGGGCTTCCCTGCTACGCCAGAAAAGATAGACAACGGACGCAAGAAATGCGCACAGAAGGGCAGCGAGACGTGTCTCGTTCGAGAGCAAACCCATCTTCGGTGGACCAGTCTGAAGGTGGTGGAATGTGCTGTGAGAGTGGGAGAGAGATCCTGTCACGCGAGCCGGCGAGATTATAAGAGACTTGTGATCTTTCGGAACGAGTTTATGAGTGGATAGTACTCTGTCCAGAGAGACGACTTGTAGTCCCCATTGATTGGCTGATTGACGAGAAGCGGCGGCCCTGAAAATTCTGACACTATTCAGCTATTTTCACGGAATTTTTGAAGACACATGGCCAAGACGCTGACACTACTTGCTACATCGAGTTAGAGAAAGGACACATGAACAGACACGAACCCGTACATTCGCCGGAAATAAAGGTCATGAGGCCTATCAGGCCTTCAGGGCTATCAGCGACGTTCAATAACCGTGGCATATAACGTAAAATACGGCAGAGTTATTTCTTCCGACCAATGCTGTTCGGATTCCCGAGAGAAATAAAGGTCATAAGGCCTATCAGCTATCGGCGACGCCTCAATAACTGTGGCATATAACGTAAAATACGGCAGAGTTATTTCTTCCGACTCAGTGCTGTTCTTCGGATCCCGCTCGTATCTAAGGGTTAGTAAAAGAAGCTGCTCTGCTTCCTGGGGCCTCGGAGCTCTCTCTCTGTAGTTCCTCCATCATGGTTACCACTCAGAGTCTTAACAGTGACGATGCTCGTCTGGCTGAGCTGGGCTATAAGCAAGAGTTCAAAAGACACTTCACGTTATGGGAGACATTCGGCCTCTCCTTTAGCATGGTCACCGTCGCGCCTGGCATCGCGTAAGTCTCATGGATAAGCTTTGTTTCTGATTCCGATGAGGGTCAATAGTTCAGTATTCTTCATCTCTGTCTCTAATGGTGGACCGGTCTCGATGATTTGGGGAGTAAGTGCTATCTATCTACTTCACTTTCGTCGTCCTAATGGATCCTAATCATTAGTGGGTGACTGCTGGGTTCTTTATCACTCTCGTTTGTATCGCAGTCTCGGAACTCGCATCTGCCGCTCCTACCGCCGGTGGGCTGTACTATTGGACTTACCGGTATGCCTCTCCGCGATGCCGCAATCTCCTCTCGTGGATCGTTGGTTGTGAGTACTTCGTATCCGCTGCAAGAGTTGCGACTAACACAAATGATTAGATTCAAACACTATATACCTCATGGCCGGTGCTGCGTCTGTTGCCTGGTCGATTGCGCTCCAGATTGCTGCCTGTGTTACCATCGGATCGAATTTCACCTGGGCGCCTACCACTGCGCAGCTTTTGTCAGTGCCCACTGGCCTTAGCATCGTTGCACTTGGAAATCTGACTTGGCGCTCAGTGGTATATCTACCGCCGTGCTGGTAGCACAAGCCGTAGTGGCTTGCTTTGCTACTCGTATCATGGCTCGTTTGCAAAGCTTCGTCATTGCTATCAACTTCGCGTGTGTGCCACCCAAAGGCTTCTGGGATGTTGTCACTAACACATCGATAGTTTGATTTTAGTGGTGATCATATCTCTTCCAGCTGCAACGCCGAAGGAATTCAAGAACGATACGAGATATGCTCTGGGTGGATTTGACAACGGTGCGATTGTGTCCCGTTCATCTTCGGCCGTCCATCTAATTCAATGACATAGTCAACGGCTGGCCTAACGGATTTGCCTTTTGCTTAAGTTTCCTCACACCACTCTGGGTTATTGGTATGACGCCATCGAGTGAACCAGATTCGATTAGTAACAGCGGTCTTGCTATCTAGCTGCCTTCGATGTGACTGCCCACATTAGCGAGGAAGCTTCCAATGCCAGCTTTGCGGTCCCGTGGGCGAATATGATGGCTACCAGTCTCGCGGTCATAACCGGTGTCGGTAAGTTATTGTTTCTCGCCCAATTGCCACGATTTAACCTCCCACTAGCGGTTAACATCGCCGTCGCATTCTGTATGGGGAATGATCTTCTGTCCATACTTTCTGATCCTACTGGTCAACCTTTCGCAACGGCAAGCTGCAGCCGAGCTTCCGTTTTCCTCACAACACCTTACATGAGCATTTTATATAGGTACTGCATAATAGTTTGGGACCAAAGGCTACGATCGCTGTGTTCACTTTTATTGCACTAGCGTTGTGAGTTATCTTTGTTGCGATGGAATGCTATTTCTCATGAGCCCGCCAGATTCCTGACTGAAGTCAACTTTGTACGTTGACAACTTTCTTGATATATACCGCGAACTTACTTTTATTACCTAGACTTTGGCCGGATCACGCCAGACTTTTGCTTTCGCTCGAGACGGTGGTCTTCCATTCTCTTTCTGGATCTACCGGATGAACAAGTTCAGCGGAACACCCGTCAACGCAGTCTGGGTTGTCACTAGTGTGGCATTCATTTTCACTCTTCTCGTCTTCGCCGGACCAACGGCTGTTACCACCATTTTCTCTCTCCCCATTGTTGCGCAATACCTCTCGTATATCATTCCCATCTTCTGCCGACTCGCTTTCAAAAACGATTTCACACCCGGGCCGTTCTATACCGGTCGTCTCGTAAGTTTGACTCTTCTCTCTCGACGGGATGATATCCTTACGTTTCACCGCAGAGTGCTCCGATTTCAATCTTCTCCCTCGTTTGGATGGTCTTTATGATTATAGTCTTTATGTTCCCAGCAACACCCATAGTTTCGTCCGTCAGCATGAACTATACAAGCGCATGCCTCGGCGCGTGGGTTCTTTTGTCTCTTGTCGGGTATTATTTCCCATTCTACGGACTCGGAGGTGTCTATTGGTTCAAGGGACCGGTACGTAATATAGATACTGAGAGGGAGTTCACCTCGCGCGCTGCGAGTATGGAGAAACCAGGCGATTCCAATAACCTCGAGAAGAAAGCCTAACATTTGATTTTCAAAAGGCTTTCTGCCTAGCGTTACATATGATAGTCTGCCGTGCTGTATATATATAGTTCTCTATGCTGCAAATCCATAATAATTTCCCTCCTTGGCCCCTTAGTGTACGTACGTATTGTGGAGTGCCGGCGGCATGAAGCTAGGTCTGGAGTTGGCTTGAGCGTTCACTTCGGCCATCTGTAGAGAAATAGATAGAACACACGTGTGCATCGACCAAACCAATTGTGTCAAGTCATACGTGGATCAAGGAACATGCAGGTGGGTTATTATTTTGGAATGAGACGATGGTCATTGAGCTGGACGAGAGAAATTTCTCTGGGTCAAAACCGCAATAAATTCAAGTGACGATTCATTTATGGAAAGCAAAGACTCTGACTCTGTGTGGGGCTTGAAAATAGCACAATAATTGCGTTTCTCGATTTTACCACATCGTTGTCTTGCATAAATGCTGATATTAAAAAGAACTACATAATCTCCATACTTTCCGCCAATTCCAAAAATCTAAACGAAACTGGGTGACTTTCCATAAGCTTAGAAAATTCCGGGGGAATATTTTTCGTCGTTTCGCCGAGATGCCGAGGCAGCTGTCAGGACCCCATCAGACTTATATCTCATTTTCGCCGACTCGTACCCTCCAATAAATGTTAATTTTTTTATCATCTGTAGGGGGGATACCCACCCCTCTACAGATTATACTTGATTGATTTATCGTTGAATAAAAGTCGCTTCGCCTAATCGGGCTGCATGTCACAGATTCCGCAGACGTCACTCTTCTTCTGCCAACCATGTTGGTCGACTACACACTCCCTGCTGGCCACAATGCCATCGTTCCATGGCAGCGACGAATCCCAAACCCAATTTGATGTCAATTTCAACCACCAGAACACTAGGTCTCCCTGATAATCCCCTGGTTCTGGCCAGAAGCTGCTCATCTGACTCCCTTTCCTCCTCTTCCATATCTTCCAGCTATTACAGCTGTTTGCAAAATTGATGACAGTCGGCACAAAATAAATAAAAGAACAACTTTTGATGTGACCTTTTTCTGACCACGCAGCTCATTCATTTCTCAACGGATTTGTTCGGTTTGGTACCGTTCTAAAGGGCGTAAACAGGGCTTTCGATTCGTGCCCGGTGGAGCGTGTAATTTGTAACATTTGGGGTACTCAAAATTGGCCTCTGTTGTATCCAACCGAATCTTGTACTGCTCAATACTCCGTCAGCTTCTAACGAATCTGGTAGATTCTGGGTGTGTTCGAAAGCTGTAGCCTTGGCATCCATTCTCAGGGAGCCAAATTGTGTCGCAGTGGTCTGTAGTCTCTCTGCCGTGCGAACCTCTGATTTATTTGACCAATCATACGTACAACGGCCAGGTCAGGGTCAAACCATTTTCTCTCCTTGTGGAAGCGTATGCCACCACGTCGCCTTTTAGACGCAACCGACCTCGAGAGAATTGGTTTATATTTGACAGAGTAATAAGAGAAACAAGTTACAGTTGTAATCACTGGAAGCGAAGTTGGACGACCTCCAATTTCGCGAATTACACACTGTGCAGGGCACTAGTCGAAAGCCCTGATCAATACCTCTCGAACGGTACCAAAGACGAGCAGATCGGTGGAGAATTGCACGGGCTGTGCATTCGGCAAAGAGCCAGATCAAAACTTGTTCTTATTTATTTTTTATGCCGACTGTCATCC
The DNA here is from genome assembly GCA_029281465.1 of Mycena epipterygia. Lineage (NCBI taxonomy): Eukaryota > Fungi > Basidiomycota > Agaricomycetes > Agaricales > Mycenaceae > Mycena > Mycena epipterygia. The sequence goes on along the minus strand of JARJCQ010000044.1, from coordinate 760,692 downwards.
ATTTTGCAAACGGCTGTAATGGAAAAGAAACGCGTCAATATCCATCATTAGGTGCGCTCAGAGTAGGATTTCAGCGGCCGGCCGCAGACGCTGAAGGTCATGTGCCAGTGTCACATCACCGACCAAACAGTCTTTCCGATGATGTCCGAAATCCGGACTTGGTGCCCGATCACCGACTACTTGTCGAGCGCGCTGTCGGGATCCCGCACTTGTCCCGCTCGTTGCGTCGGTTGTCATCGGGCACCCTAAATTACTGTCAAATCCTCGAATGTGTTTCCCAAGTGATCGAAACCAGAGATATCAACTATTCAAACTTTTTTCGCGAAGCATAGAGCAAATCTTCTCAACACCTACAATGGCCAACATCGGAGGCGATGGCCTGCTCGTTGTTGTGCGAATTCGGACCATCATTTCTTGATCTCATTTGGCTTTTGATGTGACTAAGGCACGTGGGCTTCAGCGTCCGCGGCCGGCCGCTGAAGGTCTACTCTGAGCGCACCTATTGTCGAAGCGGGGACGCGTTGGATGGAAGCTCAGAAGACGCGTTGATGGCTGATGTTTGCCAACGACAGTTTGCGCAAATAGGTGTATATTCATCAACGAAAATATGTCTTTATTCTTTGGGGAGGCTTATGGGAAGCAAGAAGGAAGAGATTATTGGATTAAATCGACATGCCGGCATCGCTGGCACCGCTCAGATCCACCCCGAGAATTTTCTAAGCTTATGGAAAGTCACCCACTAGTCCGCCAAAAAAGACAGAATTTGTTGGGGACCGCGCTACATGGGGTTTTTTATAAGGAAACTGGTCTCGAAACCTGCACGTTCTCATATCCGATTTGGATTCCGCATACTTCTATCTATGAGTTTGCCCTTAATACCTCACCCCCGTCGCGCTACATACCCCTTCAAAAATCGCATTTTTTTCCGCCCCTGAATTGCCTGAGATTTGCAATTCTCGGTCGGGGGGGCGGAAAACTCGTGTTTTTGATGCACTACAGCCGCTACAGGTGTTACGATGCTGTTTTTAGAATGGAGTTTTGTTTGGCGCGGTTGGAACTGTAGCGCCGCCGCGCATCCTGCCCACCACAACACTCTACCTCCCTACAGCCGCTATATCGTCTGCTACACCTGGAGCGTCTTCGGCAACCTCGGACGGCCGTTACTCCCTCTACCGCAGCGTTGCTTCGCTATCGATGTCACTCGCGCTTCGGCCACTGGCTTCTACGGTCCATCCCCGACGCCGCGCTACGACCCCTGTCGCCTTCGATGCTACCACGCGACGCGTTTGTTTGCGCGCGCGTGTCGCCATCACCGCCGTCGGCGATAACGCGGCCTCTGACTCACACCACCACCCACCATCGCTGCCACTTCCATCGCCTCGCATGCATGCCACGCTCACCGCGCACGACTTGCCGCATGCGCGGCACCCGTTGCTCCAGTTCCCTGTTGTCTATGACTCAGTCTTCGCCTTCTCCTGCACCATGAGCCGCACGGTGACCATCTTCCGCGCAGTCCCACATGACGCACGCGACCGGACGCATCTCCAGCATGCCGTACACCACCACCGGCGGGCCCACACCGAAGCATCATCAATGGAGCATAGCAGTCCCCCGCCCTTAAGGTATATCGTTCGTTCCTTTCCATCCATCTCCCGGCGCCCTTGCCCTCACTTTCCCTTTCGCCAACCTCTTTACAGCCCCACCGCCTCCATTCATCTCCCCACCGTACCATCTCCATCCCCGTGATAATGTCTCGCGGGGCGCACGTTTTCGAATCCCCCGCACGCATGTCGCCTCTCCGCCCACGCGGCTCGGCTACAGCAAGTACTCTCGCCCGCCCATCCAACGACGCTTCTCCCACCGCGTTTTTGCCGAGCACATGCGCAATCACCATCCACCCGCACGCCACGTCGATACAGTCTACACGCGCGCAGAATACGCATGCCGGCTGCGTCCTCGACACCCGCCCACGCCACCGCCGCGTCCTCGTCCACAGCCCACGCTGCGCACCGCGATTCTGCAGCTCGAGCCCTTCGCCACGCACACGCCCCGCCGCATATCTACGCGCATTCCGCTCTTCGGTGACCGCGCATCCTTTTTCATCCACGACTCAGCACCGACTCAGCACCCACCTGCGCAATCTTGCGCGTGCGCGACGTCGGAACCCGTCTCGCGCATTCCACGCAGTCGCCGCCTTCAGCGTGGTGCACATTCGCGTTCGCGGGAGAGCCAGTAAGCTGCGCCCACCGACCCTGCACCACAACGAATCCCGCTCGCTCCCTAGTGCGTCGCATCCGCGCTCCACCTCCCAGTACATCACATCGGACCCCTACTTCTACTCTTATCGCGACCTCTGATCCTTGTTTCGACGATCTTTTCGTCGTCCTTCATACTTTACCGGTTTCTTCAATATTCATGCCCTGCTGAGATAATCGGCGGCGGCGGCGAGGTCGGCGTACGCCCCAGCTTCCCGCTCGTCCACGGCGTCTGCTGCATCCTCGTCGTCGTCGATCCAGTCGCCGTAGTCTGTGGGATCGATTCCATCCATCTAACTAAATGTGAATATGCTTACAATTCTTTTTTGCCGCCACTGTACCTTGCGCACTGGATGCGGAGGCCATGAGGCGAGATGCAACTGCCAACCATTGGGACGAGGGCTGCGACATGGTTCTAAATTCTCATCTCGACTCATCCGAGTCCCAGCGGTCCATATAGGAAGCCTGTTAACGCGTTTTCACTCCGGTGCTTGATTTCCGGCTGGTAGTATTCATTTGTCAGGCTAACAAAGCTGTCTAGATCCTGGCGCGAGATGGGATGGGTCGCTCTGCTGTTCTCTCCCTAACCCTGCGCATCTTCCCTGTAGTCTGTCATTGTGGCTGGTGGGTCCCCGGCTTCAATGCCGGCTCTTGTCCTTTTGTCTCTCCGATCTGCTCCGTCCGATGCGGGTATTCCAATCCACCCCACACATCGTTTTAACGCGTTGGTCGATTTCTAGGTCCTATGTACTGCTCTGGCCGCATCGCGATGAATTGAAGTCATCCGCGCCAACGACACGCGCGATTTTGGCTTCCGTTCTCTGCAGCCCGAAATCAAACAGTGTGCTTCGACGACGCTGTTCTGGACGCGAACGCTGGTGACGGCATTTAGCTGCGCTAACTTATTATTTGCCGCTCGAATCCACTGCCTCGCCGTTCTCGTCACTGCCCCTCATTTTCTTTCGAATGGCATGGCGTCTACGGTCTACCCACCTCTTCTTGTATCTAACTTGAAGTATGGAAGAGACGCCGTAAGGTGGGTATGTTAATATATAGGGCAGTCGCACCCGCGGGGACCGTACCATTTTATAATGACATGATGTTGCAGCCGTTTGCAAAATGGATAACAGTCGGCATAAAATAAAATAAGAGCCATTTTTGATCTCACCCTTTCCCGTCGGTATAGCGCATGCAATTCTGTTCGTTTTCGGTACCATTCGAGAGATATTAGCCAGGGCCTTCGATTGGTGCTCGGCACGCCTCGGAACCAGATCAGTTAGAAACTAACCGAGAATTAAGCAGGACAAGATTCAGTTGAAAACACGCGCAGGGGCCACCGCGGAATCGAAAGTCCTGGTTACAGCCTTTTGAACGGTACGTGAACCGAACAAATCCGAATGAGATATGTGGTCGGAAAAAGGTGCCATCAAAAGTTGATCTTTTATGTATTTTGCGCCGACTGTCATCAATTCTGCAGATACTGGGGTATTCCTGGTACCGTCTTAGGTTCCAGGTCTACTTTCTGTAACTCAAACCTGCCTCGGTCCCCTTCAGATCATGACACCATGTGACTTTTCCCACCCTGTCGGCATATCCCGACACCCATCACCCAAAAACCCTCAACTCAAATCTGCCTCGCCCCCCTTCAGTTTATGACATCATGTGACGCCCTTTCGGCATATCCCGCAACCCATCACCCAAAACCTTTAACTCAAACCTGCCTCGCTCCCCTTCAGTTTATGACATCATGTGATTATCAGTGCATCCCGACACCACTCCCCATTTCACTCTGGGACCCAGTGCCCTTGTACATGTAATGTACCAGGAAGAAACCTACCTTGAACTTCTTCCCGGTGTATATTTGTTTCTCACTAACGGTCGGAATTCGTCTCTCATTAACTATCAGGGTAGCGCGCTGGCTCGTGCCATCCCCTCAAATTCGTGAAACACCATATATCTTTGGTATGATAGCCATGTGTTTGATATGATATCCATGTGTCTACAGGCCTAATTAATATCCATGCGTCTCGAATTTAAAATTTCCATTGCCAATGATCGCAATGGCGTCACAATTCCTCATTCCTTCCTTCCTACTCCTTCCCATCATCTTCACTGCCCCTGCAGGACCGCACCCGTACAGTTAAGGCTGAGGTAAATGCGATGTTGCTGATACAGTACAGTGGTTGGGGTACAGGTTCGATGTACAATACAGGTACAGGTACAGGTGGAGGTGCCAGGGGTGCCCGGAGGGCCTTTTGAATTGATATATCACCACTTCTAATCAGAGATCGGCGGTGTTATATCAGGAACTCTGATTAGAATAGGCTCAAAAAGGCAGTTTATGACACAGGATCAGCGTGTGAATCCGTTGATGGCCCCGCCTTAGGGGCCGGTTAATGTTCGGTTAGGTTCGGTTAGCATCAGTTATGTTAGTGTCATAGGGATAGAAAAGAAAAAAGAACAAAAACACATAATAAGCTGTGTAATACCATTCCGAAGACTTAGGGCAGCTTGCCTGCCCTAGGTCTGGGTACGAGGTGTGCCACTAGATGACTCAAATGGGGCCATTTTTATCAGCTGTTTGGTCTAGAGGAATGAATTATGAATTCATAAGGCCCTCCGGGCGCCCCTGGTACCAATACAGCCGACCACCATCCCTACGTCGGTTCATTCGACTCCATATGATCCTCCACAACTTAACTAATTTCTGAGCAAGCCGTATAATATCGAGTGTACTATCTGAGCACGCTGTACAATATATTGTTGAAGTCCCCATTGATGATCCTAATCCACGTCAACTGCCCCAAGCCAGGAGGTTTCCGTAGATATGGTTGCCGGCCCGGATCGCTGGCATGACTACGCTGCAGTTATCACCGTGAGTAATTATATTGCGATATGGATGGTTGGAAATTCTCAACCCCTTGTCCGCAGTGTTTCGTAGTGTCCGAAGTGATGGCGGTCGCATTCGTTTTCTGAAAGCGTCACGCTGGAGATGCGGTGCTCGTCCCGATGTCGCTTTTCAAGTCGCATTCAGTGTGTGTCTCATCCCTAATCACCATGAGCTTCACCAAACCTGGAAATCAGATACGGTGCTGTTGCTTTCAGCTTCCTCACGCGCATCTTGATCCTGCTTCATTCCTATCTACGCAAGTCCCCCCTCTCACTCTCTCGTATACTGATAAACAAATAAATCGTACATTCCCATCTTCTACCAAGTGGTCAAACACAGCACCACCATAGCCACGGGAATCGACCTCCTCTTTTTTATTTTGAGCGTAGCACTCACCTCCCTTCTCTGCGGACAACTCGTCTCGCGGGATATTAGTATGTCTGGATATCTTCTCTTCCACTGTGTTCACATGATGCTAACCACCAAAACCCCACCTGCAGCTGGCCCTTCCTCGCCATAGCCCCAAATTTTCTGGGGATTGGGTGTGGCTTATTTTACTCTCTTGAAACGAACACCCCGAGCCCAAGGTGGTCGGGTTCCAGATTTTTGCAGGGATCGAGACGGAGTTCGGAATGCGGAATTCACTGCTGGCGCTTCAGTGCGTGCCAAATTTTATCGCACATCAACCAATAATTATACGCACGTAGAATTTGCGGACACTCCGATGCTCATCGGGCAGGCGGCGAGCATCTGCTCATTCACGCAGGAAAGTCTTCTTCCTTCCGTAATACTCATATAGATTGGTTAGCTAATGTGGATATCTGCGACCCAGTTCCTGGGCAGAATGCTAGCCCTCAGCGTCGCCGAGCCCGACTTCTCCCCCCAGCTCTCAAAGTACTTCCGCAAATATGCGCCCATCGCCCCACTCTCCATTGTGCAGCAGTCCTCGACCTCGATGTACGCTGCGCTGCCCAAGGTGATGGTACCCGGCGTGTCGACTTTTTATCCGATTTCCTGGCTTAAAGACTCTGAAATTGAAACTCCTCAGTTGGAAACCTGACGAGGAACAGGCACCTGCGAGGCTAGCACTCCATATGCAAATTCCCCGGCTGGAGTTGGACACATTGCCCATCCATATCCCGGCTGACCCTGAGTTTTTGACTTGGCTTGGCTCAGAAGACTCTGCATCGCTCGCTGGCTCGCCAGAGTTACAGTGGACCTGGATCACGACAGGAACCGAGAGTAATATTATCACCGACACAGTTTATAATATCTTCGTCGGCTGAACGTCTACTTGTCGCATCTACGGTTGGACGTCTGCCGTGAGTTCCATTCCCTTCTGCTTGATATCGTTTGCTTGAACTTATTACAGTACTATCTGACGACAACCTCGACTAGCACTCAAATACCGCTCTGGCTGCACCCGCCCAAACACCAGGGTCTTTCACACCCTACGCTGAACCCAATGTGGAGCAACCTATATTGCGTTGCATTCTTGCAGATTTGTGGAATGGACCCCTTTGTTGGTTCATACATAAGCTAGTGATTCCTATAGCTGCTTTTCCTGGAACTAATTTTCAGCGTAGCTGGTCAAAATCGCTCGCCCTATTTCACCTGCAGATTGGGAGAGTCAGGTCTTTTACCCTCCACAAGTGAGGTTCCTGGCCTACTTGTTGAAGGCGGTGCCTTCTCCCCAGTTGTCCGAAACCATAACACTACTCATTGATAAAGAGGGGGGGAATTGCACCAGTGCATACCTCCCTGGCTCACCAGTGACGGCTGTGGTTGGCCTGTGTTAAGGTTTAATTAAACATGGAATAAGCTTTATGACTCGCGTCTCACGTCTCGAATCATACTGCGCGTGTTCACTCTGACTGACCTCCTAATTTTTGGTCCAGATCATTGATCTAAGCTTGTTTATTTCGGTCTTGCATCTCTGAGAAATAAGGCACTACCTACTCACCCGTGCATGACTGCGACAGTGTAATGGAGTTCACTACCTTTCTTTTGGGGGCAGACGACCATATGCATGGTGCACATAACTTTGACCCATCTATACACATTGTTATCAAGTGAACTAGATGCCAGTTTCATCGCAAATTGCTTTATTACCAAATAATAACAGTGTAAGGCAGAAAATGTACAGGACTTGGGTCAGATGTCCTAGGGGTGCTTGGAAGGCTATTTGAGCTTAGCGAAGTGAAACTGCGAAAGGCTGACTAGTGTTGGGAAAGTTCGCTTCAGTTCATGCTTAGGGTACTTTACCCCGAACGCTGAACCTGAACCCCGCCTGCCATTCAGGCATTCGCTGAACCATGAACCTGAACACCAGGTTCAGTTCAGTTCGGTGTTCGAACGCCGAAGAATTTTCCCAGGCCTAAAAACACCTTTTTAGAGTCAAAAAAAAATTATAAATAACAAGTGGTACTCATATCTCCATACCAGAAGCAATGCTATAGCCTACTGAAGACTACAGGGTGTTTATCTCAGAAAATTTGCACTGAACGTTGGGTGAATAGAGCACGTGAGGACCAACCCCTAGCACCGAACAGGTTGAAAAAAATGATGAAGCGCTCTTGGAATTGTTTGAAAGAGATGTATTAAGAGAAGGACTGTATACCCCATAATTACGCCCTCAAAACTAGTGCAAGACTCCCTGAAATGGGCCAAAATAGTGCCATTGCAGTTCAGGGTTCAAACGTGTTCGGAAACTTTACCTCCAGCCTGAACGCCGAACCTAAATTTCGGTTCAGGTTCAGCAATTTGCTGAACCTTGAACCTGAACCTCGCGTTCAGTTCAGTTCGGTTCAGGTTTGAACCTATTTTTGAACCAAACTTTCCCAACACTAAGGCTGACAAGTTACGAGTACTTATGTAATAAGTGGCTGTGTTGAAGCCTTTTTAAAAAATTTCCACTACAAATTTTGTGATATATTAGTGGCGGTACCCCCCAACGAAATCCGGAGGTTGCGTGTTCGACTCCCCACATCTGCATTTTTTTTAAATCCTTTATTTCTCCTTTCTCCTTATCACTCATATCATTGTCACTGGTTGAACATTTCAAGTTTTTCATTGGAAATATTGGTGAAAAACCTCCTTCATTTTTCACCCATCTTTCACCGAAAAAAGAGGTGAAAAATTCAAGCTTTTTTCACTACTTTTTTGACTGGAAACCAAGGTGTAGAATTTGAAATAAAGTTGGTGATTTTATTTGCAAGAGGAACAGCCATAATTCATTCATATTCACACCTAAAAATGATGGTGAAAAATTCAAAACTTTTTTCACAACAATTTTCGCCACAAAAAGCACAATAAAATGGGTGAATAATGTTTGGTGAAAATTTGTGTAAAAAGTGAAACCCAGGATCTAGGTTTTCAATCCTTTTTCACCCTCTTTTTTTCCACTTTTTCACTGGAAAATGGGGTGAAAAAGATACCTTGTTTTTTTCACATTTTCCAGTGTAAGAAAATGTCAAAATATTTTCCAGGCATTTCCCGCCAGCAATCAAGGTGAAAAATGTGAAATAGGGTTCAAGACTTTTCTTCAGATATTTTCAGAGAAAAAGCACAGAAAACAGCTTTTGAATTGGTCACTGGAAGATACAGAGAGTTTTCAATGAACAATTTGGGTGTAAAAGGGCTACCGTAGTGCTGGAGACTTTGAGGCAAAGATGGTGTAAAATTCCAAACAGCTACACCAGGTATTCAAGACCTTTAATCCATGAAGCCCTGAGCCAAGCCAAAACACCTGTCAGCCACTTCAAAGTCCCACAGATATAATATCTGTGGCCAAACTGAGCCAGAATCACAACTTTTGCAGGCATTTCCTCTCCAGCGAGGCAACTGTGGCATGGATTTCAGGTCTGTGACTTGTTTCACACCCACACAGATCCACCAAGCCTTGAGCAAAGCCAAAACAACCATCAGCCTCTTCAAAGTCCCAAGGATATAATATCCATGGTCAAACTGAGCCAAAATCATGACTTTTGGGGGCATTTCCTCTCCGGTGATGCAATGGGGGCATGGATTTCTGGTCTGTGCCTTGTTGCACACCCACACATATTCAAGAAGCCTTGAGCCAAGCCAAAACACCCATCAGCCACTTCAAAGTCCCACGGATATAATATCCATAGCCAAACTGAGCCAAAAATCACAACTTTTGTGGGCATTTCCTCTCTGGTGAGGCAACAGTGGAATGTATTTCGGGTCCGTGACCTGTTTCACACTCACACGGATCTACCAGGCCTTCGGCCAAACGACAACATCTGTCAGCCTCTTCAAAGTCCCATGGAGTTTGACCACGGATATTATATCTGTGGGACTTTGAAGTGGCTGATGGGTGTTTTGGCTTGGCTCAAGGCTTCTTGAATATGTGTGGGTGTGCAACAAGGCACAGACCAGAAATCCATGCCCCCATTGCATCACCGGAGAGGAAATGCCCCCAAAAGTCATGATTTTGGCTCAGTTTGACCATGGATATTATATCCTTGGGACTTTGAAGAGGCTGATGGTTGTTTTGGCTTTGCTCAAGGCTTGGTGGATCTGTGTGGGTGTGAAACAAGTCACAGACCTGAAATCCATGCCACAGTTGCCTCGCTGGAGAGGAAATGCCTGCAAAAGTTGTGATTCTGGCTCAGTTTGGCCACAGATATTATATCTGTGGGACTTTGAAGTGGCTGACAGGTGTTTTGGCTTGGCTCAGGGCTTCATGGATTAAAGGTCTTGAATACCTGGTGTAGCTGTTTGGAATTTTACACCATCTTTGCCTCAAAGTCTCCAGCACTACGGTAGCCCTTTTACACCCAAATTGTTCATTGAAAACTCTCTGTATCTTCCAGTGACCAATTCAAAAGCTGTTTTCTGTGCTTTTTCTCTGAAAATATCTGAAGAAAAGTCTTGAACCCTATTTCACATTTTTCACCTTGATTGCTGGCGGGAAATGCCTGGAAAATATTTTGACATTTTCTTACACTGGAAAATGTGAAAAAAACAAGGTATCTTTTTCACCCCATTTTCCAGTGAAAAAGTGGAAAAAAAGAGGGTGAAAAAGGATTGAAAACCTAGATCCTGGGTTTCACTTTTTACACAAATTTTCACCAAACATTATTCACCCATTTTATTGTGCTTTTTGTGGCGAAAATTGTTGTGAAAAAAGTTTTGAATTTTTCACCATCATTTTTAGGTGTGAATATGAATGAATTATGGCTGTTCCTCTTGCAAATAAAATCACCAACTTTATTTCAAATTCTACACCTTGGTTTCCAGTCAAAAAAGTAGTGAAAAAAGCTTGAATTTTTCACCTCTTTTTTCGGTGAAAGATGGGTGAAAAATGAAGGAGGTTTTTCACCAATATTTCCAGTGAAAAACTTGAAATGTTCAACCAGTGAGTGCCACATGTTTTCTTTTTCATCTTGAACCTATATATATCTATGTACCAACTCCCATGCATCTGCCAGCAAGTAGAATCTGAATTACTCCATGGCCTCTCTGCCACTTGAGTGCTGTTATCTGTTAATAGATGTTTTCAAACTCCGACGGCACATGCCGGCAGCTCAAGTGCCACCAGTATTGTTGGCTATGTCTTTGCCAACATTCCCTCGGGGAATCTGTAGGGCATGAGATTGATCCCTTCCATCTGCATTCTTTTTCTTCTTTCCACTCTGTCAGATTTTTCTTGGTCTTTTTGACCATGTAATTATCATCGTCATTCCAATTTCCCATATCTGAGTTCCTCCTTACATTATTTCTTTTGCTGAAGTCTTGTTACTGTCCCACAGATGCCTGTTAAAGAGCTGGCATACAGAATCAAGAGGCCCTTCCACCTGCATCCTTAATATTTCATCATACTGTCTGTTCCCATGCATCTGAATTGCTTCTGGCAAAATTCAGTGTTGGGTGTGTCATTTGAAGATTGTTCTGTGAATCACCAATTCACCAGTGTTCAGCACTTCCAACCCTGAAATAACTTCATCATTTGAATATCAGCCAGGTGTCCTGTGTGTTTATCAGACATCTCTGGATTTTCTTCTGGGTAATTTTCAATTTGAACTATGACTCAATCCATTTGGACTTATTCAGATGCTTGGTACTGCTTCGGTACGTTGTATGTATTGATATACTGAGTAGGACTACATAAGTACGAAGTTTCCGCCGGGCCCTGCCACGGCCCCACACCCCAAGTGTACTATTAGGATCCAAAGGACGTTTACTGTATAAATACTGGACTACTTGTTGACTAGTCTTTACTTTTTACTTTTACACTACGCTATCGACTACATCCTAAATAAAAGGTTGTGCAAGTTCGATTGGCGAGATCTGTCTAAGTTAAAGGTCTACAAACCTTTACACCCTGAGTCTTGGAAATATGTTAGTCAGAACAGAGTGAGCGATTCAGACTCACACACGCTGAAGGTCCGACCATGTCCGTACAGCCCAGTGTAGCGTGCGCTCAACTTCGAGGCCAACAGGCTGAGCGATCCTGAACAAGAACCCAGGTTGGGCATTCCCATGGAAGAATATTGAGCCTAGAGGTACGGGTGGTTGAGGAGGAACAGTAAGAAGTTGATTTCGTGCCATTGCGGAATGAGCACAGAGTTCGTGATACTCGTCCACGTTTAAAGTTGAAATAATTACGGCGTCGGCATTTGGTTCGTACAGGGACACGTTCTCCAATCTTGATACATGAACATCCTTCCAGCGCACCGGTTTGAAGTCCGATTCCATCAAGATTGAGGAAGAGCCTGGAAGAGCTTGCCCGTGGTGGACAGTATCCACACTGTACACACGTCACAATCCTATAATCATCTGTCAAAAATGCAGGAGGAAAATGAGAAACAGTGTGCAGTGGTGCACCATTGTATCTCTCGGGAAAGCCCTCTCCAAATGACGGACTGCGTCCTACAAACGGTCGAAGAGCAGAGTCAAATCCAGGACACGGACTCTTCATAAATTCCTCCACTTACGATCCATTCTGTAGCCTGAAAAATAGAAATAGTCAGTACCGAGGTGAGCAACAAAGGCAGATGTCCCGACAATAGCCAAAAAAATATACGTGGTCAAGACAGGTGAATTGCGAAAACGGCGGAAAGAATTGGCTGAAGGGTATTAGCTCTATTCCAAGTATGTGGTAACGAGAATTCAGATCAGACAGTCGTGCCGAACCATCATGAAACACCAGCGCGTGGAGCCCGTTGGTCCTCATCAGCCCGTAGAGCTGCATGACATTTGAATGCCTGCGAGTCAAACGAAAAATACCAAGAGAATTATTGCTGGCACTCACCGATATTTTGCGAGATGCTTTCGCCATTGCTACAATGATCATTTCAGGAGAATACGGCGGAGGTTTTGTGCGGAATCATCTCTTCCGCACAATCTCCCTGATACATTGTGACGGTCATTCGCCCAGAGTCGCGACCCTCGAGCTTGGCACAGTAAATCCGCCGCACACCCGTGTCTCTCCCCGGGCGTCCCACAGATCCGGATTGACCCAAGCAGATTTCTTTCAACAGGTTTATGTTCCCCAACAGAATCGTCCGAAAGGCTGTCACCCATAAGCCTTGAGAATACAGCCGGCAGAAAAGATTCACCTGCCAGGTGTTCTTTGGGCGCATTATAGACGTTATTCGTGACGTTGCTCGTGAACACCCCTCCTTCTATAGCGAATCCGCTGGCGCGAGGAAAAAAGGCGCCCGCGTATCTGGATTCAAAAGCGCCGTCAGATTCAGGCGAGGAAGACGTACTCGGCGTCACACGTTGTTGATACTACACTGAGTTCAGGTTCAGAATGAGCTGGAGAGTCATGGATGGAGAGGAAGAAGAAGAGGTAAGCGCCGAAACCACAGCTTTGCCGTGGTTACAGGGTGTGTTCCAAAATGAATCTGTCGGCTGCTGTTGAGCTTGTCAACTTCGCATTTGTGACCGGAATGTTGATTTTCCTTACTCCTGATGCAAACCAGGTAAATCCTATTATCTGCATCTGCTACGGTAGGAGCAGGTCGTTCGTCGCGGCGACGGTAAGATTACACCGGCATCCCAGTTAGGAATGGGAAATTACAGCCAGCAGCAATGGCGAAAAGCGCATGGAACTCCATTCCGAAGGAGATCTCTTGACAGCCCAGCACGCAAAGGGACGGTAGTGGGAAGCATAAGGATGGAAGCCGAGCATTCGTGCCGGCCATCAACAAGCGGGATTTGCCGAGCGTGATATCGGTGGTCGGACCCGAATGCCGATACTCCGAAACCTTTCTCTTCCGACAAATTGGTCATTCCAAGGGCCGGATTTTGCCGGAAACGGCCCCTGATTGCCCAGGGTTTTAACTTTTGGCGCCGACCGATTAAACCAAACGTGTCAAAATCACAGTCCCTACAACTCAAGATTATAGACTAAAAACCACCGCTCAAGATTATAGCTTCGACATTCAGACTGTTTAATCACAAATCTTACAAACCACAACCTTCAACATCCTGAGATTCTAACCGCCGAAATTGTTCTCAAGACTTCAGCGGCCCAACATTACAATATTCAGGACTCTACGTGCCTCAAAACCTCAAGGGTGTCAGCCTTCAACTTCAAACCAGTAAGAGGCTTCAAGCAATACTTGCAAGGCTTCAAGACCAAACATGTTGCAAGACCTCTCTATATTCAAGACCAGATCCCGCCCTCGAATTCTCAAGTCCCATGTTTCATCAAGAGACCTCCAGCTTTGTGATCCAGATTTTTCTCGACCTCAAACTGAACATGGTGCATGATCAAGATGCCATTCTTACTCTCCTGGTCCAGGTCTGGTAGGGTGGTATAGTTATGGCTCATGTATGTTGTTGATTTAATGTCATCTTTTGGCCTTCCTTCATTTGTGTGTCTCATTGTCGTGCCGGGAATTGGATTATTATTTTTTAGCCTGCATACGGGGAACTACAGCGAACTACAGGGAAATACGGCAAACTACAGAGAACTACAGAGAACTACAGAGAACTACGTAGTACTACACAGGGGCACCCTTCCTATAGGCACTACAGCTACCACAGCGCTACGTAGCACTTACGTAGAGCTACATAGCTGACCCAGGTTTTGCTGATGTCTCCTGACGATATAAAGCTGCTCAGGCCAAGCCCTGGGCCATAAAGCCGTCCCGTGTCGGCTACTAGGTCTTTGAGGATTCAGAGACGCAGTTCTGGTGAGGTGAGCGAGATGGTTTGCGAGAGGATGTGGAAGACTTGGTGTCGGGTGTCGCTGTCTGAGTGAGCACTAGTGAGACCGGGAAGGAACGCACAGAGCGGTCCAGATACGTCGGGCGAGAGTTGCTGGCCGGTGGGAAAATAAGACGGGTAGATGCTGGCCGGTGGGAAAATAATACGGGTAGAGCCATCAGAGGAGAAGCAGGAGCGTCTCATCGAGAGTGTGGTTGGCTTGTATGGAAGCTATGAGGATTGGAAGCATGTACGACAGCTGTCGAGAGATATCTGACGGTATGATTTTTGAATGGGGAAGGAGGATCATATATGCTGTGGAAGGCACGGGGGGCAAGGAGTTGGGGTCGCACGTTTTCCCGGAGGCGGGGTTAACCGTTCTTTAACGAGATGACCCAAATCCTCTGCTGAAGCCCTATATGTCCGTAGCCGGCAACACCTCTTTGTAATACTTCTATGAGTCACTCTGGTACGCCGCTGCGCTCTCCGAATTCACTGGAATGTTGACGCATTGTGATTTTGATCCACACCGTCGTGATTACATACGCAACGGCTCCCTTGGGGGCCAGGGGCACATTGAATCCGAGGTGTGCAAATTACCTTTTTTGCTGCTTTCACAAGAGTCCATTTGAGTTTGCTTTTACCCATCTGCTATGACTTCCATTCTTCTGAGTTCGGCGACTCTTCAGAGATTGAGAGTTATTGTTCTGGTTTGAAACGAGTCCGTTTCTTACCTGCCGGATCGGAGCGAGGGCACATTGTCCTTCATTATCACCAATTATCACCACACCTTCCGTCCATCGAGACCTCTTCTATTGTGCGGATCGCGACTAGTGCGGATCACCCGTGATTTTCGACAGAACGTTCAACCGTGAGAAACACCTCGCGGGTCGATGCTTCACCAAGGAACTTGTTGAAACTAACTTAGCCCGCAAAAATTAACTTTACTTAACTTAAGTATGGCAGGGCAAGTTAGTTTCGCAAGTAAAGTAAAGTGAAAGTATAAGTAAAGTACAATTAAGTTTAAATAAGTACCGGGACGTTAAAATAAGTTAACGATTCCATATTATCAATGGGTCCATTGCGAGCGCTGCGCGAGTGGCAGCCGAGGTGCACGTGACCGCGCTAACCAGTGCTTGTTTTTTCTTCCACTGCGACGACATCCACGCACATCTTGACCATGCTGAGCAATCACTGGCGCCGAATTGTCCCTTCAATCTGTGCTGATGACCCTCCCTCTCAACGACGTCCTCGGAAATACCCTTGCACCACTGACACCCAAGGGGTACCCGAAACCTGAATACTGGATATGGACACCCCCCACGCACGTGCATCAGCAAGATCACAAAAAACTTGTGACCTTGCGACCTTTTTATCTTGTTTGGAAAAAATTATATTGCAGAAATGATGCCTGTAATCTAATGGGATAGGTTAGGATTTTTTTTTTTTTGATGTCTTGTGGGATTTTGGACCTGGCTTGTTGTCTTGTGAGCTTGCGAGCTTTCGGACCTTGTACGTGCACGTACAAGCACGTACAAGCACAAACAAGCAAAGTGTGGAAAACGCGATGTGATAGCTTCCTGGGTCCTGATACGGTCTCTTTCGAGCAAGCCTGAGCTGAGTTTAAATTGTCTTCTGCCTCTCTCCTTGCTTAGTTCCACAATGCGGTGGAATGTATTATTAAAACACTATTTCACAATCATGCCCTGTAGACATAGGACATAGCATATTTTGGCTCGGAAGAAACTAACAGGCACCTGCCGGCCATCTGTTTGCCCGTTCTCACCTTGCAGAACATCTCTGAGCTCCGTCGAAATCCCCTGACATTCCAAATGAGATTGAACATTAGGTTGCCCGCCCAATTTTCCACCCTGCAGTGACATCACGAGGACTTTGAATATTTCTCCAGTCCCTTTGAATAGCCGAATCATATCATGTAACCGGCCAGGCATTGATGCCGTCCTATGCCGTCCCCACCGAGGCCACGGATCACGGACCGTGAGTGGTCACTAGTTCCGGGGTCCTGATGGGAGGTTTTAGGTAGTTGATTCCAGAGGTTTTGTTTCGGCTACCCCTTGCTGGCACCCCAGATTTTCATCGTCGAGATGCACCACCTGACACCCTCCGAGGAGGGCTCGATATTCAGCCACACAGTTCTACCCTCAGCACCAGTTAACTCCCCTCCCTCAATTCCAGTTTCCACCCCAGCCTCTTCGATTCCAAAGTGGCTGCTCTTTGTGATGCTAATGGATTTCGACACCGAGGATGCAGAATCCAATTGCGTCATATCGTGTGACAATAACTTCCAATCCGGGTACTGCGACCATGTGGGGGCATATCATCGGACTGAAACCAAGTAATTGTGTGAGATCCCTCTTCCCTTCCCAGACTTCTTCAATATGGCGAGCACTACTTACTAGTATTCTCTACGCAATCTCTGCACGGAGTCTAGCATGTTCATCTTCTGATGTGGAATGGCGACCGACCTCTTTGAACACCCAAAGTGTGATATCTAAGTGGCCGAGTCAGGGAAGAGTCGCTACAAATTAATTGAGAGAGAAGGGGCACTTGGTTCCGAACCGCCTAAGTACGCAAGGGATTAGGTAAGAATACGTTACTTTTGCCACGCGTGGGAAAAGTTAAGTAAAGTTAAAAGTTAGGGTCACAAGTTACTTTATTCGGACTCTCGCGGGTTTACTGACCCGCTCTGATGGGTCCACGGATCCAGGGGTCAATCCTTCTCGCGCAAATACTCACGCGAGTACCCGCGAGTTTATTTCGAAAAGAAAACGCGGGAATAACAAGTAAACACTACGAATACCATCCCTTTCCGAAATTCGTAACCGCGGATTAGGTCGAGATCGGAGTTCAGTCCCATTAAAATCAGAACATCAGCATGAGATGGGAGAAGTCAATGGTTATCGGCATTGTGCAGGACACCTCCGCCAATGAGAGCACAGCCGGTTAGCGGCATCTTGAAGCGACTGAGACCGCATGTTTGCTGCTCCCATGGCTGCCTGTTGGTGCTGCGGAAGAAGTTCGATGGAATTCAGTCGTGCTGCTGCGGAGTTGGACCAAGGCTTCTAGACGACTTTTAATGCACATTGAATTTTGGCGTGGTTAATCCTGAACCGTTCAGCGAACGGGATTTAATCCCCGTCGAGGGAGCTGGCGGAGGAGTATAAGAGCTCTGCATCCAATAACAACCAACGCACCCAGATGCACTTCAGAAACTTCACTAAAATTGTTTTGCTCAGCACCGCGCTTGCTCTTCAAGCCCGCGCAAGGCATTCGTTCCCAAACGTCAATGCGGGCGACTTCGAGCTCATCCAAACCACCACTGCCGCCCCGAGCCGTCTGCTGGCGAATGTCGACATCCCGACGGTCCCGCCCTTTGTTCCGTCCGCGCACAACCTCATCGTAAACACCACGGTGCACCAGGGCGAGCCCGCGCTTCTCGGATGGATCTTCCCGTCCGTGGGGAACAACACCGACCCCGCCGTGTTCGATGGGTCCTCCATAAACGTCACCGTCCTCTACACCCCCCCGGGCGGTGTCGAGCAGGCCGTCTTCGGGCACGTTGTCTGTTCTGTGTGTTTGATCCATGGTGCTGACGGGTATATACAGCATCGATTCTGGCCCAGAGACCCCCCAGCCTGTCGGCGTCGGGTTCTGCGGCTTCTTCCCGGGATTCTTCATCGCGGCTGTCCTGAATTCGTCTGTTCTTGGAACGTACGATCGTCGCTTTGTGTGATTTATATCTTGCTATACTGACTGAGTTTCGTCGGCTAGGTATACGGGCAGATGGATTGTCGAGTTCGGGGAAAGCACACAGCCGTATGCGCCTGTCGATCCTAATTCGGGGTGCGGCCCCGAGCCGTTCAATATCAAGACTGTGGAGTTCGTGAGGAAGTGGAAGGTTGTGGAAGCGGCGTGACGCCGTGGAAAGAGGGCTGTCTGTGGTGGAGGACGGCCGAGTGCTCTTGTGTACACAAACGGATATATTGGACTTTAGGCCGCCGCGATCTTGTCTTTTATGTATTCCCTCGATTTTTTGTATGTGATTCCGTTTCGACTGACGCACTACGATCCACAAGAGGAGCCCAGATAACCAAGAAATGTAGCGACAGGAATCGAGCCCAAGTTAAACGGCGATTTTCTGCCTGCTGGCTTTGGTACGAACATGGGCTGGGAACGGATGCATACCGTCTACTTTCGAGCCGTTACTTCTATGCACCGGGCTCCATGTGGTTGGGATCACGAATGTCTCCGTGGTTCCTGGCATGTTATTCGTGTTGGGCCAGATGCGCAGCGCAGTGTTGGACATGATAGACAGGGGAATTTCACCCTGAGGACACATACCGGGGATCAGGCTAGCCATCCTTGTCAAATACGCAGAAACATTCGAATGTGGATCTTCGTGGCTCCACCCCGAATCAAATGCACAAGAACCAACGCTTCGCGCCTGTATGGATTGGCCCAAGAGCGGACACACCGCATGGAGCCGAGGATGTTCTGGTCGATTGAGAGTCTAGACAGGGAAATCCAAGATCAAAAGACAACCAGGCTGTGAAGACTCTTTGCGACTATCGACGAAAGAGCAAACAGCGAGAAAACTTTCAAATATCTAGGAGACTTCCACTGCCAGGATCAAGCCTTGATATCTTTATGGAATAGTTGATGGAGGTGCCACAGTGAATGGAAAATTCGGCCAGGTAGGAGGCTAGGAGCAAGCCGGCGCCAGCGAGTTTCCAATTCTCGACGTTGGTGAGAAGAGAGGTGCTAGTGTGATGTGTCCCATCATGTCACACCACACATCTCCTTGTTTAACTTTCTTCCACCCATTCTTCAGTTGAGCCCGGTGAGATCAAGCAGTGAAACCCTCGGCCGCAAATGCAGTCTGAAATAAGTCCGCTGACTCGCCAGCTCTCATTTTGACTGCAGCTGACGACTCTAACGTCTTTTCTGAAATTTCTTCGCCGCCAGAGTCTCAGGCTTCAGCTGGTCTCTTTTTGTCCTCCGACGAAACCTCCGAGTCCAGCGACACTTTACAGAATATAAGCCCTGACACTGCTCTTCTTCTTGAGATATCTTCACTCATCGTGTTACAATCCTAATCGCCACTCGTCTTAAATTCTCCGTCGCGTCCTGTCCCGTTTACGCGTGTCCTCTCAATCGAAACGGTCTAGATCGATTTCGAGATTAGACAGTTTGCGCTGCAGCCATTCGAGCCATCTAATGGCTGTTTTTCATCGCGCAAACTAGTGCTGGCCAAATATGAATACAATACGGAAAATCCCGTATCGTATCCATATCCATATTACATCCAGCTGAGAGAGCCATATCATATTTGTATCGTATCATATCGTATCCAGATGGTTGAATATGGATGTATTTTGGATATATCCAGATATATTCTATGTTGCTTTAAACTTGACAAAATCAGTGTATTTTCTGCCCTTGCGGCGTCTCAACTTCAAACCTTCCCTGATAATAACATTCACTGACCCAATGCACACAAAACATGGGTCCCAGACCTGAAAATTCCAAGTTAGGTGCGGAGGCGATGCTGACAGAAATGCTTAGTTTGGTCAATTCCATTTATGATGCAGAAGTATGCTTGGGAAATGTTGTGTTGGGGCCCATAGGTTCAACTAAATTCAACAGCACACCATGCCCAACGACGAAGTGGAAATATCGTGAGCCGGAGCCGAAAGGTGAGTGAGTGATCCCATCATCGGCTAAATCCGGCGAGGACAAAACCCTTTTTGAATTGGCCTGAGGCTGCATGCAATAATCAGGGGTTCTGGGGGTGGATTAGAATGTTGTATATAAAGCACCTTTCAAGACCTACAACAGGTATTTAAGCTCAGGCATGGCCAAAAACTTCAAGACCATATCTAGATATATCTGAATACACCCAACCCGTATCATATCATATCTGTATCGTATCGGGGAGTATCGGGGAGTATTCATATCTGGAGAGGTGGCACAAGTCCGTATCATATTCATATTTTTTGGATATATCCAAAATATATCTGACCGTATTGTATTTTTGGCCAGCACTAGAGCAAACTGATGGCTAGTGGCTCGTGTATTTTGGCTTTGAAAGACATGAGTGGCACCAATAAAGCTGGAAGTGAATTTGTCCGGGAGCTTCAGATGAGCGGGTGAAGCGATATTGTCCATCGTTAGAGAGGAGCAGATTTTTTATCGCGCAGCGGAGAGAGACTGATCAAATTTAGATTCACGTAAAATACATAGAACGGCCAGTCAAAATTAAGATGCGACGAGGTCGACGGGGGGGTGGTAGATTAGCACAGAAAGTGGATGCGCACAGAGAATGCGGGAGGATGATACGCATGAGTTTCTCAAATCTTACCTGGGCGCATGGATGACTTGATTACAAACAGGAACACTTGCGAGGGCCAGCGAAATAAAATAAGTCGCCAGAACGGAGGGCTAATGACACCATATCGATGTGCAAGAGAGGATGCTCGCCCTTAGAGCGCAGGAAGGTCCAGGGAGACGGCGTGGGTGGACAGAGCATTCAGCAGAGGATGTTTCTAAGCCCGCGTTCGTGAAAACACCCGCAGGAGCTCGTTCTGATGTGGAGGGAGACAAAGACAGTTATGTCGAGGGCAATACCAAGGGTAATGCATATGAGAATGTCTATCCAGGAGAGGCGATTGCGGCAGATATTGGAACTCTCGTCAGCAAGATATAGCTAGATGCAAACGAACCTAGAATCAGATTTTGGGATGAGGACTGGGATATTGTTCAGAGGGAATGGAACAAGAGGTGAAGACAGGGACATCAACTGGGGATAGATGCGTGAGGCTTCGATTAAGAGGACAGAGGACCAAATGCGAATGAAACGTGCAGAATGCAAGGCGCGGCAGTAGATAACTTAGGTGGGGCGGGAGAAGGGGAATTGAGATGTCGGTGGATGCTCCGTGCGGCGCAGAGAGACAAAGTGACGGAGACACTCCAAAGGGAGCGCTGCGGTCTGCTTTGACTGCCATGGGTAAGGGAGAAGGAGGATCCGCGGATGTTGATGAGGCGCTTTACTGTACTATTCGACCGTAGGTTCACACCATGTCACCCGTCACCTTACATGTTCACTGGGTTAGATGTTCATTCCTCGGCAATCACATCAAAATTACCATAAATGGTAATCCGGCAAGTGCCGGAGGAGCAAATTTTGCATTTTTACGCCTATCTTGGCCACAAAAGTTTGCCGTCACCGTCACTGGTGACAAATAGGTTCAGTTCACAACCCTCCGTCACCCGTCACCTGAACCTACGGTCGAAATAGTACAGTATTCGAGTTGTGAGGGTCGCAATCCGGAAGGCGGGGTATGGAGCAGGCAGAATGAAGTGAGAATCATGCCGAGGAAACGTCAGCGCGGAATCAGCAATGTGCATACAAATAGAAAGTGCGCGCCACAGACCTCACCGAAACACCCAGTTCACCAGTAGAGCGGTTCGCCAGGACTTCTCCGCCCGCGAATGGGCCGTCGTCCGAGGGAGGGAGGCAGAGATGCGCCATGGGCGGGACAGGCGCGTAGCACAAGAATTGCCAAGTGGGTGGTGTCGGACCGCGGGCGCAGTGCAGTACAGAATCGGAGGTCCAGGTGGCGGTGAATAAAATAGTATGGTACGGATTGCCCGGATGTGCAACGGGTTAGTGTGTGCAGAAGGATTAGCATAAAAGACCGAAATGCACGCACCTGATACACTGTGAGAGGTAATCATCATGAATTTCAACAAAAAAGTCTTGAAATTCAAGTTTCATGATGTTTCGTCAGGCTCTGCATCTTGAATTCAACGACACCTTTCATGATGTATATTCTGCCATTTCTTGGTTGGTTTCCGTCATGGTTTCCTCGCCAATCATCATGAAAATATGTTGCGAAAGGTACCGCGGGATCATCGGAAGACGGGCCTAAGCCGACCCTAAAGCGTGATGTCATTACTCCACAATTGAATATATGGACCCACGCGGCTCCACAGCCCCCCACACTCTCTTAGACTCGAACCACCACCACCACCGCCCTCTTCCCCTCTCTCCTCGTCACCTCTTCTAGTCGACGCTGCTGACTACGATGTCCACGCTGTTGTTAGGGTTTCCACGTGATTTCACCGCGAAGATAAGTACTAGGACTGTGTCTCCACTATTCATCGACTCTAACCCACGGAATTCGAGGGTCTTTCGTGTGGGTACAGGGGACCAGAATTAGCCGGGCTAAGGGATATCAGGTGCGCTCCACTCTACACCAGCTTTGCCGTTATATTGACTCACCCTTAGTGTGATATTCGAGGTGACAGTGACAGCGCGTAGTCCACCCTTGGCACTTGACCGGCCCTTTGCACATCTTGGGCCCTCATGGCAAGAGGAACATGGGAACCTGGTGTAGACGTGATGCACAGTATCCATGTAGTATCAGCATACATTTGTTCCTCATATTTCATAGTGAATTAACACTATTTCGTTACAATTCGTGAGGAAATGGCAAAGCTATCCCAACCATCCTGTCCCCTAAATTTGGGCTAAATATTCGGCATGAAATATAAGGAATTCATAACACTCCCATCATGAAATACACAACGATAATGTTCCCATAATGAGGAGGAAATTCAAAACCCCATTTTCACCTGGATCCTGTTGAAACATCAGGAATCACACCACTAATCATGACGAATTTCATGATGGATGGTCGTGAAAGATGTGTGAAATTTCGTGATGTTTGCTTCTCACAGTGATAGGTGGGAGCAAGATCTGAATACAGCGTATCTTCCCTTCACATCTGAATGCGCATGGGCGAGTGGCGCCGTATTTCAACAGGGTTGGGACGACTAGAGAAGAAGTGTAATGAAGAAGATCGTGCGAGACGGGGTGTGAGGGTGTGCGAGGGCGGAGCAGAATCCTAGTCCTGCGCGCAATCAAATCGTGAGAGATGCCATACAAACTCCATCAGGACGAAGGAAATGAAGGACGGCTTAGATTAGAGAAAGAGGATTACTGAACTCACCGGCAATGGAATTCAGGCTAACGCGGACTCGGAAGAGATGATGAAGCGTGTACCCGTGTTTGGCTGCGCTATTGATGGTCCGGTCCTTCGGTCCGATGCCTATTATTTCTTGCGCCACTTGGCGCCCACAGGCGCCCACCCCGTGAAACGAATCCAAGCTCACTACGGATCCTTCAGAGTATCGACGAGAAGAGTGGGAGTGGGACTCGTCCACTCGCACTATCACCCCAATGGATAGTGCGACTCGCGATCATTAGTGGGACTCGAGCACATTTGATGAGAATCAACCAGAGATCATTAGTGGGACTCGAGATCTCAACAACGGAGCCAGTGTGACACGAATTTAAACTCCGCAGCATAATCTGATCCGATTACCGCCATCAGTCCTGTGTCGACATCTGCGGACCTTTTCTTATCTTTCTCCCGCACCCCCACCACCATGTTTGACATAGCAGAAGATCTCTCTCAGCGTGAAATCAAGGAATATCGGAATTTTGTAAGTTGTTCTCTGTCAGTTGCGCCACAGATGAGTGATGCTGTGTGGTGTTTTAGACTTTCCCAGCCGCGGTCGGGGATCCGGGTCATGATCCATTTTTTTCGACCGAAAATGCACCCTCTTGGATGACGTCTTACGGGTACCAGCTCTTCCTAGAACAGGATGATTCAGTCACTTCTGCTTCTTCTTGGACGCCAGAGGATGCATCCCCCAAACAACTGGCAGCCTATCGTGAATATGTATGTCTAGATCTCTCGCATTTCGTTCTTTTGACTGAGACTTGGACCGACTCAAAGATACTCAGTGATCAGTATCTGGGACATCCATTCTTCAACCTGGAAAATGCAGAGACCTGGATCAATCTGCTTCCGTTCCAAGCATACATGGAATTCCATCATGGCTCAATGGAAGGATACCGTGAGAGACGACAGACCTCCACACCTTTTAGCTCCCGTGCCCCATCTCGGGCTGCTTCCTCGATTTCGCAGGGCTGCTCTCGCTCTCGTGCCAGTAGTCGGGCCTCATTTGTACCATCTTCTCGAGCCAGCTCTCCAAATTCGGCTGCACCGTCCGGGCTTCCCTCCCGCCCGTCGAGTGCGATGTCTATGGATATCATAATCATTGATGATTCCGATTCTGACCATGACAATTTTCTGGAGTCCCCTCTCTTGCCCCCTACGGCTCATGCCGGCCCTCAGCCCCCCTCGGGACTTCAAGCCCGTCCTGCTCAAGCCACTGTCCCGAAACTCGAAGAGCCACCTTCCCGCCTTGTTGATATGCCCGAAAAATCTGCCTCTGTGGAATCCCAGCCTAAACAACGCCAGAAAAAGGGGAAAGCAAAGGTGCATACAGGGCAAATCCAAATAACTCGTCAGCTCGCCGTAGATGAGATTGTGGACGTCTCAAAAGTACCATCCACATGGAATGTTCCCCGCACCCCGACAGCTTTCCTCGTTGATGTCTCAGACTCAAAAGAGTTGCTGGAAGCATCCAACGGAAAGAGTCGGCCTCTCGATGCATTTATTCGGTCAGAGGTAAGTAAAATGTTCGATGTCTGACTTTCATGCTGACCAATATGTCCTGCAGGATCAGGAATCATGGGGAGGATCAGCCGGACATACCAAGGGCGATGTACACGTCTACGGTCTCACCTCTGACCTCAGCGAGAAGATCTTGTGCCGACGTTGCCACCTTAAATGCAATGGGGTGGACACCTGTGAATTTATTGACCCGGCACTTTTCACTGAATGTGAACGCTACGAGCAAGACGAAGCGGCGATGAGAGAACTTTGGAATCACGAGCTCGATGCAAATGAACGTGAAGCTGCATCTGCCACGGGCATAATCTCTCGGTGTGTAACATTTTCTCGTATTTGATGATTCATCTGAGATTTTTTCAAGGTTCTATGGCCGCATAATGAATTCGAAATGCAAAGTGAAGTGTGACGGGCATCCAATTCTTGTTCCGCTTTCAAGGGCTAGTTCCACAGTCCAGAGACGATTCTCGTACTGACTATATTCACAGGGTCCTTCCGCATATGGAAAGATATTCTTCGTTGGTTGCTCGAAGTGGTCCAGCGCTGAGAAAGGCCTGCACATCTACTGGCCTATTGCACCCAATATCGATGAGAATGTGTTGCAATTTGTGATGCAAAACAATGGTCTCCTACCAACAGGTGGCGCAACAGCTGAGAATGCAACTTGTGTTCTCACCGTTCATCCCCGGGTCGGGTTGAAGAATTGTCGTGTGTTACCATTCACAGTATTCTGTCGCTCTACCCACATTAACTTCAATAGCATATAGTCACATTAGTGATGGACGCATCAGGCCCGCCAAAATTACGCACCGCAGTTGCCCCACCGAGATGCTGATTTTCATCCCTGTCGACAAAGAGCATTCCCACAAAGCTTTAGTCATTTTACGCAACCCACATAACCACCCAGCTCATCCGAAGACCAAACCCAGCGCCCAAGATCGTATCCAGCTCGGGACGGCAGTCAAAGCTGCTGGCCTCACCGGTTTGACGGTTCAAAAGCTCCTCAATGGTCAATTCAGTTTACGATGGAATCTACATTTATCTAATGATTTTTTAACAGCACCTTCCACCTCGGCCGTGTACAACGGGGGACGCGTGTCGGAGAATAGTCCGGCATTCACTGATAGCCGGAAAGTGCGGAACTTTATTACCGAAGAGAAGAAGAAGGAATACCCCCTCGGAATGGGGTGGGATGGTAATTAATTTTTACTCATTCAAATCTTCAGATAATTAATCTGCTTCAGGAGTCCTTCACCGGCTCAAGACGCAGGAAGTCAAGCTTCCAAAGGCAGACCGCTACATCCATACGGCGATGTCCAAGAATGGTTTCCGCCTCGTTGTAACAATGCATCCGCAAATTGCGGCATTCATTCATCTCATTCTGTCTCTTCACATCGACTATACTTTCACCCGAGTCGAGGGTGAGATGGACGAGTGGGAAGTTGCGGGATTTCTGGATCGATTCAAGCACCGTGAGCTTTTATCCAGTTTTCATACGTGTTCTGACCGTCCATTCTAGGCCTGACATTTGCGAGTTTATACTGTGACAAGAAGTCGAAAGAGGCTTTCGCCCAGCTTTTTATGGAGCTCTTCGATACTATTTTTCAGGTCACGGGCGAGCGTTTGAAACTCGCACCCTTTTACCCCGATGCAAAATGCCGTGTTGTGATCATGGATGGGGAAGTTCCACAAGGATTGGGCTTTGCAGAATTCCTTAGGAACTACAACAACCCAGACATAAGCGGTTTATATACGCGGGACACAGTCAAACTACTCAAACACTGTCTCAAGACCTGTAATCCGCATTTTGAACGGTATAATTTCAACCTTTGGTTTTGCTATTTTTGGCCCAACTCAACCCTTTTGTACTAGCCATATCGATGAGCTACCCATGCACATTCCGAGATCAGTCATCAAGCGCCTGAAATCTATCCTGGGCCTGTCGACACAAGAAGAAATAGACGAATGGCACCAGTTCTGTGCAGTTCAAACCGACCCTGCTGTTAAAAGTGAGCTGTCAATCCAGTGGCCACTCGTCGGATATCGATTTCATTTCCAGATTGGTATACCCAGAAACTCGCGAATCCATGGATTCTGCCTTCCGTCAATAAATTCCTTTCGAGCATTGCAAGTGCTGATTGGGATATCACACCAATCCACTCCAACTACGTAGAGACAGCTCACGCAGGTCGCAATGCGGAAACCTCAACTGGAGTAGGACTTCTAACTGCCATTCTCCAGTAAAGTCCATGAATGCTCAGCTTATCCCGCGTCTGACACTTGAATAGGTCCGAAGAACGCGATAATATCAGGGCCACAGAACTCGCCCAAATTGAGCGTGATGGTGTTATGCGCCATCGGTGGAATGGGAGCTCAGAACGTGAGAAACTATCTGCGCAACGCAAAATCTCGAAGATGCGCAAGGCTGCAGTCCGAAATGACCAGTTGACAAGCTACGATACACTGAAGGCTGAACGGGACACCGGCTCAGCTGAAAACCAGGCATCCCTCGAGCGCCAGAGACGGATCGAGTCTCAAATAAAATCCCTCCAGGCCGAAATGAAGATCGACAAGCATCGTACTGATTTGCAGGAGTCAATTAACGAGTTGCGGTCCGACGTTGATGAGGAGAAAGCTCTTCGACGCGAATGGCTCGTCCGACGGGCTGTGATTGACGCAGAGCTTACGCAACTCAGGAAGGGTCCATTAGCAGGTGCACGTATTAAAGGCCGACGACCCACCGAGCGTCCATCGGGGGAGGACGAATCAGACGTTGCACACGACGGTATGTTGCGTTGTACCAAATTAATTTTTATCTAACCCCACTGCTAGGACTCGACACCAGACAAACAGAGGACAGTGTTACGCCTGCTGAACAGCTTGAGTCGCAAACAATATTTCAAGGTAAGTTGAACCAGTTTCTTCTTATGCCACACTCATTCTGAATTCCATGCCAGAAACTATGCGCGATGATAGCTTTAGCACTGATCTGCTAGGACTCGACACCAGACAAACAGAGGACAGCGTTACGCCTGCTGAACAGCTTGAGTCGCAAACGATATTTCAAGGTAAGTTGAACCAGTTTCTTCTCATGCCACACTCGTTCTGAATTCCATGCCAGAAACTATGCGCGATGATAGCTTTAGCACTGATCTGGCCCTCTTCGAGCAGAGTATTTTCACCGATCAGCCCAACCTTGGCACCGACCCGAACTTCAATATGGAGCATTTCCTCGAAATCTGTGATCCATTCACACTCGATTTCCGGACAACTCTGGGTCCGACCAGTATCAGTGACTTTAGTGTCCATGGTGTCGGTGCTGTTGAAGGGAACACCGGACTGGACGCTGACGAGCTCGAATATTTCGGAGAGCCAGCTGCTTATTATTATTCTGGCCCAGCACCGCAGGAACAAGTCGTTACCTATGAGGTCTGAAATGAAATTGAACTCCCTGGATTACAGTGCTCATTCATTTCCCCCAGGGCAATAACTCGAGCCTAGGTTCCTCTCAAACATCCGACCAAGAGCTCCCACCTCTTCCTCCACCCCCTCCCTCGTTCCCGGCATCTGAAGCAGATGACGAAGAGGAAGAGCAATGTGAGGCTACGGAGTTTCTCTTGTAGAAAGTCGTAGACACAAAATCCAGTTAGCAGAGTTTAGACTTAGGCTGAGAGTTGAGTCGGTAAAATCTGCGTGTTTTAACCAGATTGTCTACTCGACGGTAATATAAGGAGTCTTTATACTAACTGAGGGACCGTACGGGTCCGAATACATGACTCCTGATGAGTCGTACTGACTAATACTGAGTAACTATGAAACTGCGCGAACTGCGCTTAACTGCGTAACTGCGTAACTGCGTAAACTAAAAAGGAAAAGGAAGTATCGTACATTGATTATGGCATCCTTGCCATTTCGGGACTGTGAGCACGTGCGTGATCCTTACAAGCAACCCTTGGTTGCTGTTGCAGCCGATCCCGAATCCCCGATCGCGATACATGACATAGATCTTGAGCTAAGTGACAGGAACGTTCTCGCAGGAAAACGGCCACGTACAAAGTCCAGCCGCGCGATTGATGCAGCAGCTATGAGACCGGTCAAAAAAATAGCCCGTCCTAGGTGAGTGACCTACACCCATACGATGGTATGCACTAAAATATGTGTGCAGCATGTCTTGAATAAAGGAAGGGAGATCGCCGTACACGGGTTTGGGAGCAATAACTGGGAATTCCACTTCTCGCAGTTAAGCAGGGAATTCAACCTCCCACATTAAACAGGGAATTCAACTTCCCCGACTTATATAATAGGCAATTCAACTTCGCTTCATGTTGTGTTTGACTTGGAAGAGTAAATTATACTACCGTCGAGATTCAAATAAGCTTTGAGTTGGTAACCACTTTATCTACCCAGGAAATCTGGCACGCCGGGTTCATCGAAACCTCTAGCTCGTTATAGCCTGTCTGTCTGCCTGCGAGGCCGCGAGCCGGGAATATTTTTTGTTTATAAGGGACGGTGGCCGACTAAGCTGGTAGCAGTATTGAACGATATTGATATGTACTCCCGCCACTTGATAATCTATAGAGTAGAACTTGGCCGGAAGTTGCCGACTCGCAGTCGGCGGCGGCGTGCTGCAGGAGGCGGGCCAGGCAGGCGGGCTCGTGTGACATGGGTCACAGAGTGATGCGGCAGCTGATGCCGGATTGGCATCAGCGGCTTGTTAGCGGCACCATCATGTGCGGGCGGGCCCGAGTCCCACTATCGACAGCGAGTCCCATCAATCGCAGGGCAAACAGTGGGGCTCGCGTACTGATAGTGGGAGTGGGCGAGTCCCACTCCCACTCTTCTTGTATATACTCGATCCTTCACGAACTGGCCTGCTGCCGCCGGAACCGGTGCATGCGTGGGTTGCGCGTGTTTTCCCACTCGGGCTTCCGTGGTTCACTAACTTTCAGGCCGAGGTTATGGCTTTCTGGCTTTAGGCGCTTGCGGCTCTTGCTGTGACTTCTCCTGGATGTTTGCGTCTCTGGTTTCCAAGCATTAAAATTTCAAACCGACCTGCTTTTCTCTGGCTCTGGCCGGACCTAGTCCTCTCGGTCTCAGGTTCTCCACCTTTGACGCCCTCAAGCTGATAATATGCAAATAACACGCCAAAAACCCCTGCACAGCCCACACTGACGCACATGTTTCTTTGGACCCAGCTCTCGCTTCACATCCTCGATGTCCTGTCCTGCATATGTTCCTCCCTCTCCCTTTTCCCACGGCGCTCGCACCACTCCTGCGCCTAACGCCGCACCTTTGGTAACCAGGGCTCTGTTTCGTATATAAATATATCTTTTGTTGTGCCCCGATATTAACACAACTCGTCATCGTCGCGCCCCGGGGCCTCAATTATCTCGCCGTCATGTTTTACTCGCCTCGGATTTCCTCTACATCGCATTGACTTCGAACCTTAGCCCCCTACTTCTGAAAATGTGGTCTACATTAATGTTTCATCGGCGTTCTTAAATTAACTTCTTGATAACTCCGTATCATGTACCGCAAGTAATATTCGGATATCGGTATCCCTCTCCCAGAACCGCCTCTGTCGCGGTACTATCCGCTTACCTTCAAGACGGTATATACGTATCGCTTCAATATCAGAGAAACGACAAACGACATTGTAATTCCCTTCACAGCTTGCACCGCGTGCCAATCTTCTGAATCCACGCATCGCGCCCAAGATCTCGTAGTGTAGATGTGCCAAAACGCCGGGTGTTGTCTATTCAAAAAGGAGCGGCCCACAGATCATCTTCTCACGCGGTATGGAGAAATGTAGCAACGGAAGGACGTATGATTTATTTCGAGCGCATATTGATCACAAGACAGGCAGAGACAGCATTCAACATGTCATAACTACGGCCAGAACCTTGTCTCGTTGATTCAATCGTTCTCGTTGACACAGTTGGGACGGCACAATCCGTGAATGACACCGCAGATTGAAAAGGATAGCTCGTTCAGGACTATCCTTGGTAATTACGGAGCTCGTATGGGCGGTGTACTATCCCAAAAATACGCCTAAAGAGTGCGAAAACACGTTGCAAACCGACCGTACAAGATGCTGCATTTGAGAGGTGCCGAAATTTCCACAATAGAGAAATCACAACATGAAATATTGGGAAGAAACCGTAACAAGGTCTTGACGGTCTTCTGTGTGAGGGGGGTTGAGGAATGGGAGCTACTATGAGTGCTTCGATGCCAGTTGGTCACCGAGAGAACCAAACGAGTGGGACACAATTTGGGAGAGAGGCAACGCAACCTTGCTAGCCTCGTGGGACATATCTTGCATGCCATCATGTTCTACGCACGTTGTGGCGCAAAATGGCGTGAAAGCCCGGGGGGATACCACACTCTCTTCTCAACCGGCGTGTCGATTCCAAGCCTAACCTGCAGCTCCACCTAGCTCCACCACGTACAGAACAGGAATCTGTGTCTATTTACGCGCTGTCCGGCCAGAATCGGCCCATTATTGAACGTGCCCGGAACATGCCAGAACACAGTTGTTTGTTGATGGCAAAGGTAACTATCGCAACTTGTTGTGCGTGGTATCCACAGTGTTCTGCGCCACAACGTGCATCGATGGCAAAGCAGATACGAGCAGAGTCTCGGGACCAAAAAATCCAAAGACCGGGGGTTTATGTGCGGCGTGGCGCAAAGAGCACCCTGTTCGTAAGGTATTGCCTGCCCGCTCTGCGGGGTATCAAATGCATTTGTTGCAATGGATTAGTGGGATCGATGTATCCGCGGTCCTACAACGACGTGAGAAATGTCGAAGTACACTCGCGGGGCACAAAAAAGGCTGTTCACGCTTGCTGAGATATTACATGCTATCCGTGCAGTGGGGCAGAGGTGGAGCAAGGTCTCGTGGATACCACGCACAGCCAACAGCCATCGGACTGTCCACTCTCTCCGCAACCTGGATTGCTAACTTTGCTATCAAGGAACACTTGCAAGTTCCGGACAATGTTCCCGAAACGTTCCAGTGTGATCAATACCACTTCGAAAATAAAATGTAACGTCGCATGACATTGTCTAGGCTTCCCCCTTCAATCGTCGGCGGGAAAGAATAATAAGACGTGCAAATGGAAAATACACCTGTTGAAAGGATATTGCCTTTACAACAGAAAGAAAGACGTCGATTCAGGCTCGTGTCTTAGCTATGCCGTGCCACGGCACAGTCTGTAAAACAGCCTTCAAGGTATCTGGTAACCCCACATACGACGAAGATCACATTCAACTTTGGCGCTGCCGCGTAGATGCCATTGATGTGAATTGCACAATCCAGAGCCGGAACTGGAGCCGATTAATCGGTATCAGCGGGCATTGATCGGCAACCTTATCTTATGCCTCCAGATTACCTCGATTGATCTTTGTTCCATGCAGATACGACTATATGAGATTATCAGACATTCTCTTTGCCTATCATCAATCCTCCTGTGGCCTGGAGTTATGGATTAGTTTACGTGTATTGTACCATCGAATCTCTGGACTTCGGGTCGATAGACGGCATACCAAGTGGACAAATATACCGCCGTACGGTACGGTCTGCGCCTTACTTTTTCCCAACGTTTCACCTTGTGACTTCGATTCTCAACATTTCGGCTGTCATTGCAGTACTTTGGATGGTCGGTGGCAACGTGTATTTCGCACTATTTTGGGCGTATTTTTTTTGATGCAAGCTCCGTCATTATCAAAGATAGTCCAGAACATCAAAAACCGTGCGATCTTTTTCAATCTCCGTTATCAATCACGGATTGTGCCGAACAGGAACGACTGGGTGGAACGCGACATAGTCCGGGTTGCAGTTATGGCACGCTGAATGCTGCCTTTGCCTGTCTTGGGGCGATTAGGCGCCGGAAACATTAACTCCACGCCCTTGCGTTGCTGTATGTCGCCGTGCCCGCGAGAAGAGAATGTGTTGCCCGCTCCTTTCTGAACCAGAAATATTTTGGGAATCCGGTGTTTTCCGCGCTATGACAGCGACATGGGAGAAAAGAAGGTGTTCCATTGTTGTGGGCGAATTTCGTGTATAAAGCCAGTCTCTACGGACTGAGCGTCTTGCTTGCACCTTCAGCCTCTGCTGCGACTCCTGCAAACTACACTCGTCCTCACACCCTCAGCACACAATGGCTACAGATGGACCCAATCGTCGCACCCCCCCGCAGGCCCAATATGCGCCCCAGGCCCAGCGTCCTGTCTTCAACTCGTTCTTTGATTCTAGGTGCGATATTGATTCCCATTAGTGTCCCGTGTACCTACTAACGACGTCCCTTTAGCGGACAGCAGAGCACTACTTCCTCAGGTCTTTATGAGGCTAGCAGTAGCCGCGCAGGCTTCCAAAGCGCGTAAGTTGTCCATAGGACTGCTACATTCGAGTCGGTTATTGAATATACGCCCCCAGTACCGGCGGTGGGCTTACCGCTGGAGGTGTATTTCCCCGTGGTCCTTCCCGTGGTCCAGGTAGCGGTAGACCTGCTGGACCTCCGCGTGGACCTCCTGGTCGTGGGCCCGGCGACTATGGCGATGGACCTGACTCCCTCATCCCACGTGGTCCCGGCGGTGAACCTGGCGAGCAACGGATCGATCTCATCGACTTCTTGACCTCCCAGTTGTTGAAGCTCACCGTCATCGCTCAGCCCGACCTGAAAAGCCTCCTCATGCACCCTGCGCTCCGGCGGCTCATCATGGATATCGCACTCCAGGCGTCGCACTTGGCGACGACGGAGGCGCTGGCAGAGATGCAGCAAGAGATGCAAAGGATGCAGGAAAAGATGCAAAGTTGGATGGAGGAGTCTATGAGGATAAATATCACAAAGACGATGGAGATCGAGCTCAACCCGCTGGCTCGGAACAGCGCCGCTTACTCGTTGGGCGAACTTACGAGGATGAAGCGGAAACAGATCACAGCCTACAACAGCTTTGCCCCAGAAATCGGGGCTCCAGAAATCCTGGCGCCGCATGGCCTCGGCGACGACGATGTAGATTAGTGTCCGCCCGTTTCGTTTCTTACCATATGCATTCTCATTACCTACCTACCGTTGTGATCGATTTCAATTGAGCCTCATTTTTGTACAGGAGCGGATATCCTGAGCGCAAGGTTAATGAAGAACGGACTTGGCATAATCGTTTTCCATTCGACGGTGATGATGGTACTGTACCATTACGACCAAGTGTTCAGGTGACGCGTGACGGCCAATTTTTCTGAGGTTTTTAAAAATCGCCATAAATCAAAAGAAATTTGATCGGCCATCTCGGAGAGTGAAATTTCCGAAATTAATGAACACTTGGTCGTAATAGTACCGTAAGTTGTGCCACCGGAGTTTGAACTCCCACCGATCATCTTGTGACCTGATGTGACCGTTGTGTGACTCATAGCAACGCAAAATTCCTGTTCTTGAACTACCATCATCCATTGTCTGCCACTTCCCCGAAGGGTTCGGCCCCATCGAAATCGCGTACCCGCCTAGTTTTTGGCTGGTCCCTCCTTCTTGACTCGCTCGCGTGCTTCACCTCGGCCTCGCCTCACCCAGTCCACGTGTATCCTCTCCCTTGTCTTCCCCTATGCTACGCACTGGTCGCCTGCGTCTCTCCCTCGGTAACTGACTCAGTTTCGGCTGCGTGTTCATCTCCTTGATCCTTGCTGATCACCTTCTAGGTACTCTATCCTAACCTTCGGGTCATCCAGAGCCAAGTGCGCGACCGTACTTACCGCGATCATAGGCTCACGTCACAGCCTCTTAGACATCCGCTCGTATAACGGGTATGTAGTTAATCCTCTTTGGTTTCTCCTTCAGTCGCTGGCTGGGCGCATTTCAATCGTCATTCCCACCGCTGCCGCCGGCATCGCATACATACGATCTGGCCCACGCCACTCTAAGCGTGCTTGCAGCTAGCGGTAGCGTTACGCATCATCTGGCTTGGGATGTGCGAGATGCTGAGTACCGTGCTCGCATGACATACACAGCCAGCAAGTGTGGATCCAGCGCTTGCGAGCGGGATATGGGTGCGTTCCTCTTCCCTTCCTTTTCCTTTCCTTCTCCCCCCTCGCCTTTGTACTACATATACTCACATCCTCATCAGCCATCCTGTGTGCGCCCACCGCATCCCCATCTTAAGTAGCAAGATCCTCGATGCCCCCCGCACTGGAGCATAGCAGATGACGTGCGCCGCGACTAGCAGCGCCCCTGGCTGCCGCACCGACCATCTGCAGTACCAAACCAACGCGGACGATCCGACCCACAACTTAGAAGCCTCCACACTCCCGCCATCCGCCCCACACCGCTCGCCGCTCATGCCCATGTCCGTCAACGGCAGGTACTGAGTTCGAACCACATACTCGTCTGCACTTTTTGGCAAACCATTCGACCAGTGTTCATCCCTGTTCAATCACTGTTTATAATTTGTTTAAACATCTCACTGAACCTTGTAAGAACAGTGTTTCAACATTGTTTATCCCCGCAGCTGACCAGTCCCTTCCATTCTTGTGTTGAACAGAACAATACTTGAACACTGATTGGCATTGAAACGTGAATTGCTTAAGCAAACTTAATAGATATTTATCCATGCCCGTAACCTTCACTGTCCCCTCTCATAAGGCGAAAACAGTTGCAAGTGGTAACTCTCAGCGCACGACAGATCCTCGCAGCCGCCTGCTCGCCCCAGTACGAGAACGCGGGACTTATTCGCGGCACCTCATTCCCGAAGTGCATTATATCAATAATGCATTAATGGCACTTTGCTGACATGCCTTTGAGATCTTTCACGGGCGCGGCCCCCTGCTCCAAGTCCCGGCTCAGCAAGCTATTCAGCAGGCGGAAAGCCAGTGTTTGAGAGGAAGTGCTCGATATTGATCGCACCATCGAGCATCAGGGGACAATGCATATCCTTCAAAAGGAAGTGCTCATCAAGTATGTCATTCCCAAACCCAGTTGGTTTCTTTGACACGATCATATTGGCCTACAACGAACACCAGGCGCTTATACTGCGTCCCGACGATGTTTGGATCGTGATTATTTCCTCATACATGGCTCTTAATGATTCGAGTGTCGTAATTCATCCAATTTCTCCTGACAGGCAGTGACAGCTACCACTGGCCCCTTCGTATTCTTCTATTGCACGTTTGCGAGATGAGCTTAATTCCCGCAATGTAAGTGTAACTTTATTTTATTGCGGGATTTGGCTTGCAGGGGTCTAAATGGGGTGGAAATATGAATTTGGCTTAAGTTGTGCGCGCGAGATTAAATGTGCATTTGGACACTCATATATTTATATTTTCCGACAGAACCGCCACACAAACAGCGAAAGGCCTTCTGGCTACAAATTATCTCAGTAGATACAAGACAGGACCCAATATCATAGTAAGATGAATGGAAGGATTGAAAACAAGAAAAGAATGGAGTGGGAGACCATCAGTCCCGCCTGTCCACCATGCTTGGCAGCAGCAGTGGGAGACGGTCCAGCAGATGACTGCCCTGTCGCAGTGGGAGACGGTCCAGTGGATGGCTGCCCTGTCGCAGTGAGCTGGGCCATGCGTACATTGATAACATCCGTCTTTGCACTCGTGGCGTTCGTCTCGGAGAGAAGTTGCACAGAGCTGCCGGTCGGATCTAGCGACACAGACGCGCCGAAATTGAAGCTGTATTGGGGGAGAATTAGAATCGAACCGAATCGAATGATTGGTAGCGTACACGGAGTAAAAGTTACGCATGACTGATTGCTTTGGGTCAAATAGAATTCGTCTTGACGAAGATATAGACGTACACGAGTCCCCAAAGAACATATCGAAATCATTTGGAGATGCTGGAACGGCAAACCACTGAGCTATGCATGTGACAATGTTGGTGACGTTGTTAACGACTACCACCGATAGATCCAGTGGGTGGATGGGGAATAGTTGGCCTCTGGAAGTTGGGAAAATTCTTAGAGAGGGATGACGCCGAACAGAAGGGCAACTCACCCCATGCCAACCGGGACAATGGAGGTCGTATTGCAAGGAACCGTCCAAATCGGGCCTGGAACGCCAGTACCATCTACCACAGTCAACGAGGAGCCTGGAATCTTGGAGAAGATTGAATTGATCAGTGGGCCGGCAGCGATGCCTTGGGGGTCCCCGTATCCAGGACCGCTGCCAGCTTACCCACAGGAGCGGTGGATACGACTGATGGCGGAAGAGGGACATCCACGCCGTCTACGGAGAAGCTATCTACTGCGATGCGCCATCTGTCAACGATGCCGGGAAGCAGTGGGATGGGGGAAGCATTGGCAACTGCCGCATACGTTGGGTCAAGCTCGTTGATGGTGAAGGACGCGTCTGCGGGTCCTCAAGATCGCCGGTACGTGAAAGCGATATGCCGATGAAATTATTTTCGCCCGGCGTTTGATCGAAAATGTTGAACAGGAAGGGATTTCCTTGGATCGGATTGGCCCCATTTGCCTTCAGAGTAGCAGTGATTGGTGAGGTTTTGATACTCTCGAAGCCGAGAGGCCAACGAGGCCATCGATTCCTAGACTCTGGACAAAGGCTAAATCGATCTGGAGAGCCACATCAGTGGAATATTCATGACATGAGTACGAATTTTCGCACAACTGTAGCGTTTTGGAAGACTGCAGGCGTTGTAGTCAGAAGTCTATTCATTCTGACGGCAACATACCCTGCTGAGCGACTTTATATGTCCCCAATTCCACCGCCCCAAATCCAATTGTTCCAGATACATTCCCGCCAGTGAAAGAAGCCAGAACGGGGATTCCGGTGTTATCAAAGATGAAATTGCTCGGTGGGATAACCCTAAACACAACTGATTTAGTGTCACATCGTATTGGATTCACCGATCAACCTACCAGATATCTGAACTCCCGGTATCAATGAGCACATTGAAGCCTATGTCACGATTTATGGTTTAGCAAAGTGACCCCACGGACGGCATCTCTCACTTTGTCCGTTGATAGTGAGGTTGGTCGTATACTAATAATAGAGGAACGGTTATTAGGAGGACTCATCAATAACAGCGCTGAACGTACCCGAAGATCAAGGCCATCCAGTGCGACTGCCTGCAATGTCGCTCCGGGCTGTTGGTCTCGAGACTGAAGGAAGCGCGTGCCCTGCACAACGAGCGCATGTGAACGCTCCGCGACCGCAGCGAGAAGAAATAATAACAACCACATGAGAACAAACGAATAGAATGAAGAAAGAAAGTGAAGGAAGCGAACGGGTTCTGGGGACATAGAGGTCTTCATATTTATATTGAGGAAATGAATAGCACCGCTTTGATTTGCGCGACAACACCCGCAAATTGTTGAACTTTGATAAAAGAGATGCGTATCCGGTGGTCTCCGGCAGACCGGGACTCAGCGATTATGCGACAAATGAGATTCACCCATTGCGCAAAATGGTTGTTGCTCGACTGTGAGTCAGAGCGCGGAATCCGCCGGGTAAGACCCTAGAGGACCCAGATGCCGTGGACCTCGGTTATGCAAAAATCGGAAAATTAGCGCCGTAACAACATCCGCACAGATATGATCTCGGGATCGGCGGTTTCGCGCCTTGCAGACAGATGAAGCGAAACAACTTTTGCTGTTGAATTGACATGTAGCCAAATTAAGCGAGCGCCTTGTGCCCTGGTAGGACGAGGGAAAGAAAGAGCACGAGGAGAATGTCCAAGAATCCGCCAAGTGGCCTGAACCGAGGCGAGGGTACGCGGTGTATCGGAAGGAACACGATCTACTACCTGAAATGAGTGCAAACAAAGTGCACATTAATGTAGTGTATGTCAATTTACCCTACATGACTGCGGCTGGCTCATGCACAATAGCTTCCTCGTTACGCCCGCCGTGCACACTGCACGCTGATCAGGAAACAATGAGATTGTTACATAGCGCTCGGTAGCGCGGGTATCGCTATAGACAATTCAAAATCTTGGTCCCGGGACGCCGTGCAGTTGCCACCGCCGTGTGACGGACATGTAGTGCCAGCGCCAACAGGCGCTGATGTCTGATGGTCGCCCGTGAAACTCATACACAGACGTATACGGTCTACCCGTTCCGTACGCGACCCGTAGGAGAACCAGCTGTTGTATGCCGTGTGGAAATCGCCGGCGGTAGCATCGTCCAGATGGGTTTCTTGCATCGCCAAAATGCCTAATCGTTGTTCATCAACCATCTGTTTCAAGAATTTGAACTTATGATGAGAACGGTTCATCGAGACGTTCGTTTCCCGACCCGCAATGTTCAGGGAGCCTATGTTCAAGGTTGAACGGGTTGATTTTGCCCTGCTAGGCACGCTTCGTGGAATGTTCCTTCGTCGTATTTCAGCATTTATAAACTCCCATCCAGCTGCTGGTTCTTCGTCTAGTTCTTGGTGGGGGTGGGAGTGGGGGTGAAAATCGGACTGTTTGCTAGTAAAGCTAGTCAAATCGGAGTCAGGTAGACGGGGTATTTTATCCACTACCACATTGTCAGCGATCCAATCTAATTTTCGTTTCATGCCATTCACAATGTGGTTCTGTATCATGTCATCCGATCGTCCAGCCTCCATAGTCGCTGCGACTGATGCAGGTGAACTTTCGGAGGTTGATCCAGTCGAAGCTGTCCTACCCCATACCCCTTAGTGGATCCTTCAGGGTATGGGTTGCCACAGTGTGGGAACTATTTCAGCCATAATTGAAACTGGCTCACACTTCATGCAAGAGGAGTGACCAGGGACGAGAGGACACATAAAATGCCATAACACTCCAGTGTGACTGTTTTCAAGGTGTTCTGAGGTAGATTTTTGCCCAAATAAATGGATTGAGATTCACCTGACGAGGTTGGACAAGTCATTTTGGTCTGGAATAGGTCCAAATGACCTTGACCTCATTGAATATGATCTTATTTCGGTGTCAGCTGCAATCCTGTTGCTTTTAAGCACCTAAATCTGGGTGAAACCCTTCCAAAACATTGAAAGATATGGGGTTTTACCCTGACAAATGTATGGATTATGGATTATTGCTGATTTATGGGATTCAATTGGGAACCAAGTAGGTGGACGAAAAAAAGGTATGGAATTATGCAGATTATGGGTTTCAAGAGCTATGGCTTAGGACAGCTTCGACTGTATACGTTGATTCAGTTGGATAACTGTCAAAAGCGGCGAAGGAGCCAGTGCTCCTCAGCGTTCCCAAGGCTTTGGAGGGCGCGCTCGAGCCGCTGAAGGCGCTGGATGAGGTCGTAGACCATATGCCCGTTCAGCTCGCGACCATTGCGCATTGATTGCGCACGTGGTAAGGTGCTCCGCCGCGGCGAAAGTTATTTGCAGCGTAGCCCTTCGGGTAAGGATAAGGTTTTGTAGAGGATCTTGGAGCGCACATTAAAAAAGCCCCCATTGTTGAGGCGGTCCGCAACAGGATCTCGGAAAGCGTGGTGAGCGAGCTGGGCTGGGACATGCCAGTTGTGGTCCACGGTCGAGTGCATGGTTCGTACACCGTTGCGATGGCGGTTGGTGGACTCCGGGGTGTGGCCGCTGCCGTTCTCGGTGCTGTGTCTGAAGCCAAGGAGACCCCGGCGCTGGCGCGGCTGATACACAATGTTTAGCAAGGTTTCATGGTATACAGATATTCGACGTATGCCAATCGCCATGGTGTGGAGAGAATTAGTAATGCTGTTGACAGTGCGGATATTGGTGTTGGTGGCAAAAGTGGTGGGATGCATCTGAACGCAGTGGAGCAAATATCGTCGGCCGAAAAAATGTCCTCTTTCACACCAAGTTTAACGAAGGCGAGCGGAATTGGTCACGTGACGATCACGTTATGATAATGCAATAGTCTCGGAGCCGAGGGGCGCGGTGACTCGAGGTGGGCAGTGGCCCTCAAAGGGAGGCGACGGCAGGGAATGGCTGGGGAAGCTGAAGGCTGGTAGACACACACACCGCCAATTGCCAAATTTAGGCACGCCGGAAGTGCTAATCGGCACGCAAAGTGCCGAATAGCATTTCCGGCGCACTGAAATATAAAGGCTGGGATAGCTTTTTTTGACTTTACGTGAAGGTATGAATGTACCCTTCACTATGATCGTCAGCAGGGGGAAAGTAAACATATTTTGAAGTCGCCATTCCGGATCTCATCTACAGAGTTCCTTTTTTGGAACAATACATTTGATGGGGGAAAAAAATAGCTGCGGGACAATCTACTTAGGCTGGGATGGCTTTTTTTTGACTTGACGTGAAGGTATGAACATATCCTTCACTTTGATTTTGAAGATGGTCTAAGCTTCGGCTTGTCATAGCCTGAAAGGATGTTGAAGAGATGTAGGAGGTATTTCATGATCTAACTTACCGGCCATCATTGGGTAGCGGGGTTTTCAGAGTGGTAGTGTCGTAGGGAGCCTGGAAGTGGGGGGAAAGTGGAGAGAATTGGGACCTTGGGTGCATTTTATCATTTTGGGGCTTAGGGTTGTACCTTTCTCTGTCGAGAATGTAATACGCGGCCTTGCACCGCAGACAATTGTCCAGCTTGTGTCGCAGAAAGTCATGCTTTTAGTGGAATCTGTAGTGACTTTGAACCAGTTCAGCCAAAATATGTAAAAAGCTTATTATTACAGGTAGATAAAACAAGAAAGCATTTAATGTGAGCAGGAAAAGCAGAAGGAAGGCGAAGAGGATGGCCGAGAGCACGTGTGCATAGCCATCGGAACCGAAACTAAGCGAGGGCCTGCGACCGGCTCGGTCTGATGGCTAAACTGCCGATTGATGGTGCCGTGCTCTGCCGGGTTATCGTTTTCATTTCTCGTTTATACCGCCTGGTCGGTGTCGAATATTGGCGCCGGGTCACGCATCACGCCCCCGCTGGTCGAACCTAAAATCTGTCACGCAGCCCCCCCAAAATGCCTAAATTTGCATGCACGACGTGAAAAAGCCTAAATTTTCGTTCCGTGGTCGATTTTTTTCTAGGTCTGTCACGCAAAATTTCGGCCGTGGTCGAATGGTCGAATTGGTAATTTGCGTCACGCGTCACGCCCCAGGTTGGCCCCAGGTCGATTTGATTGAAATAATACAGTAGAATATTCAACATGGCCCTCCGGGCACCCCTGGTACCTCTACAACCGACCGCTACCCGGTCCAAACCCCTACCTGTACCGAGACCGCGACCGAACCCCCTACCGCACCTCAGACCGGTACCTCGGAGAATTGAAGTCTGTGATGACCAACTACACCATTTTCGATCATTCGCGCTAATTTGATCTCGACGTTTTGCCAGCGAGTTTGATCTGGCGGGCAATTAACCTTGTTGATCGCTTTGCCAGCGAGTTTGATCGAGCGGCGCGTTCACGGCGATGAATCGTATTCGTGTGCCCGCCACCCGCAAAAGTATATTAAAGTCGGACGATGGAGCAGCGCGGGCCTTTGAGTTCACCCTGGCTTTACCAGGGCGAATTTTGAGCGGTATAGTACAAATTCTTGGGTGGGGAATGACCACGCAAAGTCTGCCAGCGCGACTTTAATTCGATCAAACATGCGTGACATCATTCAAAGTCCGCCAGGCCTTATAAAGACGCCGCCTCGTCAACAATCCCTCTCGACCCCCTTTCATCCCCCGGGCGCCTGCTCACCACTCTCTTTCTGCTACTGTACCTCATCCTAATACCGCCCTAATGTCTCGCCTTTCTCATGCCCGCATCAGCGATGAAGACTCTGCTGCAGAACGACTAGCCGAAGCCGATGAAGCCACGAGAGCAGCCATGACCGCGCCTCTTGCAGGCAAATTTCACTACAAAAAGCTCGTGCCTCCCACCCTCGTCGGACATGAACGTACCAAGAAGCTCTGGTCACTGTTCATCAAGAAGCATCCCCAATACTCCCTCCCTTCCGAGATCGTCCCAGGCGCAAAACTCCCAGATCACGGTGCGTCTCTTTTGCATTTTCATATCGCATCCTTTTCCGACTCCAGCCAGCCCTATTTGTAATCCATAGCACGAACCAAACCGCACTGCAGACTACAGCCTCCATATTCGCCCCCGTAACACACAAGTCAGACGCCGTAAATCTTGCAAGTGCCCTTTGAACATAGGCACGAGAACGCCGGGGGAGTGAATCAGAGTAGTTAGATGTGACGGAGAGACGGCGGCTATCGAGTCGTCGGCTAGTTCCGGCACGCGAGAGGAAATCGGTCGGCTGGGCAGTCAGTCCAGCAAGGTGAGTGGCGTAGGGTGTATCTTGACTAGGGGACTAACTACGGACATCTCAGGCTTATATACTTGTAACTAGGGGTTGTCAGGTGAGAGAAAGGGGGATCTGTCAATGAATGTAGCATCGCGATCATCAGTCGCGTCGAGTTGGTATCAAAGTAAGTAAGTCAGATGATAATAAAGAGTGTGGGGTTAGGGTAAAAACCCATCCGTTACATTAGAAGAGTAATATACAAAAGTGTAAGACAACCGTAATCGAGGAAGTATTAGCAGACTAAGTTTATCAACTACCACACGAGATTCCGCCCGCGCCCAATTGCTTCTGCATGCACAACTCCTTCATCGACCCTCTCTACCGCTCGGCATATCAGCATTTTGAGCTACCAGGGGCGCTCAGTAGGCAGGGAGCAGAATCCTGTTCGCAAAAATGTTTGAATTTGAAAAA
Source organism: Mycena epipterygia (assembly GCA_029281465.1). NCBI lineage: Eukaryota > Fungi > Basidiomycota > Agaricomycetes > Agaricales > Mycenaceae > Mycena > Mycena epipterygia. The sequence goes on along the minus strand of JARJCQ010000044.1, from coordinate 717,162 downwards.
TAGCAGTATTGGCAATGGTTGAATGAACTACCGGTTGCAAGTGGTGTGCTGATGGTGTTTCTTGTTCCACGTGGCGCAAAATTTGATGGAGCCAGAGGCGGGGTGGGCAGTGGTGAGGAGCGTGGCACAAAGTTTTGGCTTGAAGGTTAGAGGTAGTTAGAGGGCGAATAACCATGCAGGGGGTAACTGAGAAGTGGGACGTGCCAAGAGATGAATGTGTTGCCAACATTATTGTGAAAGAGGGCGGGAGGTGCGGGAGCTGGAGAAGGAGCTGTCGCGGGGTCTCGCACGTGATGTCAAGGATTCGACGCGATTTCGCAGAAGGCATTTAAGAGTTTTTTTGGAGGGGCGAGGTGTATGTAAGCGGTAACGTGATGTCAAAGATTCGACGAGATTTGGCAGACTGAGAGAGCATTTAATCATTCTGGAGGCCCTCATCGAGTACATAAGCAATTCACGTGCTGTCTTGATTTCGGCATATCATATGATGTCATAATTTCGACGTGATCCGGTAGATCACTTTTAACGTTTGGAGACCTGGAACCTAAGTCGGTACCAGGAATATGGCCTTGATACGGCACTTTTATAAATGAGCTCGAAGGCTCCTTCCGCTCTTGGCGGTGTAGCTCGTAGGCTACGCGGGTGTGGGGGTCACCCTTGGGCTCCAAACCCTGCTGAAAATCCTTCTTGACCCGTTCAAACCCCCAGTCTCGCTTTATCCCGCCGTCGGCGAGGGGACGCCAGCGTGGGAAAATGGGATATGGTGGTGGTTACGGATCAAGAAGCCCTCCGGTAAACTCGAGTTTTTAGAGAAATGTCCTGGGATCTCCTGGAGAACAACACGGGAATCGAGACGGCAACTGGCCGAGAATTAAAAAGTGGGCTGCGTATGCTGCATTGTACCCTCAACAAGGTCGGAGAACTTGAGAGAAGCATTCGTTGACGAATTATGGGGAAGGAATATATATGCGTAAGATTTTTTCCCAAGGAAACCCCGGGAGAAAAACAATAAGAACGGTCTAGATCGATGTCGAGATTAGACAGTTTGCGCTGCAGCCATTCGAGCCATCCAATGGCTGTTTTTCGTTGCGCAAACTGATGGCTAGTGGCTCGTGCATTTTGGCTTTGAAAGACATGGGTGGCACCAATGAAGCCAGATGAGCGGGTGACGCGATATTATTCATCGTCAGAGAAGAGCAGATTTTCAGCTCGCAGCGGCGAGAGACTGGTCAAATTTAGATTCACGTACAATGGATAGAACGGCCAGTCAAAATTAAGATGCGGCGAGGTCGACGCGGGGGTGGTAGAATAGCACAGTGGATGCGCACAGCGAATGCGGGAAGACGATACACATAAATTTCTCAAATCTCACTACATTTTGAGACCAAGTTGGCCGATGTCCGACATCACCATCGGCCAACTCGGTCGAGGCCCTTCGGCTAACCTCGGACAACTTCAGCCGACATCACACAAGTTGGCTGAGGGGCCATCAAAATGTAGTGTCTGGGCGCGTGGGTGACTTGATTACAAACAGGAACATTTGCGAGGACCAGCCAAATATAATAAGTCGCCAGAACGGAGGGTTAATGACACCATATCGATGTGCAAGAGAGGATGCTCGCCGATCAAGCGCAGGAGGATCCAGGGAGACGGCGTGGGTGGACGGAGCATTCAGCAGAGGATGTTTCTAAGCCCGCGCTCTTGAAAACACCCGCAGGAGCTCGTTCTGATGTGGAGGAAGACATAGACACTTAAGTCGAGGGCAATACCGAGGGTAATGCATGTGAGAATAATGGGAACAAGGAGAGGCGGTTGCGGCAGATATTGGGACTCTCGTCAGCACGATATAGCTAGATGCGAACGGGACAAATGAACCTAGAATCAGATTTTGGGACGAGGACTGAAATACGAACTGGGATATCGTTCAGAGGGGATGGAACAAGAGGCGAAGACAGGGACATATCAGGTGAATGCGGGAATAAGGTCTACTTGTCAACTGGGGATAGATGCGTCTGTGAAGCCGCCATGAGTGTACGCACCTCAAAAGAATCGAGCCGACGTAATCTGTGTCGCGCGAGGGCGGGTCAGGAATGATTGGAGGCAATGACTGCGGCGCTAGGTGAAGTCAGAGGCTCCACGTTGTTACACGTACGTGAGTTTGGAAAATATATTGACGAGTTTTATTGTCACGAAAGAAACGGAGAAACTGTGATTAAATTGAGGCTCAGTGCGTACAATAAATGGAAGGGAATGAAGACGTGCAAATGCTTGTGGGATACGGGACTAACGGTTAGTGATGGCTTATATAGATGAGCGCTAGCGCAAGTAGGGGGAGTAAAAGAAGAAAGGGGGAGCCACACCGATGGCGGGCGATGAGCAACTGCAGTGAAAGGCACCCATGATATCGTGATATACCGAGATTGCTCGAACCTTACCGCCAAAGCCGCGCGACAGAGCGTAGGGTTACAGAAGAGAGATGCAGGAGAGGCGTGAGGCTTCGATTAAGAGGACAGAGGACCAAATGCGAATGAAACGTGCAGAATGCAAGGCGCGGCAGTAGATAACTTAGGTGGGGTAGGAGAAGGGAGAGTGAGATGTCGGCGGGTGCTCCGTGCGGCGCAGAGAGACAAAGTGACGGAGACACTCCCAATGGAGCGCTGCGGTCTGCTTCGACTGCCATAGGTAAGGGGAGAAGGAGGATCCGCGGATGTTGATGAGGCGCTTTATTCGAGTTGTGAGGGTCGCGATCCGGAAGGCGGGGTATGGAGCAGGCAGAATGAAGTGAGAATCATGCCGAGGAAACGTTAGCGCGGAATCAGCAATGTGCATAAGTGCGCGCCACGGACCTCATGCCGAAACACCCAGTTCACCAGTAGAGCGGTTCGGCAGGAGTTCTCCGTCCGTCGTCCGAGGGAGGAAGGCAGAGATGCGCCATGGGCAGAACAGGCACGTAGCACAAGAATTGCCAAGTAGGTGGTGTCGGACCGCGGGCGCAGTGCAGTACGGAATCGGAGGTCCAGGTGGCGGTGAATGAAATAGTATGGTACGGTACGGAGTGCGAGGATGTGCAACGGGTTACTGTGTGAAGAAGGATTAGCATAAAAGACCGAAATGCACGCACCTGGTGGGTGGGAGCAAGATCTGAATACAGCGTATCTTCCCTTCACGTCTGAATGCGCATGGCGAGGGCGCCGTATTTTAACAGGGTTTGGACGACTAGAAAAGAAGTGTGATGAAGAAGATCGTGGAGACGGCGTGCGAGGGCGTGTGAGGGCGGAGCGTATGCGCGGAGAGGCAGGTGGGGATATAGTTAAGGGGCGGGCGATGAAGGCGTTCGGGAGGAAGATTTGGAGACCATAGGAAGCAAAGGGAACGGAGGGCAGAGAAGAAGAGGGCGGAGGAGGGCGGAGCTGACGCAGGCTTGCCAGGCGGCAAAAGACGGACGTAGAATGACTGGCGTGGCGAGAATTTTGGATTTGATTGGAGGATGGCGCCAGGATGAACAAACCAGGTAGATTGGCATGATGACTAGGGATAGGGGAGTGGATGCGGCATGGGTGGGCGATGGGTATTGGAAGCGGCGAGGACTTCTGGTGGAGCGGGGCACAGCCTGCAGGGATTGATCCGGGCGGAAAGCGTTGGTATACAACGGCAAACAGACGCGTCGCGTCGAGCGCTGGGCGTCGTGAGGCGACGGTATCGAGAAGGATGGGCGTGCGAAGAAGGCGAGCGGCATGCGAAGAACGGCGGGCGCGGGGTGGTACCTCAGATTGACGGGGGGGAGCATAGCTCCATGCTGGTACCCTAATCTCATTTTTACGGGAAGCTGGGGTGGCGGGAAACAATATTCCAACGGGATCAATTTTGGGGCCAGAAAAGGAGGCTAGGGTTGTGCGGAATTCGTGATACCCATTGTAACCCGACTCTACAACTGCTGGTAGAGGAGAATTTTCCCCTTACGTCCATTGTCTGCGAACCATCCGGAGAAGCTGTTCAGAAAGGATCGAACGCGAACCGGTTCGCAGTTGTGCACGATGTCCGTGATACATTTTGCTTGCAGTTCCCGCCCATTCAACTCGGGCTTGGTCCACGGAGTTGCTGCCCGCACATTTCTTTTTTTTCCTGCTCGTTGCTCAACGACGTCCGATTCACAGAGCTTACTATCCGCATCCAGTCCCGCTTCGTCATGATATGGAAATCCACAAAGCAGTCTTTCAAGGGAGTTGAATGACTTAGGACTCCGAGCAGTATACAATATGTTCAATGACCCGCGGAGGGCTCACAATCATCTAATGCCGATGGCGAGATCTGGGGACGGCACCCACAGTTGGAAACGGAATCTAAACATGCTGAGACATACCTCGAGCAAGGATTTCGAACGCAAAAGTTCGAGAGCGAGGGGAGCAAAGTTTGAAGAATCGAGATGGTTCTCCGGCTGAATAGCCTCCTCGTCATGTGTACTAGCTGTGGATGGCCACCCGCGACGCGATAATGTCCTTAAAAATCACCGTGGCAGTCACACTAAAACCAGCCATGCAAATTTTTGCATCCAGCCCAGGACCTATCTGCACGGAATCCAGGGAGCTCAACGGCCGTCTACCGTGCCGCAGCCCCACGGATCTTTCGTGTACGTTCGCCTCACTGTGTTAGGCTAATCACATGTTAATATTCGAACCTCTCCTCGTCTCTCTGCATCGTTCCGGTGTCGTGTCTTTGGGCTTTTTTTTTGCCTGAATCTAGGTTTCCCCGACTGGCGCTACCGGAAACTCTGCATCTGACATTCGACTGTGCTGTGATATTTTCTCCCGTTCCGTCCGTCCGTCCGTATCCCTGCAAGTGCGTTATCGCGCCGTAAAAAAATACTTGCCACGTTAGCTGATATGATGGACTGGCTGCGAGATGGTCTCGCCTCCGCGCTCCGTAACGCGTCCGATTACGGACGTTGCCCGTTCGATTCGGGCCGGTTCAAACGTTCATGCTTGATTGCACTTCTTTTCTCCGTGTTCAACAAAGGTCACGGTGAACATCCCGCGCATCCATCCATTGCCTTTTGCTTCAGTCTTCAGTTCCATGATGTACGCTTCCACAAACAGTTCGGTATACTCCAGGATCTGAATGTGATATCTCAGCAAAGCTAGTTCCCTTCTTCTCCCCACTCAATTCGCTGATTGATAAACACCAGCACCGAGTCGATCCTTAAGGACTGGACGCGAAATGGCTCGCAGCTTTTTGTTCTCTGCCAACACAGGTGTTCGGTGCGCCATATTCCACTTCTCGTTCAATTTGTCGAACTTCTGGGGATCTTATTTAATCTTCTCATTCGGAGCACAGACATAAATAGAGGACCGGATGCGGAACGGTTGGCCGCTGTCAATGGTGTTCTTCGATTGCATGCATGCGGGATGCGCCCGTTCAACTCGGACCCGATCCATCATCTCTGACTGAGTATCCCTTTTTGCTTCGTTGATTCTGATGCAGAGTTAATTTCGGATAGAGATCAGCCTTAAATTTCCTTGCACCAGAATTTGAATGCTTTCAGCTCAAGTCCCCAATCAGCGGTGTCCCTACCTCGGAACGCATGAAAATTAATTTCATGCGTAGAGGTCCTCGTCGATCAAGGCGGATCACCCCAAAGTCTTTGCAGCGGTCCGAAGAATATCCTGGGAGACGAAGGTTCGACTCCGCCCGAGGGCATCCCGCTGGATACTTACCATGTTTTTTTTTTGATAAATACCTAATGATTCCAATAATTGGAGGTATCACGCTAGCTAGTTTTGAATAAAATCAAAGAGTAGGAAGATTCGTTGCATTCCCGAGCATCGGGCGTCAGGTAAACACATACGCGTTCACTGCCGAGCCGTGGTCTCAGACCGTGGGGTCCTTGGAAGGTATGTCTTATTGGTCCTTCAGAGGCAACAATACTCAGAAACGTAGTCATGCGTTGTATGTAATGATGCCAACCCGACCGGCCTTCCGCTTGCTCTTCCTGAGGCAAACCCAATTCACGCCGACAATGCTCGGAATACCAAGCGACGATGTCGAAGTAGTGTTCACGGATAAACGGAGTGGGAATCAGTACGTCCTCGTCAATAATATTGTTCATGATGACATGTTCCGTGTTTGACGTCTGGTAGACTAGGAGTCGAGACTCCTGCTGGATGTGTGGTCGTCGCCGGGGTACGGTGTACGAATGCCTCGACGGCGATCTGTTCCATGCCGCACAGTTCCTCATAAGATCTCTTCATCCATCAGAATCAGAGACCGGCTGCAACGCAGGGATGGACTCCTTCGAGTCCTGTGTCAAAGTCAAAGATGGAACCGACCTTCATTTCCTTTGTACATCAGCAAGATCACAAAAAACTTGTGACCTTGCGACCTTTTTATCTTGTTTGGAAAAAAATTATATTGCAGAAATGATGCCTGTAATCTAATGGGATAGGTTAGGATTTTTTTTTTTTTGATGTCTTGTGGGATTTTGGACCTGGCTTGTTGTCTTGTGAGCTTGCGAGCTTTCGGACCTTGTACGTGCACGTACAAGCACGTACAAGCACAAACAAGCAAAGTGTGGAAAACGCGATGTACTCTCACAGTCACTAGTACCGTACAAAAATTCTCCTTGTTGAAAAGAAGCTACATCACAGGTTGAACTGATTGAAGTTGATTAAAGTCATTTACGGGGAATTGGAGCCCATCGATCGCGTTCAAAAAATACCCCAGGTGCCTTGGTACCCATTGTCGGTCTTTAGAAAGGACATGATCAGCATACTCCACACAAACACGGTCGAATGGCCCGACGAACCGAGAATTGTCCATTTTGTGGCCTAAAATTATAAAGGTTCAGCTGCTCTGGCATGGGCGACAGCGATAGACGAATAGACGTACTCGAAAAACAGAATGCTCCGAAGGTCATCGTCCAGGGTCCAGTTGTATGCATGCCCGGACGTCGCGTTTTGTCCGGCCATGAAGCCACAAAGAATACACAACCCCTAGCAAAATTCATTAGTACATGAGTATGACATGCATAGCTGAACTCACATCGGCCTTGATGTTTTCAGATCCCCATTTAGCAACTGATGCTTTGTGAACTACCGAATAGTGAGACGGCGATCAAATTGGTGTTGTACAACGTGCAACTCACCCCAAGCGAAGTCATCGCAATCGAAGATTTCGCGTCTCCACTTGAAACCTCCCAAGTTTGCCTTCTGAATTTCGGCGTGGAAGGCCTGGTCAAGTATAAAGTAACTGTCCGATGGGTCAGCAAAACACTCTCTAAATCTAGCAAGGTCGCCATACATCTGATCGACGGGATATGATTTGAAGTCCGCATGAGTGTGTGGGTTTTTTCCCAGCACATCACGTATCTCGCCAACACTCTTACTGCGCCGCTCGAAGCCCCAGAGCTGATTCAGCCTGTTGTCCGGGGATGCATGTTGAAACGTTTGTATCTGATTTCCGTTCTGGGTTCCTCTAGAAATTTCGCCGCTCAGCTCGGACAACTCGTGGAAAACATGGACCGTACCCGCCGGCGAGGTCCAGGTATGCTGGGGAAAGTCGTCAGATGGATCTATGAGACATGATATGAGAAGCTCACTCCCTCCTTTAACATTGCGAAGCCTAATTCACGTATCATCGCTCGGCTCGAGATAAATGATGGTGGATACGCACTTGTAGTATGCTCCGTCCGGAATCAATTCCCATCTCTGGTTTTCAAAGGGCACTGGGTCTCCTTGGTCGCCTCCGGCTTGAAACCCATATACAACGTTCCCATTGGCGGACCCCGCTGGAAACTTTGAGTCACGATTTATGATCTTTGAAACAGAAGGTGATAGGCCATACTAGAGTCTTTATCCAAGCTCATGTCCATATAAGTCCCTCCTCGGAGATTTCGCAAGCTATAAACATTGCTCGAGCCTTTGATCGCCTGGACGAGCCAGAGCTGATCCAAGCAAAGGATATTGTTGAAACCTATCTTCTGGAAGGCCTGAATTCTAGTTCCTGGAGATGCCGCATTCAAATTCAAATTTTCAACTGAACGGAAAAGACAGGAAAGCGTGCTCACGATTTCCAGACTGGCCTGAAGTATATCTGGTAAGTGGTCGATACCACAAGTATATGGCCTCTTACCGTTGTCCAAATCTAAAACGATGTTCCCCTTGGCACTCGAGATGGAATCTGGGGAGGTTCAGAAAGGAGGGCATATTACTTGGTGGTGGACATACAAACACCGTCGGGAAGGGCCATTGCTGCGGGTAGCTGAGATGAGTTCTCGCCAGGTATGAAGGCAGACTATATACCGCTCGGCTATGGATGGAGTTCCTACCACGTAAGACACATCAGACATGCTGCTTACAGAAAATAGGGCCAAGTTCCTCAAAATACCCGATATTGGCCGCTCGGACTGCATGAAGACGGTTTTTTTCTGGATCCCGTGTAGGCCCTGGATAGATGGAGTTGCTACCAGGCGAGACACATCTGCGATGCAATTCAAATAAACCAGATTTGGCCCTCTCCGGAGGATTCAGACAGGTCACTCGCAGAAAATAGACATCGGGTACACACATGATCTTGCCTGGAAGAGAACGTTCGCTAAAATGAACTCCAGTGTATAGGTTGGACGGTGAACTCAACGGCTATATCTGTCCCAACGGATTTACGTAGAACTCCGGGACAGGCCCACGTTATAATGTTTGTTTGAACCATTTTAGCAGTAACAGAAAGCATTACTATCTATAGCACGGGCCTGACGACGCTCTAATCCCGCTACAATAGCACTCGGGTCCATGCAGCCAGCTTAAAGGCTAGGATCCAGCTCGGAGTGGGCTCGGTATGGCCCGCAAACGGAGAGTGCACCGATACGTGTTTGACTTGAGTACATACATGATTTCTCCACCGTTTGAGTTCCGCTGATGGCCACGCAATAATCGTATCAGCCTCTCCCCCAATCACGATTATTCGTTTTTGGAACAACACAGCTGTACCCGATACGCGTGGCTGTCCCTGAGTTCCGCGTAAATCAGTGGGGACAGCTTGCATTCACCGGCCAATCCATACACCGGAGTCCATTTCAGCAGGCGTTCTCTTCCAAGCGAGATCATGTGTGTATATACCTGATGTCTATTTTCTGCGAGTCGCCTGTCTGAATCCTCCTGAGTTCTACGTAAATCCGTTGGAACAGATATGGCCCTTGAATTCACCGTCCAACCTATACACTGGAGTTTATTTTTACGGACGTTCTTTTCCAGGCGAGTGGCCTGTCTGAATCCTCCGGAAGGGGCTAGATCTGGCTTAATTGACTTGCATCGCAGATGTCTCCCACGCGGTAGGAACTCCATCTATCCAGGGCCTCCACACGGGATCCAGAAAAGACCGCCGCCATGCAGTCAGAGCGGCCGTCATCCGGCGAGGGCAAGTTGCGGATGGGCTCGAACCCTGTGCGGTACGTGCACCACACCTTCGCGTAGAAGTGTGTGTGGAAGCGCGTGGGCCATGCCCCCGTGTCGAGCTCCGTAGTTGATGGAGGGGGATCGCATTGACTTCCTTGAACCCCAGCCTCTACTCCTGAAATTGTGGTCCACATTGTTTCCTGGGCGTTCGTAAATCAGCCTCCCGATAACTCCGTGTCATGTCCCGCAAGTAATATTCGGATATCGGTGTCCTTCTCCCAGACCCGCCTCTGTCACAGTACTATCCGCTATCCTTCAAGACGATATACTGTACTGTTCGGTATGGTATCAACCACGCCGGAGGCATTATGAAATTTTTAGGGGTGTAGCAACCGAGCCAGAGTTAGGTGTTATTTTGGCCAATGTAGGCAACTCTGAACAACCGTATCCTGAAATGGCAACCACGCAAGCCACTGCACACCGGGCACAAAGTATCCTCATTTCTTTTTCAAGCTTACTTATACCGGTGCTGAGGCAATTATTTTCCATCTAACTTTGCCCCCATGTCTTCATCAAAACCTGCTGGGCTCAAATTGCCGCTTGGAATTCCAAGAGACATCGACACTCGTGCTAGACATTTGTTTAACCTTCTAAAACACTTGCCGACATTGCTTCCACTTGATCCTCCTGATGAGAATTCCACCTACTAGTTCTACCTCGATCCCGATGATCTTGTATACGTTCAATCGACGGCTTAAAGTTGCTTTCCAGACACACAAACTTGGCGGAGGAAAGCTGCTTCTTAAAGAGCGTGGCAAGAGACTCGATGATCTCGAGTCTTTTGAAACAGGTCCTCAAGGAGAAAACACTTCCGGATGCGCGGGGTCATCAAGATCGCTGGATAGAGTGATTGAGAACCGTGCCAATAGATTCCGGAGCTTAAATTCCTCCCAAGAGGTTTGTCACGGTCCCCCGCGTTGCTGTCGAGAATTACGTTCTAATACAATTCACAGACCTCTCACTTTAGACGATGATTCTACTCCGGCGACTGTCTACGAATGCCCTAGGAAACTCCAGAGAAGTTCGTTCACAAACCGTTAGTTTAATTCGTGAAGATGACGAGGACCCACCGTCTGTGCTTTCCACCCTTCCACCCCTCCATTACTTCCTCCGCTGCCATCGACTTTGATTGTACTCCCACAACCGACAAAAGAAATACTATTGCGTTAGCTGCATCTCGCCCTGAGCAACAGCAACGGACCTTGTTTCAAGTTGGGGCGAAGAAACTTACAGCAGTGGATGCAGAATCCCAGCGGAAGCGGCATGCGGCTAAAGCAAGAGGGAGGTGATCGGCGCAGAAGCTCCAATGTCAAAATTCAACAAGGTATTATTAAATAAGGCTCCGACTACGTACCTGTGTCTCAAAAACCCAACGGTGTTTTCCCTCACTACAGGCACAATCAGTTGTGTACGTTGCCCCGAGAGAGTCTAGGGCTTCCCGGAATAGTGCGATGATTTCGCTGACCTATTGGAACACCAAAATGGGAATTATCGGTTCAATCAATGGAAGCATCCTGTTCATTTTCCAGGTAATTACAAGCCGTCCAAGTCATTCCCCAATTGAACACACGCTGGTCCTTGTGTGATGACATGCATCCTAAACACCTCTCCCGGATGGTCAAGCTATACATTCAAGTCAGCAACATCGGGATCGTACGCACAAACATAAATTCTGGTCACAGACCACCTCATCCGCCCTTTATGCTCGCCATCATCCGAAGCCCTCTCTGCGAACTCAACCTCGACCTTGATCGATACTGTATTATTTCAATCAAATTGACCTGGGGCGTGACGCGTGACCCAAATCACCAATTCGACCATTCGACCACGGCCGAAATTTTGCGTGACAGACCTAAAAAAATTCGACCACGGAACGAAAATTTTGGCTTTTTCACGTCGCGCGCGCAAATTTAGGCATTTTGGGGGGCTGCGTGACAGATTTTAGGTTCGACCAGTGGGGGCGTGACCCGTGACCCGGCGCCAATATTCGACACCGACCAGGGGGTGCGTGACGCGTGACGGTCGAATTGATTGAAATAATACAGTACCTGGGGGAACATGTGGCGCCCGTCCAACGAAGCGTGTGCAAGTAGCCCGAAGCCCTTCGCGCGGCACCCGATGTGGCGACCAAGAAGCACTGACACGGGGAGGGGAGAGAGCAGCCCCGCAAGAGAACGCGCGAAATGGAGCTGATGTTCCTCAGAGAAAAGATCAAAAACCGCGGATATGTGGATCGCAGAGACGCGTCCCCGTAGCGGCGTCAGACAAGTCAGGGAGGTCAGCGGCGGCGTCAGTGGAGTGAATGGTTCGAAAAATTTGGGGTCTAGTGCATCGTCTGAGAGAAACACGGCTTGGAAAATTTTCGGGGTTGAGCGAAACAGCTCATGTCCAGTAACCCAGAAATCTGCGTGCAATAGATGAGTAAGTCAACAGAGAGTTGCTCGGTTCTCGATTGCATACCTGCTAAAATGTCGTCCGCTATCAAGTTCCCCACAGGAAATCAATCATGGGCGACCTTTCTGATGTCTGTGCCGCCTAGAATCGCTCTGAAATCGCTGCGGAGCTGAAAGGTGCAGAGTATACTGACAGCAACATCCCAGGTCCCGAAGGATAGCACCCACCCGCTCCCGGCCTAATGTCAGAACTTCTTCGTAGGCAGGCAAAGTTGAGATCTGCGTTCTGAATTCACTTCAACTTGTAATCAATCTAAACGATGATGTTAGCTAGTCGCCACTGCGCTACGAATATTTCAATTCTTTTTTAGAAATATTCGTTTACCAGCGATTTTTCCTGAACGACAGGAAATGGGAGCGCAGTCTGGCCGTTCTGGGGATACTTAAGGGATGCTTTTAGGCACAAAGACCTGAGGGCCACCTCACTTTGTTCTCGCACTGTGAGTATTTTCGTCGTTTTTCAATATATATTCGTAGAGTTTGCTGATGTACAATTACGAATGGGTGCGCAGTCTAGTACTCTTGGGGACTTTGAAGAGTACCAAATAGATGATTTTTGGCCCAAAAGGCTAAGCGCCGCTCCGATTTGCGGGGTAGAATAAGCTGCGATTATTTGTGGTGATGTAATTGGGGGTCGAGGCCGCTCCACTGGAGCGGGGTGTCATCCCGCGCGCTCATAACTCCAGGTAGTGGGGGCAGCGTGCCGGGCTAAACGTTCGCGTTACCCGTAAGGATAAAACCGTCGAAGGGGGCAACCGGACTGGAATGCACGATGGCGCACGCAAAATTAATATCTTGATACTAGCGTTGACAGAAGTTCATCGTTTCCGCTACGATCGCCGCGACTGGCCGAGTCAACACAGTTCATATTGACATGAGAGGATACAGAGATTAGGCGAGGTGTGTTTCGCGGGTTACTTTTTCAACCGGATTTGTCATTAATCCTCCCGGTTCGCAGTGATGACTGCAACAGCGGACTCGCAAGGAAAAGGCAGCGACCACCAGAATTCTACAATACAACGCCGAGGAAACAGCGGGAACTGTCGGATAGAGTCAATTTTTGTGCCAAGCCTATTATTCCGAGAAGCAGAGGCGCTTTTAAGGGCTTTTAGACTATTGAAGATAATCCGGAAGGCCACGGTGACGCAGAGAAAATTCGTTACCTTACGCTCCTAAGAAGCTGTTCCGCACCACAAGCGTACGGAGCGCATAAACTCTTATTCAGGCGCCAATTATGAACCTGGCACTGGGTGATGGATTATCGGTCCTAGGAATGTTTGGAGAGCGGTCCGGTGAAGCCAAGGTAGGGCTGCCGCCCGGGACCGTGTCCACGGGAGCATTCAGGCGAGAATATGGCCGAGGAGGTGTGGAGTTGTCTGGAGACGTACGGTCTTGATGGAGACAGGGTACATATTTATTCTGACTCGTCCGACTCGGATGAGTTCGATGATTTGCCCGATCTCATTCCTGCTTAGGTCATTGCTCTTTCAATGGACAACACATTCAATAATAATACCCTCATGCGGTGCCTTGCACTCAAGTTCGAGTACGTGCAAATTGTGTTTGATCCTGTGGCAGCCCGGATTCGATGCATGCCTCATACCGCTCACTTGGCAGCAATCAAGGTGCGCATAGAAGTCATTACCGCTTTTACTCAGAACTCATTTGTGTTGAAGCTGCTCGAAGCAATCGGTGCGATCTCCAAGTCAGCCCACAAGAAATCGGAGGGAAAATCAGCCTCCTACCAAGATGCTGTGACTGCTGCCCTTGCTAGAGAGCACGATGACGATGGAGAAGAGGATGATGACGACGATGAGGATGAAGATATGGATGGCATGCAAGGTGGAGAGAGAAAGCTGAAGTCGGTCAAGAAGGTTCGAAGTCCAATCTATTTTTAACCATATAGACATTAACTCATATTCCTTTTGTTTAGCTTCGGTAGTATTATTCGTTCCATTCGTGGCAGCCCACAGCGCCGCCAGTCTTGGATTGAGGAGGTCCAGGCCTCTGCTGACTTCAAATCGGGGAAACTTGGGAAGCAGCCACTCATGCCTATCTTGGACGTGAAGACTCGGTGGTCTTCCACTCACCAAATGTTTCGTACGAGTACCTCTCATCCACATGTATAATTATTTTAATTTGAATACTCTTCAGGACGCGCAAGAAAGATTATCGACGACTTCGTTGGGAAACATCGTGACCTCCACCACTTTGATCTCACCAACAGCGACTGGGATGCTATTATTCTTGTTACTGGCTGGTTGAAGTCATTCCGGACTGCTACCACACTCATGTCGACTACGAAGTTCCCCATGCTCTCGTACACCCACGCCATCTTCTGTGGCCTCCAGGAGGACTTACGTCTCAGTCTTAAGAATCTGCCATTCTCGGCGCCCTCAGTCCTTCGAAATGGTCTTCTCGATGCGCACCGTAAGCTCAGTGATTACTATTACCAAGTCGATGAGTCCCCATATTACACATGGGCAGCCCGTAAGAATCAGTCCCATCATTTTTATGTCTTGCTAATTTTTCTTGGTTGTAGTTCTCGATCCACGGATTTCATACGAAGGACTCAAGGCCGATTTTTGGCATGATGAGGAGCTCATTACGCAGTTGGAAACTTCCAAGGACGCCCTGGATGACCACTTCCGTAATAATTATGCAAACAAAGCTGCACGTCTTCCTTCCATTCAGACACCTATAGCTTCGTCGTCTGCTCACCAGTCTGCTTCTCCACAAAAGGACTTTGTTTCGAGGTATCGCGTCCAACGCCAAGGCATTCGCGATGAGCTCCGTGATTACTTCAGCTTACCGCGCGAGGATTTCATGATTTGTGATCCTGTGCAGTGGTGGGTTGCACGTAAGGCACAATTTTCAGACCTCTTCTGCCTCGCACGTGAGCTGATGACTATTCCCGGTTCGTTCTTCATCTTCGACATGTTCCAAAAAGCTGATTTCATTTCTCTAGGCTTTGCTGTCGCGGTCGAGCGCATCTTTTCCGGAGGCCGTGATACAATCTCCCTTTGTCGCGCCAGCTTGAAGCCCGACACCATCAGAACCTTAATGCTGGTGAAGCAACGCCTCCGCCTCCCTCGCATGGCTGTTCAGGAGATTCTGGGTTAACTACATGTCGTAAATACACTTATAACTGTTTTTGAGGTGCCGAGAAAAATCTGTGGTACCGTTTACGGCCGTGCCGTGGACCGTGCCGTGCCGTCAGAACATTTGAAGTCGACCGCACGGCCGTGTAAAGCACGGACCGTGCCGTGGAAGACCCGTCGATTCCACGGCCGTGACCGTCACGGGCACGGGTGGCAGCCCTAAGCTGCCAAGGTGAAGCGGTGCTCTTCTTCGGGAAAGAATTAGAAGTTCTGCCAAGCGCAGTGGGTGAAAACCATTCTTGTACTAAATTCAGAGTCTAGAAGGCCAAAAAGGCTCGTCGTGGCACAGTCTGTGGTGGTGGTTGGGATGAGAAAAGAATTGGGGATTGTTTGGCTACGCCCGCTTTGTCTTTGTTTTGTCACTTGCCACTTGTCATCCACCATCGCGCAGCTCGCTCGTTCTTGCCCGTTCCTCATGGATAGCGAACCTGTCTTTCCGCTCGAGCTGGAGCACGAGATATTTGAAATAACGGCACTGATGCACCCCGGCCAAATCCCTATCATGCTGCAGGTCGCTCGCCGTGTTCTGCTCTGGTCATTTTCAAGTCATTTTCTTTTCTTGCGCTGAGATCCCCACTATAACGTCTGATTTGACTGCTGTAGGCTTGAACCATTGCTATATCGAGTCATTCGAGTTAACGATGACGCATGGAGCATGGTACGTTGCACGCAGTCATTGTTATTATCTCATCTTGTCGCCATCCGTGCTCTCCCTTCCCTAGTCCATCCATCTATCCGTCATGTCACTAATCCTAATCCTCATTCCTAGTCCTCTGCAGCCATGCGCCTTCCGGCTATAAACGCGTCCCTGAACTAGGAAATTTCAATTCTAGTTCGCGACAGACACTTGCCCCCATTCTTCCCTGCCCTTAAGTGCGCTTTCGTCCCGCCCATGCCCGTTCGCCCGTTCGCTACCTCCCGCGCGGACTGCCCCACACGCCTTCCCCCCATTTCCGTCCGGCCGTCCCCGTTGCGCGAGCACTTTCCATCCATGGCTTGCGCACATCCCGCCGCCGCATCGCCTCCGCACAGAGCTCTCCCATCTATACGCGATGGCGATCCACCCACACGTCGTTTACCTTCCTGCCCGCCTATCTCAGGCGCGATCATTGACTGCACGCTCTTCGCGCGGGCGACGAGGAAATGTACGCCAGAAAGGTACGGGTACCCTTCGTCCATGCCACTCAGTAGTGCTGAAATTCTGGATCGCAGCACCGGCCGCAGACTAGTCTCAACGCCGTCCCGTTTCCCGGCCTCACCTCCATTCCGCTCTCTTAATAAAAACTTTTATCGACTTAACAATCACTTATTGCATCACACCACCATTTTGACCAATCTTCGTCTATACCCCGTCCATTCCTCACTCGCACGGACTCCGGCCCTCTTTGCCCTTCTACTCCCCACCTGTGCTCTCCTCGTCGAGGTTACCTCCCTTCGTCTCGCCGCTTATGTAATCACCGCGCCTCTTTTCCTTCCCGTCGCTTCTCTTCCAATTCCGCCCCACCTACCGGCCTATCCTTCCGCATTCCGGTAGTTAGACATGCTCCCCTCCTCCTCCCGCCCCCCTCTTCCGCGTGCGCGGCGATGGCGTTGGCCGCTGCTAGCATTCGCCGAGACAATTCCTCGTCAGTCTACCAACTCCCTCTTCCCAGAGGATCATAGTGTCTGACCTTGCGCAGCTCCTGTGGAAGTCCCTTCGAAAGCCTCGTTACTTCGTCCGACCCAGGGTTCAAATGTCTCGCCCCCAGCGCGCTCAAAGACGTTTTTGATCTGGGGACTAAAAATTCGTCCGCCGCGGAGGTCGAAAGCACACTCAACACCTGGCTCACCGATTTCTGTGGAGTTGGGACCTGCAGGTGCGTCTTCGAGTCTGCCAACTCGCTGCCTCGCTGACGATATGCAGCTCCGATACAATCGGTAAGATCTCGGCTGCCGTCAACACGACGTGTGGCGTCGATGCGTTCAATACGACGGACTTCGCTGAGCTCCGCGAGTTACTGTGCCTCAAGGAGTGAGCCTGATTGGGCCCATTATCCCTGCCCCACTGACCCCAGCTCATCCACAGCACCGTCGCAAACACGTTCTGCACAGTGGAGACCTTACAGAGCGGGAACGATACCGATACTGGTACGAATGCGAATAATACCAATATCACCACAGATCCCGGAGAGATTCTGTTCACCGTCTTCCTGGCCTCTTCGACCTTGTTTACCCCGTGTAACGATTGCACAAAGGCGCAGTACCAGCTCGCCGTGAAGCAGGGGAGCACCGACACTAGAACCCTTGACCACTGGCTCAAATTTCACGGTCTACGGCTCATCCACGAAGTCGTACATGTTCACTAACTGCTTGGAATCGCAGTGAACTTGAACAGCACCGTAGTCGGCGTCAAGCAGATCGGTGTCACCAGGGAGTTAAAAAACGCCGCGCGCGCACTCGTGCCGACCGCCGGACTGCTTCTCCTCGCGATGTCTGGATTTTTCGCGTTGCTGTAGGTCGTGGAAGGGGCGGTTATGAGAGAGAATTGCGTAGACTAGATCATAGCCTTGGCACTTTGGAAAATGAACTCGATTGCTGCAGCAGCAAGCAGTATTTCACAGTGGGCACGGCGAGCCCGTCGGGAGGCTCTGAGGACGCAATAATTCTTTGGAAGATAATCGCAATCGCGTGATAGTGCTGTAATGAAATTGAGTTGACGGGGACGCGGCGCCGGACCGCAGCGCGCAGGAGATCTGGCTGCTCGGCGTCCCGTTCACCTGGCTGAGGCCTGGAGGACGAGCGGTGCGTTGCGCACTCGCATTCCGCCTCCAAATCGCCACTCCACCAACTACGGAGCTCGACACGGGGGCATGGCCCACGCGCTTCCACACACACTTCTACGCGAAGGTGTGGTGCACGTACCGCACAGGGTTCGAGCCCATCCGCAACTTGCCCTCGCCGGATGACGGCCGCTCTGACTGCATGGCGGCGGTCTTTTCTGGATCCCGTGTGGAGGCCCTGGATAGATGGAGTTCCTACCGCGTGGGAGACATCTGCGATGCAAGTCAATTAAGCCAGATCTAGCCCCTTCCGGAGGATTCAGACAGGCCACTCGCCTGGAAAAGAACGTCCGTAAAAATAAACTCCAGTGTATAGGTTGGACGGTGAATTCAAGGGCCATATCTGTTCCAACGGATTTACGTAGAACTCAGGAGGATTCAGACAGGCGACTCGCAGAAAATAGACATCAGGTATATACACACATGATCTCGCTTGGAAGAGAACGCCTGCTGAAATGGACTCCGGTGTATGGATTGGCCGGTGAATGCAAGCTGTCCCCACTGATTTACGCGGAACTCAGGGACAGCCACGCGTATCGGGTACAGCTGTGTTGTTCCAAAAACGAATAATCGTGATTGGGGGAGAGGCTGATACGATTATTGCGTGGCCATCAGCGGAACTCAAACGGTGGAGAAATCATGTATGTACTCAAGTCAAACACGTATCGGTGCACTCTCCGTTTGCGGGCCATACCGAGCCCACTCCGAGCTGGATCCTAGCCTTTAAGCTGGCTGCATGGACCCGAGTGCTATTGTAGCGGGATTAGAGCGTCGTCAGGCCCGTGCTATAGATAGTAATGCTTTCTGTTACTGCTAAAATGGTTCAAACAAACATTATAACGTGGGCCTGTCCCGGAGTTCTACGTAAATCCGTTGGGACAGATATAGCCGTTGAGTTCACCGTCCAACCTATACACTGGAGTTCATTTTAGCGAACGTTCTCTTCCAGGCAAGATCATGTGTGTACCCGATGTCTATTTTCTGCGAGTGACCTGTCTGAATCCTCCGGAGAGGGCCAAATCTGGTTTATTTGAATTGCATCGCAGATGTGTCTCGCCTGGTAGCAACTCCATCTATCCAGGGCCTACACGGGATCCAGAAAAAACCGTCTTCATGCAGTCCGAGCGGCCAATATCGGGTATTTTGAGGAACTTGGCCCTATTTTCTGTAAGCAGCATGTCTGATGTGTCTTACGTGGTAGGAACTCCATCCATAGCCGAGCGGTATATAGTCTGCCTTCATACCTGGCGAGAACTCATCTCAGCTACCCGCAGCAATGGCCCTTCCCGACGGTGTTTGTATGTCCACCACCAAGTAATATGCCCTCCTTTCTGAACCTCCCCAGATTCCATCTCGAGTGCCAAGGGGAACATCGTTTTAGATTTGGACAACGGTAAGAGGCCATATACTTGTGGTATCGACCACTTACCAGATATACTTCAGGCCAGTCTGGAAATCGTGAGCACGCTTTCCTGTCTTTTCCGTTCAGTTGAAAATTTGAATTTGAATGCGGCATCTCCAGGAACTAGAATTCAGGCCTTCCAGAAGATAGGTTTCAACAATATCCTTTGCTTGGATCAGCTCTGGCTCGTCCAGGCGATCAAAGGCTCGAGCAATGTTTATAGCTTGCGAAATCTCCGAGGAGGGACTTATATGGACATGAGCTTGGATAAAGACTCTAGTATGGCCTATCACCTTCTGTTTCAAAGATCATAAATCGTGACTCAAAGTTTCCAGCGGGGTCCGCCAATGGGAACGTTGTATATGGGTTTCAAGCCGGAGGCGACCAAGGAGACCCAGTGCCCTTTGAAAACCAGAGATGGGAATTGATTCCGGACGGAGCATACTACAAGTGCGTATCCACCATCATTTATCTCGAGCCGAGCGATGATACGTGAATTAGGCTTCGCAATGTTAAAGGAGGGAGTGAGCTTCTCATATCATGTCTCATAGATCCATCTGACGACTTTCCCCAGCATACCTGGACCTCGCCGGCGGGTACGGTCCATGTTTTCCACGAGTTGTCCGAGCTGAGCGGCGAAATTTCTAGAGGAACCCAGAACGGAAATCAGATACAAACGTTTCAACATGCATCCCCGGACAACAGGCTGAATCAGCTCTGGGGCTTCGAGCGGCGCAGTAAGAGTGTTGGCGAGATACGTGATGTGCTGGGAAAAAACCCACACACTCATGCGGACTTCAAATCATATCCCGTCGATCAGATGTATGGCGACCTTGCTAGATTTAGAGAGTGTTTTGCTGACCCATCGGACAGTTACTTTATACTTGACCAGGCCTTCCACGCCGAAATTCAGAAGGCAAACTTGGGAGGTTTCAAGTGGAGACGCGAAATCTTCGATTGCGATGACTTCGCTTGGGGTGAGTTGCACGTTGTACAACACCAATTTGATCGCCGTCTCACTATTCGGTAGTTCACAAAGCATCAGTTGCTAAATGGGGATCTGAAAACATCAAGGCCGATGTGAGTTCAGCTATGCATGTCATACTCATGTACTAATGAATTTTGCTAGGGGTTGTGTATTCTTTGTGGCTTCATGGCCGGACAAAACGCGACGTCCGGGCATGCATACAACTGGACCCTGGACGATGACCTTCGGAGCATTCTGTTTTTCGAGTACGTCTATTCGTCTATCGCTGTCGCCCATGCCAGAGCAGCTGAACCTTTATAATTTTAGGCCACAAAATGGACAATTCTCGGTTCGTCGGGCCATTCGACCGTGTTTGTGTGGAGTATGCTGATCATGTCCTTTCTAAAGACCGACAATGGGTACCAAGGCACCTGGGGTATTTTTTGAACGCGATCGATGGGCTCCAATTCCCCGTAAATGACTTTAATCAACTTCAATCAGTTCAACCTGTGATGTAGCTTCTTTTCAACAAGGAGAATTTTTGTACGGTACTAGTGACTGTGAGAGTACATCGCGTTTTCCACACTTTGCTTGTTTGTGCTTG
This sequence comes from Mycena epipterygia, assembly GCA_029281465.1. Taxonomy (NCBI): domain Eukaryota; kingdom Fungi; phylum Basidiomycota; class Agaricomycetes; order Agaricales; family Mycenaceae; genus Mycena; species Mycena epipterygia. The sequence goes on along the minus strand of JARJCQ010000044.1, from coordinate 696,313 downwards.
TACGTGCTTGTACGTGCACGTACAAGGTCCGAAAGCTCGCAAGCTCACAAGACAACAAGCCAGGTCCAAAATCCCACAAGACATCAAAAAAAAAAAAATCCTAACCTATCCCATTAGATTACAGGCATCATTTCTGCAATATAATTTTTTCCAAACAAGATAAAAAGGTCGCAAGGTCACAAGTTTTTTGTGATCTTGCTGATGTACAAAGGAAATGAAGGTCGGTTCCATCTTTGACTTTGACACAGACTCGAAGGAGTCCATCCCTGCGTTGCAGCCGGTCTCTGATTCTGAGGATGAAGAGATCTTATGAGGAACTGTGCGGCATGGAACAGATCGCCGTCGAGGCATTCGTACACCGTACCCCGGCGACGACCACACATCCAGCAGGAGTCTCGACTCCTAGTCTACCAGACGTCAAACACGGAACATGTCATCATGAACAATATTATTGACGAGGACGTACTGATTCCCACTCCGTTTATCCGTGAACACTACTTCGACATCGTCGCTTGGTATTCCGAGCATTGTCGGCGTGAATTGGGTTTGCCTCAGGAAGAGCAAGCGGAAGGCCGGTCGGGTTGGCATCATTACATACAACGCATGACTACGTTTCTGAGTATTGTTGCCTCTGAAGGACCAATAAGACATACCTTCCAAGGACCCCACGGTCTGAGACCACGGCTCGGCAGTGAACGCGTATGTGTTTACCTGACGCCCGATGCTCGGGAATGCAACGAATCTTCCTACTCTTTGATTTTATTCAAAACTAGCTAGCGTGATACCTCCAATTATTGGAATCATTAGGTATTTATCACAAAAACATGGTAAGTATCCAACGGGATGTCCGGGATCAAGCGAAGTTTGAAATGCTCCTTTTCTCCTACCACCACCATCTTCGCCTTCCTCTTCGCTCGCTCCCTCCCCTCCCCTCTTCCTCCACCCCCCTACCTCCACTCTCCTACAATTCAAATGCTCTGAATGCGACTACTGTCCTGAGGATCTGAAAAACGAGCAGGAACTCGAACGACGTGTTTGACGCGTTTGGACGACTTTTTCGGTGCGTGGTATCTCTGCCGAGCCCTCAGTGTGCGATTGACACATCTCCTTCCTTCCAATGGGCTCTGGAACGTCACTCTGAGGTGAGTAACACCTTTCCGCGTCTTTCTTTAAGCTCAAACAAATCCGGCTGTCTGCGGACTAGCACGACCCCGTTGTTCTGAGTGTGAGGACGGCACGGGCTGGTTGTCGGAGAGCAGTTGCTGTGCCACCTTCTCGGACTTCTTTGTTGTATGTTTTCCCATGCTTGCTTTGTTTCTCGTTTCCATTTGACGCAGTTTACAGAAACGTCGGCAGCCCGCATCAACTGACGCCGCCGCCACCGCCATCATCGAGTAAGTAGTGATCACTCTTCCATCGGGAGTGCGCTGATACTTTGTTTCACTTTCAGTGCTAGTGCGCTAGCCACCCCATCTGTTGAGCGAACGCCCGCACCATATGATAAGTTTATTTTACTTCAATTAAACGTCTATATACTCATTACCTTCAAGCACCCCCTTGTTCCTCGGTCGAATTACGCCTTTACGACAGCTACACCAGTGTACAAGATCGTGTAGTAGTTAGTTTGAATAATATCGATTTCACAATTAATATGAGCAGAGGAAGCAAGAAATATGGCGGCGGATATATAAATAGCAGGCGGCAGACCCGAACAGAACCTACCGGATATGAGCATATTTGGATGAAAAGCTCATATGTTATAGTGCCAAATTTCTGTCGAGATATGCTCATTTATGCTTTACAGATTTGGGCAGATCCCAGCATACGGGATTCTCACTGGGGTTCAGTCACCGGCACGGGCACACCAAGCGTTCAGTTCACGGGCTCCCGTCACCCGTCACTTCAACACTTGTCGTAATAGTACAGTAATCCTGGTTGCAGACTTTACGGAATGGCTTGGCCGAATGGCTTGCGCCCCTTAGCGGAGTTTGAATTGGGTGGGGCGGGCGTGTACGGCGTGGCTTGTGATATGGCTTGGCTTGTCCTCGGCTACACTAAAAATTCTCACTGTAGGGATTTCGTCCATTACAGACTATTGGTGAGCCGCCATTGTTTGTTTCTTTCCCTACTATGTTCTGAACATTCCGACCATCCTCGCCGCCGTGATGGATTGCCGCCGCTGTTGAACCTCATAATTCAATTTCGCTCATCTGCCATATCTTATGGCATTGTTTCTAGCATATATAATCGCCTGATACAGTTAAGACCCATTGTCTAGACCCAAGAAAGTAAGGAATGTCGCCATCGGCATTATCCGACGGCGCACTCACCCAGTGATCTCCTTAAACTTATTCGAGTTATTACTACAAATAACGACGACACACCCATGCCCACGCCATGCACACGCCCAAGTCACATCACCGAAGTGATTGGATGTTCAATTCCTAGATCCCTGGCCTCAACAAAATTCAACATTCTATTATCACTCCCTTCCACGCCAGACCAGAAAAAGTTGTATGTGTACAAGCCATCACGCCCACGCCAACGCCCGCATATAGCGAGCCACCTCCGCCAAACCACAAATTCCCATCGCGATGAATGGTGTTGGATATCACTCGCTCATTGAATTTGCTTTGCAATGCAGCCGGTGATCTTTATCCTGCTGGAAATCAAAAAAGGTTTGGCAAAATTATGTAGAGCCTAAATTGGTAAATCGTTACTGTGTCTTTCCGCACGCCGGACACAAGCCATTCTGCTCGGTGGCGGTGCCCATGAAATTAATTTCAACCATTGTGCTGGGTTTCTCCACACACAAACATACACAATGTACCTTGGACTGAAATTCTCCATTTTTTAGCTGGCTCACAATGAATTCATCAAGCATTCCTGAGATATTTGCGCAAGCCATTTGGCCGGCTTGTGTCACGTGCACAAGCCATTCGGCCCACACCTGGCGGCTCAACACACCCGAGCCAAAAATTCACACAAGACGTCTTTAACACGACGGAAAGGCCTGAAAATGAGGCCTAGTAGTGAATATCGCACTGGACAGCCACAAACCGTTTCAAAATGAATTGGTTTTCAAACACAACTTCCATTCTATTCAACTTTCAAGGCATGACAAGGAAGGATGGACTAAAATGAAGGTGAAGGAGAATATGTTTCGATGATCTCTTCGTGCCATATTTGTGCGTGCCATTTGGTGGGCCGGAAACAAAACATGCTGGCCATCCCCTCGCCAGGAGTCGAAAGTTGTGCTCCATGATGTATTATGAGCCGAACCTCTGCTTACACACATGGATTTCACATAAGAAGGTGCATTCCATGTAATACATGGAATTTGCCGTAGAAAAGTGTTGCGTAGTAGGCATGTAGTAATGTGATCGATGGTCGAACCAGTTTACTTAATCGCGGTAGCTGGTGCTTGCACAATCTCGGGATATATCATCAATGAGCACTTGCCATCGTTGTTTTTACCCACAGAATCCCTGGAGACATTTGTTTGTCTCAAATTTGAAAAAGAATGGAAATTCGGGCTGACTTGGGAGAAAGGAGACTACGCATGGCTTCAAGTTTGTCCATTCTCTTACCTCTTTCAACACAATCATGAGCTGAGATATCATACGAAACTGTGGGGCATCACAAGCCAACATAATTTGGATGTGTATGACCTTTGTGCTGGTCATTGTTGCACTGCATAGTGTATATTCGCTGTTGTGCCACATAATGTCGGAATTAAATTGCTCCCGCGTCGGGGAATGCCTCGGGTAATGCTGCTGGGAGGGTCAGATATGCTAGTGCGGCGAAATTGGCGGGCAATGTGGACAAGCCACTGTTGTTTTTTGGCTGGGACGAAGTTGGCGGAATGGCTTGCCAAGCCATCAAAATGGCTTGCAAGCCGATCGGCCGGGCGTGGGCGGGTGATCCCACCCAAATCCACGCCCCCGCCCGAAACAAGCCATTCCGCGCGGGCACAAGCCACTTTTGCAAGCCAAAAATGTCACTCTCATCCTGGTTGACAGCTGTAAGGAACAGGTGTGTAAATTTTGCCGAATACGGTATAATAATGTGTCAGCATTACCCCCATCGTGGTGTTCGGAATTGATTCGGAAAAGATCAGGCCGTTGATTCAATTTTCGAAGGCGCTTGGTGAATGATATCCATCACCTGTAGTCATCTCGCCAATATATAACCGGACCTGCGCAACCTCTTGCGCTCACTACCCTCCAACAACCAACCATGTCTCAATATGCGCACTTGTCAGATCCTGACCCTGAATTCTCCGACGCTTTATCAAAACTGCCGATCCCTCCCGCGCCTCTGGATCTGTTGCAAGCAATGCGGAACCTAATGACTGATCTCGCCTCCAAGACAAAGACCCACAATCGTCACAAATTGCCCGATGGTACGACCTGTCCACTCTGTACATCCCACAATGAATTGAATTCCATCGGCAGAGTCTAGCTATTCCGTGGAGGATTGCAAGATCGCTGTCGAGGGCGGTGAGATCACTATCCGCTGTACCAAGCCGACGCCCACAAGCGGAGAGGTGCCGGAGTTCCCGGTCTTGTTCTGGGCCCACGGCGGAGGTGTGTATCCTTGCTATTTCCGTGCTATGCGCCTGTTACGACATCCCAAGGCTGCGTCTCCGGAGATCTTGAACTCGACGACTTTCCTCACAGAATCCTCTGTGTGAAATACCGAATCTCCATCGTCAGTGTTGACTACAGGTACGCCGACGAGGCCTGTGCAGAAAAATTGATTTAAACATGATGCACCAGACTCGCCCCAGAGCACCCGTTTCCCATCGGCCTGAATGACTGTTACTCTGCATTGAAATGGGTCGGTCGAGGCGAAATATCTATTTCCTCTGCTCATGTACGTTCAGACGGTGGAAAATGCCACACGCATTTTCGCAGATCCCGCCAAAGGGTTTCTGGTCGGCGGCAACTCCGCCGGAGGATATCTGGCCACCGTCCTGGCCCACCGTGCGCGAGACGACCCGTTCTTCCTGAACCACAAGATCACCGGCCAGATTCTGCAGTACCCGCGCGTCCTGTCACGCGCGGCCTACCCCCCACAGTCCGTCCCGCAGTCCCCTCAGCCCTGAAACTCACTAATCCGGATTTCGCATCAGGTACAAAGATCAATTGCTGTCCATGGAGCAGAACAAGGACGCGCCCGGGCTAACCGCGGCATCCATAAACTTCATCGCGGGTGCGCACATATGTTACAATCCCTCGTCCCTCATTCAGTCTATTTGTGTAGGCCTTGTAAAAGCCCCGCCATCCGATCCCGAGTACTCTCCGCTCCTGGCCCCGCACGAGGGACTCGCCCCGGCCTATATCCAAGTCTGCGGATTGGACCCCTTGCGCGATGAGGCGCTTCTCTACGAGCGACTGTTGCGTGAGGCAGGTGTTAAGACGAAGCTGGACATGTGAGTGGACCACCATGGTGAGAGGAGCCATAATCTAATATGTATTGAACACCGCAGATATCCCGGTGTTCCCCATGGTTTTAACTTTGCTTTCCCGCATTTGGCGACATCGATCAAGTTCGAGGCGGACCTTAATGCCGGACTTGCGTGGCTGCTTGATGCAAAGATTTGAAATGTAATAAATTATCACAACCAATTCTAGTTGTGGGTCGTATTCGGTATTGGTTTTGGTGGGAAGAAGTGGTGTCGACAGAATTCTCGAGGAGGTTGCAGAGCCTTGAGGATGCTTTCTCCGTCGTGATCACCGAATTCCGAGCGTTGAAATGGGAGGTCCGATTCCTAGGAAATAGAGGACGTATTTAGAACTTGAACACTTTTCACAGCCCGTACGACGGACGGAAACACAAGATAGTCCAACGAGTAGATATGTATGATAATCCACGGATCACTCGTCCTCGGAGTAATCTGAATAACCGTCCGTCGTGTCCTCGCTAACACTCTCATCCTCCGAGTCCAACAGCACCGCACCTCCGCCGCCCTCACGGAGCGGAAAGCCTTGAAAAGGCCCGCGACCACATTCCACGACTGGTCCACTGCAAAATTGCCCGGGTCATGGCGACGGCTGAAGGCGTGCACGGGACGGGTGTTCCGGGGGCGCGAGAATCGTGGGATGGGGAATGTCTTGTTCCTAAGCTTCGTCACTCTTTAGTATATTTATTATAATTTATTCCAGACGGTCGTATATTTGTGGGTGTGGAGAAGTCGGTGATGGCTTAGTCCGTTCACTGAACTCCATGGGAATACCAGAGAATGAACCCCATGCCCGACTATGTACTGTCTGGTCAGTAGTGATCTATCTATCTAATGTCGCAGAAAAGCCTAGAAAATTCAGTTAGGTGTGGGTGGGTGGAGAAAAGTTTTGTTGAAGAGCTAGTGGATGGGAATGTTGTGAGGTAGAGAGACTGGTTAGTTGGCGGAGTGACGTGGTCAGGAAGAGAAGAGCTCAAGGGTTACCCATCACTCTGCTTGTCACAAGACGATGCACCGATCTTCGTGGGCTCAGATAGGTGCGCCCATGGCGTCGAGCGCAAGCCGGATGGAGTGAAGGCGCGGGCAGTGCTCCAGGACAAAGAACTCAATAAGGCACGGTACGCAAGGAAGATAGGGAATCCTGATAGGGCTGGGCGCGTCCGCAACACATAAGTAGACAAGCATTATTACAGCGGGGCGCCGTTCAATGGAGAATGGGGTTGAACGTGATAGACACTTGCCGTCAAGATAATCGCGTGAGAGCAACATCTGTCGGCCGATGATCCGATGCAAATCCGACGGCCCTTATCGGCCGTATGCGTGCTCCAACCAACTCCCGTTTTGCTCCCGTTGTCGACTGAGCTCTGCTGCCCGTCGCAAAATGTTCATTCTTGGGGCGCAATCCCCGTCGCCCCTGAGCCTCTCTGCGACGCCCTCTGCCCTCCGGTCTTGTGTCGACGCGCTGCGCCTTTCGTTCCTGCCGTCGGAGCTGCTGCTCAGCTCAAGGATGAGAAGACGCAGACGACGCCCGCATCCGAGGCGAAGCACCGGCATCCGCGTCTCCGCCGCTGTCTCCTGCCCCTGTCTCCTGCCCCGAGCCCGCGCGCGCCGCACGTCCGAGAGTCGAGGCGCCTTGTACGTTTCTTCTGTGTTTATTATGGGTACGGTGCTGATAATGTGGTGCAGTACCGGCGATATACGAGTCGCAGACGCTCGTGTCGATGGAAAAGATGATTATGAGTCGGCATGTGAGTATTGCTCTTTCTTTTTGCTCTTCGTCTCTCCTCCCTGCGTACCCTGCGTACCCCTCGAATTCCTCCTCTCCCACGCGCTCCGTCCCTTGCGTTCCTCGCCGCGCTACCCCATAACACACCATCTCTTCCGCCCATCTATCATGATCCCACTTTCCATCCATCTTACCACAATCCACATCGCCACCCGTTATCGCCATATTCCATGCCCCGCGTTGACGGCCTCTATCTTCATCTTACCACATCCCACCCTCCGCTGTCGTCACCCATCTATCCCGTTTTCCCCGTTCGCGGTGGTGACACGTCATATGGTCGGCGGATTGGTCGCGGTTGAATTCCCATTGTGCCCGTGGGCCATGTGACTTTGGACTGCCACCAAGCACCGCCTCCGCCATCACCATCACTCTGCCCGCGTCTCCCGCCCGTCCGCTCCACGTCCCGGCCACGATTGCTGCACGTCGCAGACCCGTCGTTGACTACCAAACATACCAAGGAGAATGAGAAGAGCAAAGACAGCAGCTTTTGGAACCGCGACCGCGAGCCGCAAGCAAAAGCGGGAGTGAGAATGGGGCAGGGAGTGCGGGGACGAGGAGAACGAGCTGACTGTGCGTGCCCAGCGGAGCCCGCCGCCCAGTTAGCCGCCTGCGTATTTCTGCCCTCGGAAAAGAGACTAGTGCTAATCCTATGTACAGCTGTGGGCGATCAAGCTGTGCAACTTATCCGACACCTTAATCTCCCAATCCACTTGGCGCGAGTTCCCCCCACGTCCTCGTGCACCATCTCCGTCATCCGCGAGCGTGTCATGGATGTTCTCGCCTCCGCTGCCTACGCCTCCGGATCTAGTGCGTCCTAATGTTACGTCCATACACCGATTGACTGACTGCGGCACCAGAAAAAGATGCAGGCTTCCGCAGACTGTGGCGGCGGGTCAAGCCATGGGAAAAGCTCGAGGAGCGCATGCTGTTCAACACCGAGGATGCCATGTTCAACCCCCCGCTCCCGGGCAGCCGCCAATCTGCATACGACTACAACACTAACAGTGCCAACACACCCGTTGTCTACCGCGATGCCGCGCACATCGTCCCCGACGTGCTGCCGCCCGCGGAAAAACCGCCGCACAAGCACAAGACGAGCGAGAAGGGCGGCGAGGAGGGCAAGAAGGGCGAGGGGAAGAAGACGAGCAATACCGACGGCGGAGGGGGCAAGTATGGCGAATGGGAGCACCACCGGCACCGGGACGAGGACATGCGGCAATTGTTCCAGTGCAAGACTGGCATGGGCAATGCGACCCTTCTGTCCCATGCGCTCGCTATGACTAGGTCTGAGAATCTTACCAGTAGCGTTATTACCGTGCGTCTCTCTCTCTCCCTCTTTTTCTCTACCCTGCTCTGCTCTCTATTCCATACCACAATAATACAACGTGGATAAGTACTGACATATTCTTTTTTTGATTTCGCAGCAGCTCCACAAGAAGCGCATCGACTCGCAGGAACTCATCTTCACGCAGATACCCTGGGCGTCTGCGGGGGCCGAGCGTAACCGCGTGGCAATGGACCAGGAGGGGCGCAAGCGGGATAAGGAGCAGGAGAGGGAGCGGGAACGCAAGAATAGCGCGAATACGCTCAACTCGCTCGTCCCCTACGCGCTCGGCCCTGACACCAATGGCAGCGTCCCAGACGTCCTCGATACGCCGCTCTCGACGCGTGAGGATTACAACGTCGCATGGAAGCCGCATACGTTCCCCGTGGTGCGAATTCGCGCCTCGGACTGCGTTTGCGGCTGCCAGGATATTCTCAATATGGATTCGACCACTGACATATTCGTGTTTGGGCTCGTCTGGTCTGGGGTATCACACCCAATTGCTACTCCAGTAATATACCTTGTCTCCTCGCCTCGGGCTGTCTTTCACTAGTGGAGACGCTTCACTCATTGATGACTAATTCCAAGTTCCCGTCTTTGGAACTCTATTGTTTTGAGACCAAACCTAAACAACTCTCTCTCTCTTCCTCCTTTCAACGTGTTTATAAGACGTGTTCAAAGTGGGTTTCGCTGTGCTAGGTCTCATCTCCACTACAGCTCAACCAGTTTACAGTTCATTATGGTCAATACTACTGGAAACAACGGTACTAACAATGGCGAGCGTAAGTGGCACAGTTGCCACTCGAGTTGAATAATTTTCTGATATTTGATCCAGGCCCTTCTGACGATGTCCTCAAAGAAGCGTTGATGAGATACGCGAGGCTTCGTCTCTCTGTCAATGCAAAAATTGCGAATCTGGCAACAGAGTATAGCTACCATATCAAGTGCGTATTCAAAGGTTCTCCTTTGCCACCGGTCTTATAACGTTCCTTGAACACAGGGCTACAAAATTGAAAGCATTAAACAAGGAATTAAATATACCAACAGTACGGAAGCCACCGCCGCTCCCCGTCGTCACTACACTTGTTTGTGAAAAACTCGAAAATGATGTCACACAAGGCATGGGGCCCGAAGCTATCAAGACATACCTTGCGTTGGATGGGTATCAAGTTCCCAGGTACGCACATTTTCGAGATAATTTTTGTTATCTATCTTGACACTGGGCAACATAGGGATACCATTCGTGAGGTTATGCAATACAACGCTCCCAGTGGTGCCAAGAGCAGGACTCCTGGAAACAAGGTCAAGATTCCGCGTAAAAACCTCACTGCTATAGGCGTCTTTCAAGAACTCCACTGCGATGGCCACGAGAAGTTGGCCACTCTCGCACTCAAGATGGGCCCGGTCGGGATCTCCATATACGGCTTCAGGGACAAGGGTGCCGGTATTGTGGCCGATCTTCGATGTGTTCCGGACGCACGCCATGCTGTGGTTATCGGCCATGTTTACCTTGACCTTGTTCTTGAGCACGGAGGTGAGTACACTCGGATTTTTTGTTGCTCTTCTGATAGATCTAACACCGACCACAGCTATTCCTTTGCAAATCACCATTGACAAGGGCTCTGAAACCGGCGACATGTATGCTGCACACCTCGCGCTCAGGTCCGTTTCTTCAACCCTCCAATGATCCATGAAGCATTGACCCCATTCCAGAAAAATGTATACACCGGACGTCAACGTTTTAAAGTTCCCTGCTGTTGTCGCCCTCAAGAGCGTCAACAATATCCCCATCGAAAATTTGTGGAAGTGGTTACGCCAACACTCGGGCCGTTCATTGCGGGAGTGGATCGAAGATGGAAAAACTAATGGGCTGTTCAATCCTATGAGCGAGATTCATATGTACGTCGTCCTCTCACTACCACACGATAATGGTATTGATCTTATTTTAGCCACCTTTTCCACTGGATATGGCCCAAGATTGTTCAAGACTCGCTCGATCAGTTCAAGGATTATTGGAACTACCACAAATCACGTAAAAATATCAAGAAGGACCTGCCGTCTGGGGTTCCACCGCTCGAAATATACCGAAACCCTGAAGCATATGGGTTAACTCGGATGAGTACACCGGTCGACGTTGAGGCCGTGGAGGCACTTCGAGCAAACTTGGATTGCTCTCGCGAAGAAGCGTTCCGGTGGGTACCAGACAGTTTTGAGCTCGATGCACAAGCTGTTTACGAGGAGATTGGGCGCCCTAAGCTGGAGCCGTCTAGAGGCTGGGAAATTTTTGGAGAAATGATTGAGCGAATGGAGAATATGTATTCATAATGTTTAATTAATACAGTTTGTAAATACACCTTTCACATCTCTGAACTTCCAGGGCTTGGTCGCCAGCTAATCAGAGTCAATTCCGTCTGAGAATGGATACCATTTAATCGCTGTATTTTTAGAGGGATGCCTACGGGCTAATTAAAAGACCTTGCAATAAATAACTTGTTTGGTTTCTACGTCTAAATGGATTGCCCATGTCAACAGCAAGCCCGGTTTGAATAATGATTTTCCGGTCTCGTGTTGCAAGGACCAAAATGTGGAAAAGTAACAAGACCAATCACTCTCCTGCTTCAAGATCATTGATTTCGTACTCCCTCCTCGTCGGCGCTTAGTCCTTGGAGAAACTCCGATTTTAACTCTCAACTTCCCCAAATGTGATCACCGGCTGATCGCTTAATTCAGACAATGGAGGTTCATGACCCATTTGGGAAACCACACACTTCGCTTGCCACTCACGTTCGCTTGCTCTCATCTGCCTCTCCATCTCTCATTGAGCAATGACTGAGCTTTCGCTAGACTCTGGAACATCTCTTGTGACCCAATGTGTTGGAACTCGTCCAGGCGATGGCTGCCAAGGAGAATTTCCCAATAAAGACCACGCAGGACTTTGTGCGCGCTGTCTAATGCTTGAACCACTCGAAGATAATCCCAAAGAATATGAAATTCGAGCGGTTAGTCATTCTTTGAATTACATGGATCTTCTTCAGATATTCAGAAGTGTTTTAGAACTTTCCGCAGTGCCTGGATTGCGGCGCTGCAGCTAGGAACTTCAAGGGCACCAGGTGCGGAAGATGCGAGCACATTTGTGAGTCTCTTTCAGTCAGTATATTTACAGTGTCTCAAACGAGATTTTCAGATAGAAGATCTGTTGGCCAGGAGGAAGAAATCACTGCAAGCGCGGAGCGACAACGCCGGCTGGAGTTTCAAGCAAGAATGCAGTTGGGAAAGCAGCGCAAGAGGGAACTCATGGTTGCCCCCACCGCCTGGAACGATCCGGTTCCAGTAGCTCCAACATTGTGGAAGGATATCAATGCTCGTTCCCACACTATGACGACCGAGAGTCTCGAGGAGTTGCGCAACAGTAGAAATGGATCTCTGGGCAGGATGTTATCCGTCAATACCACGCCAGTTGTTGGTGGTACCACTTCTGCGTGGCTCCCTTGTATCTCGGAACTTTACCATGCCGACACCCAAGTGGAAGGTGAGTGCGCCCTTGCTAAATATGTATTCAATCGGTCTAACAGAAAGTCAGATATTATCGATGATTTTATTCAGATGCTGAACTCTGTTTGGGAATGTGCGTCTGCGTGTGGCTTACAACGGTGTGTTACTTTATTCCTTGATATATTCTTCGTCCACTAACAGTTTACGATATAGCGAGGATGTAGATCTCCGGTGGCACAAGAATAAAAATCTCCTTCCCGGTTCTGCACATGATACTATTGGCAAACTTTTCGATATGCACAACAGTGCTCCGAATTCAGATTCTTTTCTCAAAAATGTTCCAGAGAAATGGGCTCATCTCCCCGGGGAGTCGATGTGTTTTGAACTCTACATTGACGTCGAGAAGGTAAGCCTGCTGTATTTATCTCCGATGTACTCCTCATTGCAATGGGACTCAGTTTGAACGACGCGAATGCACCTCTGCCCCCCCTCAGGTTAAAGGAAATTCCAAGAGGGAGCGACCGCAAGAGGAGCCTCCACGTGTGAAGACCAGTTTCAAACGCCTTAGAACTCAAGGTGTGATTCTGCTCTATCACCGGTTCATTTAATGTGTCTAAACGGCTGGCTGAGCAGTGTCTGCGGCCGCCAAATTGCTGCAGGGCTCTGAAACCGAAATCGTGATAGCTCAAGAGCAAGCCACCACTAGTGCAGCTCCGTCGTCGGACAAAGGAACATCGACAACAAAGATTCACCTCTATGTTTCTACCGTTCGAGTCAACACCGACGACGGCCAGGTCCAAGTAAAGTGGGATACTACCGACACTAGAGAAGCAGTGTTGGACAACGAGCCGTTTGCACGAGGAAAGACAAAGAAGATCTATCGTGTAAGCTTTTTTTTTCGTCTCAGTGAGTAAAATCAAAGTACTAAAGCCGTTTACAGATCATGCTAGACGGAAAGCCCCATGTGGCGAAACGGTTTTTTGAAGTAGGGAATGGACTAGACTGCGTATCTAGTGATGAAAATGCCACTCAACTCGAAAACGAGATAATCCGGTTAAAACAGGGACAATGGTTCCTGGACCAGTTTTATGCGCGTGCCGAAGAAACAGATACTGAAGTCTCGAACAGTGAGTGCCTCGCTTAATCTCCCATGCCCGCAACTAAGATCGTCTATAATTTAGATTTTGTTTTCTCCTCTGGATTGCTTGTTCGTGAAATCATTGAGCAGGCTGGTCGTCCTTCACCAGCATCTGGTGTTTCCATGGAATCCTTCCTCAATTCACTGGACAAAAATCCTGACAGTGCAATTATCTGGTTGCTCGAACCCTTGCGCGGCTCTGCCATAGAACGCTGGAGCGGTACCTTGAAACATCCGAACCATCAAAATAAACCGGGCCAGACAATCGATGCCTTTATGCATTTCTCGCACGTTTACAGCCAAGGTACGCTCGTGTTCGCAGATGTCCAGGGTATGCACCTTTATGTTAAGCCATAGCTTTCAATACTGACCAAGAACAGGCTCGAAGGGACGCTCCCGTGGTGGCAACTCAGGTTGGATATTATTCGATATTATGACTCACACATACCCTGGGTTTGTTTCCTCCGCCAGACCCTATGTATACCTTCTCATCTACTCCTCATTTTGCAGGACTAGTGGTGTGGGTGATCACGGGGAGCATGGCATCGACGCTATCCTGGCCGACCATATTTGCGACCGGATGTGTCATGGGCTAGATATGGGCGAGGAGAATATGCTACCCAAGAAGACTCTGAGGCCAAAGCGAAAAAGCAGCACGAAAAAGAAGTCTGATTGATATAAATAAAATATAAATTACTCCTATTTCATCGACTCTGACTCCTTCGAGCTAAGTGGCAGACTAAATCTAGCGTATAAGTATAAGTAAATCGAGTCCTTCAGGGAAGTACAATGCCAACGAGCCGCAGCAAGTGGCGGGTGTACGTCTGGTGCTGGGCCAGCTGGAGGCGTGCGTGGAAGACACGCATGCATACCCTTTGAAAAAAGTGAATCACCCCGAGCGGCATGTGTTTCTGATGCCGTAGCATATAGCTGGGCAAAAACCTCGAGCGCTGCGGGCAAGTCGCGTGCCGTTCCGGATGGCGAATGATGTGGGCGAATGCGGCAACAGCGACAGGGATCACATCCAGTGCCCCAGGCCCGACCAACATGTTGATTTTAGAAGCGATGGTGGGGAGGGGGGATGCGGAGGGCGCGCGGAACAAGAACAGTCGCGCTGCTTGGCTAGCGAGTGCATCTTTGCCCCGCACGATCAAGCTGAAATGAATATTAAAAAATAATGACGAAGGAAATGACATTTGCGGCTTTTCCTCTCATTTCACAGCTAGCTTGCTGGAATAGGCCCGGGTGTGATTCATTTTCTAGCAAGCCAGCTATGAAATGAGAGGTAGAAAGATGCAGCAAAATGATTCGAAACTTACCCAGAGATGTGTACAAATATTAGCAGTATAAAAACATAGTAGAGGCCATCGACTCGAGATCTTGAGTGCACCAGTGCCCTGCGAGGCATACCGCATGCGAGCCGTATGCATAGACATGGACGTTGCGGGAGAAAGAGAAGGAGCATCGCCACTGATCGGTGATCTGGGTCCAAAGAGCCATATCGGACTCTCATTTTGATTCCTCTTCTCCTTTCAATAGAACTTGTGTCCTTCTCAAATACATGCACTACTGGCTAAATGACAGGAAAAATACGGGTATCTCACAATATTCCAGCTGAGGCACGGTCTTGGCAGCTAGCATAGCGAATCCCATACAGCTCGGGGGGAACGGCTATTTGCAGGGAGCAGATCGTGGCGAACAAATGTAAATTCAGTATTGGGAGTTACATTTAGAATCACACAAATGAATCCCTAGCTTCATGGATCTTTTCTGGCCAGTAGGAATGCGTCATAAAAAATGGAGAAGATATCTGGTGGGTCACTACATGTCTATAAGAGGGGTTTCTTTGGGAAATATCTCGACGCTAAGCAGTGGATCTGATGCCCAAAAAATCAATGCAATTTATCTGGGATCCTCCGATGCACCGTCGCTAAGATCCAGCCGGAAAACTACTTTCATGAAAAGACACAAAAATCCATTTTTCAACTGATAAATTTCCTATCTAGATCGGAAAAAAATGTCAAGGGTTTTCAAGTGTATGAAGCATCCTGGGAAGGTGTTTTACCTTTTTTCTGCAGCGAGCTGCTTGCGAGGGAGTGCGACGAATGTATATAATGCAGGTCACATGCTAAGTGGTCGCTGAATCATGTCATTCGTGGCTGTGTATTGACAGCTTTCGTCGACCACTTATCTGTGCTTCACATATTCTGCTCCCACCTCTAGCAATCTTTCTTGCAACCGGAATCAATGTGAATCTATTATACTGGAGCAATGTCCCCAAAGTTTCTGTGACAGTTATCGAAGTCTCCGAATTTATTCCTGGTGGATATACCGTCACGCAACCCAGATTGCAATTATTTTATCTTGAGCCTGCTACTTGCGAAATTCCCTCAAAGTCTGTACCGATTGGCCGCTTGCTGCAACATTCAAAGCACCATCGTGGCGATTATGCTGCCATTTTTGGCGAATAAAGTGTACTCAAATCAATTGCATTGTGGCCGATCGTGTTACCACTTTTGTCAAATCCAAGGCCAACACTCCACAACATGTCTGGTATATAACTAGCATTGTCTGGCTCATCATTTCATCTTCTTCATTCCTCTTCTACCTTCAACTTTCACCTCATCCGAGTTCCATACGATGTCGCAACAAGCAAACAATATTACTCAATGTGAAGGTGCTAAGGCCGGCGACGACTGCGGTGCTTCATTCCCGAGAAAGAGAGCTCCTGGGCTTTGTGGACGTTGTGGAGCAATTGAAAAAGTGGATGGCAACGACTCGGAGGAGTTGACTCGGCTACAGGTGCGTCTCTGCGTCTATTCATGTTATACACCAAATTAAATGTGCCTTGCCAGAAAATTCCTCAATGTTTAGAGTGTGGAAACATCGGAAAAAACATCGTTAATAACAAATGTGCCACCTGCATTCGAGAAGGTCAATTCCCTCACATCTATTCATGCATTTTACCTACCGATTTACAGAAGCTGTTAATTCAGTTGCGCGCAACACCGCTCAACGAGTCCAAGCTTATGCCGCTCAAGCGCGACCCCAGGCATTCCAGGCACGTATGTCTGGGGGCTCTCAAGCTCCGCAGTTCGCCCCGCTGGCACGCAAGTAGGTTTTTCAGTCGAATTCTTTGATTTGGTTTTCACCATGCTCTCTCGTAGCGTCCAACGCGAGCCATTGGTGCGATATATCAATGTCCATGCTACTCCTCACATAAAGGGGAAAGATTACACCCGCATTGGGAGTATCTCTCGCGCATACAAAGAGACTTTTGGGTTCGAAGGTCAGTGATCGCGACTCATTTGGTCTTCAGTGGTGCTCACTCGCTTATAGAAATGATGGAAGACATCCTCAAGTGTTGGATGCCTGCATGGGACGCTATTCACAACGCGAGTTTACATCGGTACGAGTTGGGCTCTGTGGGCTCCATGGCAGACATCTGAGATATTTACAGCAGCGAGGTTTCGCTTCTTTGGCACAACAAGGTGAACTTGGAAGGGAACAGCACAGGCGGGACACTGGGAGAGCTGTACGACGTCCATTCCCAGCTTTACAACGGCGAGGTCTTCCTCCGCACACCCAGTAAGCTCAAGGGCGCGGTGAAGGAGCCAGCAATGGCATTTTTATTCGTCATAGATATGGATGCGGTGAGTGATATTAAACCACTGATATACTGTGCTGACATATACATGATCAGTACAAGGCGCGGACAGAAACGAAGAAATCTCGAGGCACGGTTGTTTCGAAGAGGCGCGCACCGGGAGAGCCCGACGACCACCCACAAGCGAAGCGACATGCCACTGGTATGTGATTGATTTTCTTTCCGTGAAATAGGACTGATTTGTATCTCTCACAGCTGGCCTCGAGTCGATTCCCTTGATTTCGAATTATATTGGTCTTAAAGCACCCGCCAAAGCCATTCGTACCGCCACCAAGGTCGAACTTGAATTCGTTCAATTGACAGGTTCTAGCGGGAACATTGTTTTCCCCTGGGCTGGGGCGGTTACAGTAACAGGTCGTCTATGCGATGAGGCAATGCAGACCGGCAAGGACAAGGTCGCCTATGAGGTAAGTAATGCTGATTTCCCATCTCTTTGAAGTCTAACTTGGCGATAGCTCGAATTAAACGGTGAATTGTATGTGGCGAAACGCTGTCGCAGGGCACCCACCGATGCGGCGTCATTGTTCGCCAATGAGTGGGTTCTGAGAGCAAACCAGCTTGCCCTGTGGAACACAAAACACATCCTTGCCAAGTTTTACACTGCTGCCGAAGATGCTGATATGATTGGTGACGTCGACAACTGTGAGTTGAAGTCATTTAATCGATTCTACATACACTAATTTGTTTAACAGGTCTTGCCGTACTCGACACATTTCTTGCCACCGAAATCATCAGTGCCGAACGGCCGCCTTCGGTGGCATCTGGTATATCTGCCGAGTCTGTGAAAGCGGCCGTGGCTGAAGCTGAAGACGATCCCGACCTCGTGAATCCAGCGGGAGATGATGCAGGCCCACCCCGAATTCTTTGGCAGATCCAGCGTCGCTTGGGCAACCTGAACGACAGATGGAATGTAACGAAACTTGCTAACCCTAGAAACAAGTTCGGTACGACGGTGGCAGCTCTGTGCCATTTCTTTGCCACCATGGTGAGTGTCGGCAAATCGCCCTCGGAAATTCCACTTCTGTCCCACTTGCAAAGTGAGTGCATATAACATTTTCTCTGTCTCGGTCAATTACTCACTTTATTCCTAGCGATCAACGGAAAATTGCCAAGCAGCACATACGGCAAGCTCATCTTTGATGTAATCTTTCAAAATGACATGCAGTACGTTCGGCGTTCTCCTGCATTCAACCTTGCCAGGCTGACAGCAGAACCGAACAGTGGAAACCCACGGAGAGCAATGGATTGCGGCCTCAAGGGCGCCGCGAGTGTCATGAATGAACACGAATGCAACCGGCTCTGTGATCTGCTGAATTTGGAAGCCGATGACGAGCACAGTGGAGGAGAAAAAGACGACTCAGATGGCGAGCAGAGCGAGTAGTCTACTATTTTTCTCGGTTTCCTTATGCTTTCACTCTTACTTATGCGATCCAAATTACATGTTTTCGACATATAATATTCCACTATTCTCCACCCTCCTAAACCCTCGTCCTCCTCTGGGGCCGAATATCTATTTTGCATCGTGCAGAGGGCATGGCAGTCAAGTCGAACCTAGCTTGGAGAAACAGCAGTATCGGGCAGAAAGTTCATCGAATCGAGTTGACTTGTTGCCGTTATTTGGGCGCGAACATTGCAGGTGTGAAAACGGTGTCGGAACAAAGCATCTGTCAAGACAAGTCCCGAGGGAGAGAGGATCAGAAAGGACAAGATTTAAACAATGTCAGCGTACCGGTTTGGAGCCATTCGAGCACACAGCCCGAGAGTAACAAAGTCTATAATGAATCTGAATCAGCCGAGTTATGAAGACAATATAAGTCTCACCGTGGTTGGATCTGGCACCGGGGAGTACCTGTGTGCAAGTCAAAGTAAATAAGGATCCGGGTTAGCCACACGACCCTACGGCAGCGCAAATTCAACCTGCAACGAGAACCTGTATGAGAACAGAACTACACACACAGGGCACGAACACTCAACTCTCAGTTGAGATGACAAGTGCATTGGACATGGCGGGTCTGCAACAAGAGTATGAAGATTGAGTGTATACAGTCAAAGTTGACACTCACATCGCAATTCCAAATCCAATGTGATCCAGGGCATGACAGTCAACGTTGTGGATGTCAGTCCGACCGCAAAGCGCATGGGGCCTAGCAATCACAATACGCATGGCATAGTAACGATGTCGGGCCAGAGATGAGTCTGAAAGAATCAGGGAAAGAGATAGCATATCAGAAAGTCTGATATTCAACCAATGTATGGACGTGCCAACTCTAAGGCATACCGAGCACGCGAAGGTGCATGGGCCTGAGAACAACAAAGTCTATAATCAATCTCAATCAGCCGCGCTGCAAACGGTCCGCACCTAGACTATAATGCCAGCCAGAAATCCAATCAACTCCAGTTGAAATGTTGCGGATGCGAGGTTAATTGGGTGCGCGAACGTTGCGGGTGCAAGTCCAAATGTGCAGGCATGAAAACGGTGTCAGAAAAGAGGTGGGTCGTGATTCATAAGAGTCCTGGGGAAAGAATGTAAGAGATTCAAGTGCAATCTAAAGATTGTACATATCAAGTGCGCTGAACGTTGAGGTGCATGGACCCCAGAGCAACGAAGTCTGCAATAAATTAGTTGATTGGAAGTAAGTCTAGAATAAATATGAATCAGTCGAGTTCTGAAGCTGCACCGTCGCTGGATGGCGTACCTGCAGGTGGGTCAAAGTTCATAGATAAAGACAGCACAAACCTATCCCAAAATGAACAACGTCTCAGAGTCATGCATACTTTACCCGTGCCGAGGCGAACTGGAAGCAAGGCCATTCGAACCACTCGTAGCATTCATTCGCTGCAACGAACCGAGTCAGTCGCGAGAAATGATGCCAAACGAGTGAGGAAAGTAGGTAGATTACATGTCATCGAATAGAACAGGGAACCCGCCGTATAAAATTGCGATGGTATGCGGCAAAGTAGGTCAAGCTGATATGAACTGAAGTCTTGACTAATTTGAAGGTAATCGTGGGCGTACGAGAGAGCGGGGATCAATCTTGAAGTGAATTTTGAACCGAAATTTGACTTGAAATGCATGCGGCAAAGCGGCTAGAAGGTGATTGTGTGCGTGGAAGAGAGCAAGCATTCGTCCTGAAGTGAATTCTCACCCAAAGTTAGACTTGAGACCAGCATTAAAAGCTGAGATGCAGTATAGCGCCCAAATTTAAATATAATTAAGGAAAATAACATCGACATACTAATACGCACATCAGTGTGGCCAAGCACACAGGACAGGCGGCGATGCATAATAGGTAGTCAACGACGGGCTGCGACGTGCAGCAATCGTGGCCGGGACGTGGAGCGGACGGGCGGGAGACGCGGGCGGAGTGATGGGAACAGCGGAGGCGGTGCTCGGTGGCAGTCCAAAGTCACATGGTACACAGGCACAATGGGAATTCAACCGCGACCAATCCGCCGACCATACACGTCATCATCCACCCTTTGCTCGCCATCTTTCGTCTGTTTTCGTCCACACATACATCATCCATCTGCTTCCGTATGATACTGTCCCGTTTCTGTCGCCTCTACCCCGCCGTCCCTGTGTTTTCCTCCGCTCCTTCCGCCCCCGCCGTTCCTGGCGCTTGGCCCGTTCTTCCCGTCTCGCATTCTCACTCTTCCTCCGTCCTGCCCCGCGTCTCGCCCTCCTTTCCATCCCTGTCGTCTTCCCCGCATCTCCCGCGCGTCTTCCTCCCTCCTTTCCGTCCCTGTCGTATCCTTGCCCCCGCCCGTCGCTCCCCTGCCTTCCGTTCTCCTTCTCCCCGCATTTTGCCTTTCACTCGCCATCGGTCCCCACTTCCCTTCCCTCCTCTTTCGCCCTTACCCTCCTCGTTCTCATCTCTCCTCCTTCCTCTACATCGATATTCACCCTTTCTCCAGACCTACCACGCCCCCGCTCCCCGCCGCGGCATTGACGCATGTGCCCAAATCATAAACCAAATCAAATAAATTAAGAATGACGACGATGTTATTGTACGAGTCTATCATGACGCGCGGAGCCCTCCCCGGAGGTGGGGAGGGGTGGGGTGCGAGTGCGAGTGTGGGAGGTGGTGCGGATGGGGGTGGGCGTGGAGGGGAGGTGCGTAAAGGAAGCGAGGGTGGGGAGGGCGGAGATGTGCGCGCCGGCGCTCATTGGGTGCGGGTCAGCGTCCGACTGTTACTGCGGCGGCGACTCAGCCTGCGCGCGTATGCGTATGCGGGCTTTCATGCCCGTCGGCGTGTGCTGCGCAGCAACACCTTGCTGTACTCGTCTTCGCATCTTCGGTGTGTCGGATGCTGCGGCGGCATCTCAGCCTGCAGTGCTGCTATAATACGTTGGGTATGCGGGCCCGTCGGGACTGGGGGCGACGATGAGGGATCCGGAGTCGGCTTTCTAGGCGGACTTTGGATTTAAATTTCTGCGCGGAGGGCGAAGCGTTAAACAACAGGGGCTTTCTACATGGGCTTTCTGGGCGGACTTTGGATTTAAATTTCTGCGCGGGCTTCGGAATCGCTGGGCTTTATCTAGCAATTTCGCGGGATTTTGTTCCCCCTGGCTGTCGGCTTCCTGCGCAGCCTTGGGGCTTCTTTCTGCGGCTACTCTCCGCGGACTGCGGGATTCTGGGCGTTAAATTCCAACGCTGGGACATTCTCCCCGCGTTATTCTCGGAATTTCATTTTTTAGACGAGGAGAGGCACTGTTACCGCTTCGATTAACATTTTGTGCTGGCCAACTAGGAACCATTCCGCGTCAACTTCATCTGCGTTGTTCGGGCTTGTCCCCCCGTGCGTTCTCGGGGCTTTTAAACTTCTCTTCTCCGTAATTACCTATAACTTGACCGGCATCACACTGAATCCGCTGCTTGATTCCTCCAGTGCCTAGGCAGGTGCAAAATGGTGTTGTGGGCGTTCCACAGCAGCACTTGATTCGAACGAGGACCTTGGTGCGAACTTTCTCCCTGACATAAATGAACCCCGCCTGTGCGATACACCAGACTACTTTCTTGGTGAGTTTTCGCAGCAAAGGAAGTGCGAGATAAATTCACGCATCGAGTTCGACGTCCTGAGGTAGATAGGAATTTCAAAGTGTATAAAAAACAAAGACATTCTCGGACGAAGTGCACACAGAAATGAGCCCCAGAAATCCACACACAGAGACAAGCCCCAGAAAACCGCACCCAGAGATACGACTCGGAAGTGGACTCTGAGTTGTCGATCACTGCCAGGAAAAAGATAGAGCAAAAAAGGCAAATCTGCCACAGAGCAGCACCTCGACTCGAACGAGGACCTCGGGGTGATATCGCTTTCCATTCCGAATGGAAATTCCGTGGCTGCGATACGCTACACTGCTTGCATATTATCTCCATTTTTTCTTTTTCGCTGTTATTTCTCTGCAACTTAAGAGGCAGTGGAATAGGGTATGGAAAGTAGTATGGTGTATCGTGCACACGGGTTCATCTGTGCTGTATCCCAAGGAGTATTACCCCGAGGTCCTTCGTCGAACCAAGGTGCTGCTGTGTCAGTGTTGTGCAGGTCACTGACCGGTCAGTGACCTGGTCGGTTGGTCGGTTGGTCGGGTCACTCAGGTCACCCGAGCGGCATGACCTAGTGACCCAACGCACAACAGCGACGTTGCCACGCACATTGCCGCAGACGTGGGAGCGGTCGCTCGGGTAGCATCGGTTAGCTTCGGCTAGACGACGCGAAGGCAGTGCAAAGGTCAGGTCGCTCGCATGACCCGATGACCAGTCACTGACTAGTCACCGACTGTCAAAAGTGGCCGGTCGCTTCAGGTCGCCGACCCACCAACACTGTGCTGTGTATCAACAGATTCGTTTTTGCTCGCTCTCTCTGCGGCACTAGTCCACAACTCGGATCGCTTCCTTCTCGTGTCTCTGCGGGCGTTTCTCTGAGGCCTATCTGTCTGGGCATTTCTGAGGGCTAAGCGCTCATCTCTGTATGCACTTCGTCCGTGGGATTTTCCTCTGCGTTTTTCGTGCACTTTAAAATTCCTGTCTGCCTCACAACTTCGATCTCGAGGCGGTAATTTAGACTTCCGCTGCTGCAAAATGGGTGCATGGTAGCAGTATGGTGTATTGCGCATGCGGGGCTTTCATGTTCGGTGTCGAGATTAGGTTCGCCCCGCGGACCTTGTTCGAGTCAAGGTCCTCCTTCCCTTAAAGTTCTTCCCTCTCGTCCTGCAGCGAATCATGGGATTCACTAGCACTTCCTAGCTATATGTGCGGTTCATTTACGTACCCAAACGAATTGAAGCGTGCATCCCGCTTAGCTTGAGGTGCATCTCAATAGGGTTTGGCATTTGGAACATATCTTTCGCTCGCAGCATGTCGAGACGGCCATTCCTTCCCTTTCGAAGGAATAAACCGCAGACTATATACAACGGGTGGGGGCGTCGTATATGAAATTTAAATAGGGACCCGGAACGACAAAATGTAACTCCGAGTTCGAGAATGTTTGCCTGCAGGAGAGACAGTTCTATAACCTGTTGTGCCTTTTGAGTTTGAGCCTGTTAAATTGGATACTTCATTCACAGATGTGGCTCTCAAATTCTCCTCCCTGAATGATCTCTTTGACCACACAAGCAGGGATTGCTTGGGATTGCAAGCCTCGGAGTAATATCGTGAAACTGGATCAACAAATGCTAATTAAGGACTACTGTATCATTTCGACCAAAGGTTCACGGTATGTCACCCGTCACCTCAATTGTTCACTGGGTTTGATGTTCATTTCTCGGCAATCATGAGAAAATTACCATAAATGGCAGTCCGGCAAATGCCGGACTGAAAATTTTGACGTTTTTGAGCCTTTTTGGGCCTGAAAATTGCGCCGTCACCGTCACCTAGGCCAAAATTGTTCAGTTCACGATCCTCCGTCACCCGTCACCTGAACCTTTGGTCGAAATGGTACAGTAAACGCAGATGCACGGTTTTTCTCTGTTTTCCTCATGCCGCGGCCGTCGTCCCCCGACTCGTTTCGGGTTGAATGACGTACAGATTCCAGTACAAACGACACGATCTGATTTATTTCCACGGCGACGGTCAGCGACGGTCCGCACCCCACCGGAAATCACCGGACCGCTGATTGTCCTCGTGCTATTGCACCGCCACACCTTTCTTATCATCCTCCATCCGCGTCCCTTCGCATTTTCCACATTTATGGCCTCAGATCCAGCGTTTCCACCTGAACTAGAACGAAACATCTTTGAGATGACTGTCCTCCACTATCCCGCGTCTATACCCGCTCTCATTCTGATTTCACGACGTGTCCAAACGTGGTGCGCCGTATACAGTCTTTCCCACCTCCCGGCCAGAAACTGAGAAATGCATCTAGGATAGAACCCATGCTCTAGCAAGTTTTTACCATCGATGGCTCCGAGCACCATCTGCAAAAGAGCACGCCTTTCCGCCATTCATTGGCTAGGGTGAATCACTTGCTAAACTCGAAGCCGGCGTCTTTCTTCCAGCATACCCGTAACGTGTGCTTTACGGAAAACCATTACTACCCGACGAACTTCATCATGAAGGTCGTCTCTGCCTGTAACGCCACTCGTGACCTCGCGCTTCTCGCTCCCGCAGTGGGTGGGTCCGAGCTGGTAGCATTTCTGGGAACTCTCCCGCTTCAGCGTCTCTCTGCATAATTGACCACGCTTTTTCTTGGCTGTAAGATCGACTTCGGCCATCACCTCTTTGCACAGATCACCCACCTGGAGATCCTTGGCTGGGATAACGACTCTCAAATACGGGTCAAAGCAGAGGAGTTGATACTCATCCCGAGACTTACCCACCTGGGCTTCCACGGCAAAGATGGCAGACCTTCCCTCTGCGCCCGTATTTTGGATCACTGCGCATTGCTCGAGGTGCTTGCGATCATTTGTCCGAGCAAGACGCATCTCAATGTAATCGCCCCAAACTATGGTGCGCTCGCTGCCGATCCGCGTTTTGTGGTCCTTGTCGTCGGCAGCCGAGTGTCAAACTGGGAGGCGGGTGCGTGCGGTCATAAGGATTACTGGGTCAGAGCGGACGAGATTGTGGAGGGCCGCCGCGCTGGGGCGAATAAAGGTGCGTGATCGAGCGTCGCGGAACCTTATGCTTACAACTTACGTTTAGGCGATGTTGCTAACCTGTAACTGAAGTCTAAATGCACGATTTATGCAGTATATTTGGTGAACTTGACTGGTTCGTTTCTTCTTGACTATTCTCTCCTTGAGTCATCCCGGACCGCTGCGGCGATTTGAATGCCTTAGAGTTGCTACGGATTTCCCCTTCAAGAGTCCGTATTTCGGAAGTCTGTTGAAGAAACAGACTGTCCACCCAGAATCGCATGAGTACTCGGCAAAGGTTACCTGAATTCCAGTGTTTCAGTAATTGCAATCTGTTCATGAACATCCTTACAAATCAGCTTTAAAAACAGAGCCGGTTTTGAAAACAGAACCCCGTATTAGTACGGGGTCGGTGGGGTGGTAGCAAATCAATTTCGTCTTATCCGGCAACCCCGCCATTCCAAGGGTGATGGCAAATCGGTCGGGAAACCGATTAAAACCGAGCCCGCCGAGCGGCAAAACCCTCGGCAATCCGAGGCCGTTTCCGACGAAATAAAACCCTCGGAATGACCGATTTTTCCAACCTCGACCGACCAGGTCGAGCCCAGGGGTTGGCAGAGGCGGCCCTAAATGTAGTGATTATGGGCTAAACTAAGTGAATGTCTCCCGTATTTCTTCTCGTATTCCTAGTATCAAATCAAATTGCACCTGTTTGCGCTGCTCTAATAAGACGTCGTTTGCGATTTATTTCTCATCCCGTCTGCCCTTCGGCACGCACTATCCATTATTCTGGAAAGCGATTCTCATGTTTATTTCTGCAGATCACAGATTAACTTTGACGAACTGCGCCTTATTACGTTTGGTTAATTTTGAACAGCCCACATGCTCGACCAAATTGAACTGATCATCCGTTCAACACCCACTTAAGAGCTGTAGCCGCTTCCACGCCTCTTTCCTCCACCTCCCATCATCCGCCTCCATCTCCTTTGATTTGGTCCCTCCTGTAGTATCGACGTAGTTCCTGATCGGTGGCTCAGGTCAGTATGTATCGTCTCTCATGCATCGTATCTGAATGTATGACATCCATATTACTTACAATAGATCCACAGGCGTAGCGCGCAAACCTCTTCGCGTTCAGTGTGCACGAGAAATCGTCTTAAAATGAACGCGACAAGTCCTGGACCCAATTTCCCTCGCCGTACGTCTCTCCGTTCGCGCTGACCGAATTTGACACTCCAGTCCAGTGGGTGAACTATTTTAATGGCCAATCTATCTGCCGTCAATGCATGAACATTCAACAGGTGAGTCCCATGCCTGGGTCAGCGGACAAATGATTCAACAAATCTTAGACTGCCTTTACCAGTTTCCTCCGCTTTCTACAACGTCTCGCTCAATGGTGGCGACACGATGTACGTCTTCCGTTTCCATCTTTCCGATCTTTTCTCGCTCAATGCTGATTCCCCTTTTTTCAAGGTACACATTTCTTCCGCCTGAACACTTGCGTCACACTCATCGTTCTGGTAGAACTCCTGCCAGTTCAGCATCCTACGCTACCTGTGTGCCTATCCTGCTCCTCTGACTCTTTCAACCGACGTCTGGTACATGTTTTAAGTGTTCATTTCGGCTGAAGCGGCGACTGTATTTAGCGATGTCCGTCCCGGTGGGACTCGGTAACCGAGCCGGTCGCTGTTTCACTCATGTTATACCTCATCATTTGCACCTTGCAGTTTCATACCAGACGAGAAATAACTTCCAGGGAACTGCTTCTCCCGCACACCCACACCTCGCCATTCAAAAACAAATCTATGTGCAGCGTCAATCGCGATCACTGCACCCCGGGCCGCTGTGATGTGGTCATTTTTTTCACCCTCTTTTCTCTGAGAGTTCAATTAACGCCTCGGCGGAACCTTCATTAGGCGTTAATTCTCGCAGCCCGAACAACGAGACCGAGCACAGATTGACTTCCGATCGAAACTGTCGTACCGTGTCCATAAACTATCCTCTGATTGAACGGCTATTTGTCTATGTGAATTCCGACTTAACTTTCCGGTTCCTTTCCAGCACTAACGTTGACGATAGGTTCCGGTGTCCGTCCAATTGATACGAGGATACTATTTTTCTGGTAGTGACATCGATCCTGTACGGCGACTCGCGGCTAGGCACGTTCATAAATGATATGTTCCTATTTTCAGCTTGAACTCCGCTGTACTGCAGAATGTACATCTAAAGTACCCAGATCTATGCAGTGGCACTTTGAAAACAGCTGTCAAAGCTGATTCCCTGACCTATGCGCGAAATCTATAGGCGGTCGATGTTCCCCTTCGCGCTCCGTCACGACCTGTGATCCCTTTTCAGACTTTGAAACATTTCGGCGGTAGCCACCACTGCATGACTTGGACGTCACGAGCACCAAAGAACATGAACTACCAACCAAGGCCGAAGGAGGAAAAACGCACTGAGTCTTGGAACTTGCCCAGTACGACTTCTGATGTACATATTAAAAGTAATTCAAATTTATTGAAACTGCTACATCACCCACACATCAAGGCGCCGGAGCGTAGCGAAGGCATGTCTTGTTCTTCTTCATCATCTTGCTGATTCAAGAAGCGGCGCCATCGTTTTTGTTGGGCGATTCTCTCCAAGCAGGTGGCTACGTCGTTCAAGGTATACGATCCGGACGTCAGTGACTGTATTTCCGAGGGCAAATTCGGCCACCATTGGAATTCTGTGATACAATCTTCGTACTCATCCAATGTTGGTGGTGAGGATGTCGCGGAGCTCGGAGTCGTCGGGAATACCTGCAGTATGCATTTTAGGGCAATACAGATACTGTCTGCCAGCTCTTCCGCCTCCTTTCGGTTCCTCCTCGCGCCCTAGATTTTTTTATTATGACGACAAACAATAAGAGATAAATGTGACTTGAGCCGATGTACGTATGCGCACGGCTATTTTTACGAGTGGTTGTAGGTAGGGATATTCAATCCGTTGGACAAATCTTGCAAAAAGTTCAAGGCTTTAGCAGCAAGAATGTGGGCACCAGATTGAGACATTGTCGACGTACAGAGATGCATAAGCGCCCAGCAGACGACAGCTTTAATAATTTTGTGCGTGGGCGGTCACAAGGCCTGGCTCGTGGTGATGTGCGCCTATTCGTTGACAGCATTTGGTGGGCGCCAACAGTGATCTATTCTAAATCCGGCGTACCGGAATTCTAGAAGTGAGCTGATTCTCAAGGGCACAGATGGGCGGTGCTGGGGGCAGGGGGTAAGTAGTTCCAGACTGTAGTTCAGCGCTCAGCGCCGACAGCAATCCAGTGCACCAGTGTTTTGGAGGCGGTAGAAAAATGAGTAGATCAAAAGCAGATTTTCAAGGACATAGCTGAGCGGTGCTTTTCGGGGTAAAGTTCATCCAGATCTGAGTCGTAGCAGTGAAGCGCCTGAGCCAAGTCTTTCTGCGATTCCGGGATAAACGGGATGGATGCGGGCAATAAATCTCAGCGCGATGCAGAACACCAAGAACTGGAATGAGGCGCAATGCAATGGAAAGGATCCATCTAAGAGCTATCAGTACATATACCACAGCACTTCAAAGCCGTCATACCTATGTTTCCCGGTTCTCCTGGGAATTTTCCGCGCCTATAGCTGTTGGCGCTGAACTAAAATGCTGTTAATCGATAAGCGCGCATTGACACGAGGCTATCCTGTGACATGGACTGCCGTGAGTCAAAAGGCCCTCTGGGATTCAGCGCTTCTTCACCCTCTGCTTCTGTAATGTCCTCTGGACCACGCGTCTTTGTTGCCGGAGCACTCAACGTACTCCAGGACCTGTCGAATGGTTCCAACATCCCTGCCCTGCAACCTCTAGTGAGTGTTGCCGTGCGAATATACACATCAGCCGAGGTGAGCGTTTTTTGTCTCCTCCTGCGGATTTTCCTCACGGAGATATATTCAGGGAGCAAGGAACAACAAAAAGCAGGCAATGGAGTTGGCGAAGGAGGTCTGCAATTCTATCAAGCAGATACTGGAAGTATATCCACCGGGGTCGAGCTCCCCTCCATGCTCGACCCCAGATCTGCACGAGGATGGTGTCAGAGAATTCCAGAGGTGCTCACCGTTGTTTCGAATATCCACAATGATTGACTCCGCGCAGAACTATGGAGGACGTCGCAGCCTTCGTAGAAAGAATCAGTCAACGAGGTCGACTTTGGCGTTTCTTGAATCAGCAGGAAAACCGGCAAGAACTGTCAGAATATCGGATGAAGATTGCGGAAGCAAAGCTTCAATTCCTTGTAAGTCTTTCTTCTCGGTTCTTTCACGCGCACTGAAAATGGCCAGGTTACAATGGATCTGGCGAAAACTCAGACTCAGCAGCGGGAACAGCAATATCCGGTGTTCACCTTGGCGGATCTGGAACTTCAGCAAATGTTGAACCCGACAACTCCGAATATCACGAGAGCGATCGCGAGACTCGTACCGTATCAAAAGCGAGTCATCATGAGACGCTACGAGAATAAATCAGTAAGTATTCAGTGTCAATGACTATTGCTTGGACACCCATTGTCAATTCAGGACTTCTTCGAGGATATCAAACGTTTAAAATCCTTGAGGTACGAGACTCTTCCTTGCGAATAATTTTCATCTCATGGAACTCCAATAGACACCCAAATTTGCCGTTCCTTGGCGCGTCCTACCTGATGGCGCCCACTCCCTTTATCGTGATGGAGCTAGGTGCAGTCTCAATGCGTACTATCCAGCGTTTTCCTGAGATCGTTCCAGCTTCACACCGCCCGGCCCGGGACGTAGTTCAGAGCCTGTATCGCGAATCACACATGGGACTCCAGAGAAAGGCGATAGAGATTGTACGTTAATTAGTTTCTTGCCGTTCACAACGTTTACTTTCGTGTGCATGTCAGATTGCGGGCGTGCTTGTGAGTTTGGAAGCCCATGGTGGAGATACTGACATTGACACCACTCTAGGACGGTATGCATCACTTGCGAGAAAATGATATTGCCCTCTCGAACTTGGTGGTACGTCGCCTACAAACGAGCGTGTCCCCAGCCGAGTTCTTTGCGTAGAAGCAAATGTCGAGCATACAATACGATGGTAACAAGATTATTTTGAATGTCGAGCTCCCAAAACGGAAACCTTTGCGACAACGTTATCCTACTTGTTCTTCCCCTTTCCCACCCGCCGAAACTGCATTTGGGATCGGGGATATGGATGCGAAGATAAAAAGGTTGGCAAATTTTATGGAAATGCATGCGATGACGATGACGATGTACGTTTCCTTTCCAAAGTTTATCGGGGCGATGGGCTGATTTGGATAGGGATGAGGTTGACATCCTCTCGAACCTCGCCGAACATATTGTTGATATTTATGAACAGGAGAATGAAGTACTGGAGGTTTGAAACGATTCTTCGGACGAAGAGGCTCCGCTGAATTGCTTTAAGGGATTATTCGGTCTTCCTGCGGATCTACGCCGCGCCGAAGGCTCTGGTATGTGTTCAATATTCGGTTCGGAAATACGAAGACTGACACCGATGCTGAGCCATGCCATCTGCCCTCTCTCCAATCTGGCAGTACTGCATGGGATGTGACCCGGAGCACAGATTGTTTGACTTGAGAAGCGTCAGCGAGCAGCTGCACTGCGACCGAGTAGTGGATATTTCGCCAGCTCTGGTGGCCACTGGAAATGTTCCATACCTTTACTTCCCGCACACAGAAACTGATCATCCAATTGAACTGGGAAGTGTAGCCTGTTTAACGAAATCGGGTCGCGTGGTGGTCGTGTGCAATATCTTGACGGAACTACAAAACAATGGCATCATCGACATGAACCAAGTTACCTCAACCGAGATCGATAAAGATACTGGACCCCTCCATGAGGGTCCGTTCGAAGAATCCATGGATAAAGATAGCGGCGTTTTTCCAGAATCTGTGGGCGATTATATCCGGTAAGATCGAGGAGTCAGATATATCAGGTTGCCAACTCACCTCGTCTAGTTATGAATGTTTCGCAGGCGGATATAATGATATTGAAATCAGACGAACAACTACGGTTTCTCTTCACAATCTGGCAGATAGCGAAATTCGTCGTCGAATTCAGGAGTATTTCCTCCAACGTCTCCAATCCCTTCTCCATGAACATTCGTGGAATTCTCAACTGCCAACAAACGGCTTCGTCCTAGGTGTGTTGACAGCATCATTCTTGTTCCCCACGTTGCTTACAATACCTCTAGTCACTTCGGTGAAAAGTCAGAGGAGAACGGAGTTGACGCACAACCACGACACCGAAGTGGAGGAACGTTCGCAGGAATGTTTACACTGCATCATATGGGGTGGGCAACGCCATACAGAGCACAAAAACGAGGCAATCAGTACCAAGCACATTTACTTCCATGCCTTTCCAGAAAGAGTGATTGGTACCATGGACGACATTTGCTGGGGCCTCTGGACGATGTCGATTGAAAAGGCAGACGGCAGTGAGCGTGAGTTCCGGCTCGAACCTTCCCAATTCTCGTATACATTTGAGTCCGTACCTCCTTTCATCTCATTCCTATTGTGGTTGACTCTTTGGTGGAATTTCACAGACGGGACTGTGGTTTTGAAGGTGCTATTGGCTACTTGCCTTCGAACTGAGCTGTCCAGGTGATTGGTGTGTTCTGTAAGATATTCCTTCTATCGGCGACATTTCTCAATTTATTCCTTTCTCTCCGACGCAAGCCAATCCTTTTTTGTTACCACGCACTTATAGTTTTGTACGATGCTCGCTAATCCCAGTTTTCCCTGCTAAGCTGGTCGGTCTAATTGTAGTCAGTCCTGTAGCATGTTAGCTGAATATCCAAAACTCGAATCGATTTGGTCCTACTCTTATTGTTTAGCTCGTCCCGACCCAAATTTAGATTGGTATACGTACCTGAAACCACCTCACTATTGCTTCCATCTCGATGGATGCAGGTGCAGTCTCAACGCTATCGAGCCGTTGTGAACGTGGAAAGATCCTACATAAATCAGCGCCCGTTGAAGTTGGAGAGAGATGGATTTCCGACACTTCAAAAAATCACGGCCTGATGCACGCAGGGAGGATTACAGCGAACCACGGCAAGCCGGAATGATGAACATGCATCCCAGAATGCTTGAGCCACTTTGACGGCCCAGTTTCCACCGCTATGGAGGGTTGAAATCTGGCAAGAACACCGTGTAAGTGAGGACGAAATCAGGCGGAGGGAGAAAGAGACTCACTTCGAAGAGCCGGCT
This sequence comes from Mycena epipterygia, assembly GCA_029281465.1. NCBI lineage: Eukaryota > Fungi > Basidiomycota > Agaricomycetes > Agaricales > Mycenaceae > Mycena > Mycena epipterygia. Next base: position 664,107 of record JARJCQ010000044.1, on the reverse strand, counting down.
TCATAACTACGGACGAAGCCAGGGAGCCTTCCCTGAAGATTACGAACATGCGGCCAAGGAGGCAGTCAAAAATCAAAGCTACTTAACGGGGTTGTTTAACTCAGTATCGCGTTCCCTGGAATACGGTCGGCAAGGCAGATAAACGCTCTACTACGAGTTTGAAGCTGGAGAACGAGACCATCGTCTATATATAGCGGATTAAGGGCGACGAGCAAGGCTTCGTCTGCGCATGCATTCCCAAGCATGAAACCAGTAAATACCCAGGAGTAGCACGGTCCAAGTGTTGAAACGTGTGCGTTGTTAATCCGGAACTGGTAGAGGGAGAAGAAAAGGTCGTCCGAGTTTAAGATCGGACGCAATGGTAAAATCAAGCAGAGTAAACACCGAGCCAGGCATTTTCCAGGCTGCATAATTCCAGTGAGTGAGCCTAGATCTACACCGCCAGCGGTCAGACACGTAGCCCCCACGTGTCGTCGATATGTGTACCACGTATCGAGAACAGGTGGCGGCCAGGTTTAGCCAGCTGCACTCCAGGTTTATTCTTGTATGGGTTCAGCATGGAGACAGGTCAACCTGGCCACCAGCTGGTCGGCGAGCATGGTATGTAGTATCTTTCAGGTGAATATAAGACGTTCTTTTTTTGTCCTCGCCTGCATTTGCGCAAATGGGATCGGGAAAAGTGTATATTGTGAACAGATAATAGTAACACACGGATGTATAGAAGAGGGATGAGAGAACTGTATGCACGGCCTGAGAATTCAAACAAACGGAGAAGATCGTAGCCACACACCTGATACCGACACCGATGCCCATAACGCGCCACGGCCGCGACTTTCCCGCAAGAGATACAGATCTCAACTCGAGAGGTGCGACGGATCTTGATATAGTCTTGGTCGCACTCTAAATGATCTAAGCCTCAGCACATTGATTTGCATGCAGGTTTGGATTGCAACGGCATTGCGGAGATTCCAAGAGTGAAATAAGCGACCACGTATTGAGGAATGAATGGAGTCGAGCAAGAGGAACGACTTGATGATCTTCAGGTTCGTAGGCTTGCATTCATTTGATGAATGGCTTGAATTTGACTTGAATTTTGAGTCCTTTGATTGTGAGCGGTTTGACTGCGGTGTCTTGAGGGATGTATGGCAGTCGAGAAGCCAGTGGCAGGGGCGACAAAATAGAGCATAGAGGAAGGGAAATGAAGGTGTTTCATCAGCTAACGAAGCCCTTGAGAGTATTGAAGGGCCAGCGGCTGGAAGACTTGACGTCCGATGACAACAGTACCAATATGCCAAGGGAACGGGCGCATTGGTGCGACACTACCGATATGGACACTGGTGGATGCACGCCAACGGCTGCGCGCAGGTACGATACGACGGGGAGGGGACGCGGATGAGGAAGGTGAAGGCAAGAGTAAAGTTACTGAGCGACCAACATGCACGTGATAAGATACATGAACAAACATCGCGCACGGACCTTTCACCGAGGATGTACAAGACCCGACCTACCCATTCTTTCTAAGACCCGGCACATTTTCTGAGAGGCGGCACATTCACATCAATGTGCCGGGTTTGAACCAGAGGCGGCACTTGCCTTTTTAGAAATGTGCCGGGCTTCGCAAATACCCATTCGGGAAGAGCCATGTGGCAGACTTTTTTTCTTCCCGCCTTTTCCTCTGACCACCACCACCACCCCTCAAACCACCCACCGACGCGTCAAAATGTCGAAGCACACACCCGCCGACCAGGCTTTCCTTGATGGCCTGTCAGCCATTTGGGTGATGGGGCTCTCGATGCGACTGGATCGCTGGTTGTGAAACGGTACGTGCTTCTTTCGATTATTTCTTTGTCCCCACTGACCATAGTGCTACTCAGTGTCTGATTCTAGCACCCCGACGAGTCGCTGAAGGCCGGCCTCGAGGCCCTCGTGTGAGATCCGCTCATCAACTGAAGATTGATGCCAGTGCAGACCTTGATGTACGGCAGGGCAAAGGTGAGTCGCGCCGCGGTGGAGTGGAGCTATAATTTAAACTAATGCATGGCTCTAGAATCCGACAGTGCGAAGCGCCCCGCGGGTCGCCCGCAAGGTGTATCGGGCGAACGAAAACGTCATTTAGTAGTCCCTTGCTAATAGGCACGCGCACAGATCGTATCCTGCACTCCTGTTCCTCCCTCTTCGTACTTTTGTTGTCGTCCTCGTTCACAGCAAGTTATATACTGTACTCGTAGTTACCAAGAATTAATATATGATTTTTTGTGTCTTTTATTTTGTCTTTGTTCATCTTAAACATCTTTAGAAGCAACTTCCGGAAAGACGTCGCGTGTCTTTGACGGCTTTCCCAAGACAAATACCTTATCTAAGACAAGTGGACCTAGTTAGGGCCGAGACGGACGTCTTGGGGAAAACGCGTCTTTGGCGTCTTTGGCGTCTTGTCCAAGATCATGCCAAAGATGCCAAAGACAAACATGTATTTTTACTGATGTACTATGGGCACTGAAATATATGTACATACCTACTTTGCAGAACTCGCGGCACTGGCTGTGACGAAGTTTGGCCTCGTTTATTTCAGTGGTGAGCGGCTACGCGCCCCATCACTATGTGCCGGGTTTGGCGAAATGTGCCGTGCATGTCGGAAAATGTGCCGGCCTTGAAATGAATGTGTCAGTCGGGTCTTGTCTATCCCGCCTTTCACCAAGCTACTTTCATACGACAACGCCGCTACGAATTGAGACACCAATCTATCTCTGGTTCTCTGCTTCCTTTAAATTTGATTTGGCCCATATTTGCAAGATGATCTGATCTATCATCTTACTGCCAGACCTGAGACGATCGATGATGCACTTCAAGTCTTCAACGCCACTTTGGGCCGTGCACCATCTGTTCAATTGAGTTGGGGATAGTCATAGAAAGTCCCACATATCATTCCTACGCAGGGGGCACTAACATATCCGTGCTGTTGCACCGTCAGAATTACTATAATTCCAGGTTGTTGAAAGATATGGGAGTTATGCTGCGGTCCAGCTGGTGGACAGGTGGAAATTCAGGCTGTTATGTCTAGGTGGTAGCAAGCTGGATGATGACTGTAACCAGGTTTCGCAAATTATGGTTGCCACCTGCCAGGTCCGGGTGCAGGCAACGTGTGGGCACTTTGGCGGTGTAGATGGCTGCCAGATCGCCAGATGGAGAATGTGATCACAAATGTGGAAAAGATATCTACTTGGAGTTTGGGGGAATGACTTGAATTTGCGTGGCAAGACCAAAATGTCGAGGCTCGATCTCGTGTCGAACAAGAGAATGTGTTACATTCTGTGACTTACTCAGGTGCGACACACCAGCCCTTTCGGAGTTAGACTGGCCCTCAACGAAGTTCATAATGCGTCTGAAGTGAAAAGCGGCGGCGCACCAATAGCAAAACTTACCAGGTGCCCATATTTTTCCGGCAAGAACTGAGAAAGCTGGAAATTTCTTTTTCGGGCGTGCGATGTTGCGAAATAGCCAATTCCGCCCCCGCTCCAAATAAATCTTTCAACTTCCGGCCCCACCCGCCCCCCGTTGACCGATGCGCTGCCCCCGCTCCGCATCCGCCTGACCCCAAGCCCTTACAATTCGGCCTGTTCGTTCCCGACGCGTTCGCTGCCGACGCGACGTGTTTGCCCCCGCGCACGTGCCCGTATCATACGCGGCGATGACGTGAGCTGACTCATCGACGTCGGCTCCCTTCGCGCCCTGCGACCAACAGCGACGCAGGCTTCCCCAGCCGACCATCTGTAGCGGCACGACACCACAGACGATGTATGTAACGACTATGAAGCCGCGCCATGTGCTGCGCGACTGCGACGTCGCCGCACTAGCCAGCTGCACCCTGGACTAGGCGACACTGTGCTGCCGCCCCCCTCATTGCGACGCACAGCACTACCCCCAACGCCAGCACACGCTACCCTCGTTCGCCATCGCCGGCGCCGCGTTCCTCGCCCCCGCGCGCGCACGACCATTGGCTGCGGCATGCCCACTGTCTCAACGCATCTTCAGCGGCATTCCGCCCGCCCTGCTCGCCTGCCACCCCCCTCAGTATCACCAGCAGCGCCTTCCGCATCTCCAGCACGCTTCGCAGCCGTTTCCCCGCCGCACGCGCCGCGTTCGTCACTTTCCCGCTCGCTGCCACCGTCTTTAACGCCTTCCCACCACACTTCTCGACGCCTTGGCTAGTCCCGCACCACCACCCGCTTCAGCAGCTCCTGCACCTGCCGTTTCACATCGGCGACGCGTCTCCCCATACACCTCGACCGTCTTAAGCAGAGCACCACTCTCATACTTGACACCTGCGCCTACCGCGTCCCTCGATACCACCACTAGCACCTCCCATGTCCGCGGCGCCGGCCACGGTCGCTCCTCATCGCCAGCACACCCTCATCGCCTTGAAACGCACCCCCAACATTACACACAGCGCCGCCGGCAGGCCCAGCACTTGCGACCATCACTCCCCATCGCGCATGGCGCGCTCGTCGCCTCCTCACGTGCCACGAGCATCCTCGGCGCACTCTCACCCCCCCACTGAAAGCCTCCGCCTGCCGACGATGCGCACAACCAGCGCCGTGCACGGTACCCGCGGTGCACGTTCTCCTTCGCCCACGCCGCTCTCGTCGCCGCCCCGCACGCGCCAATCATCGTTAGACAGCACCGCGAGCGAGCAGTGTACGGACGACATGGCGGCGATCTGCACCCCGCACTTCCACCAGCGCCTGCCTTCTGCACAAATCCCCGAGCGCGGCAGTTGCTTCCCCTTCTTAGGAATGCCGACAAACGGCGAGCACCCCGAGCATGGGGAAGGATTACGAGGGTTATGCATGTGGAGGACGTGCCCGTTCGGGCGCGCACTAAGTACTTGTTTCGGACACGCATTACTTGTATATCCTAATCCCTATTAATATTTTCTTCGACGACAGCTACATTTATTACTTTTTAGTTTCACTAATGGCATGTAGAGATACTAATGAGTCGTCACGTTGGGAGGCAGGATCGAAAACGGAGAACCTGAAAATAATTGACAAGCTCGGGAGACCGCCCGATAAAGCCAACGCCGAAATTGGATTTGAATCTGGTCTTTCTCTGATTCAACGGTCGCACACTTCGGGGCGGGGCATCGCATGATAAGACCCCGGATGCCCGCGTATACGCTGGAGCTAGCGCCTGGAATTTCTTCTTCGAAAAGATCTGCAAAACCAGATTAGGGCTGCCGCCCGTTGCCGTTTCAACGGTTCGACGGCACCCGTCACACGGGTACCGTGCCCGTTCCGTCGAGGATTTTCGACGGCACGGCTTGATACTGTGGCCGTCACGGCCGTTCAAACGGCTATTTTTTCATGCAGTCAGAAAGGTCGACTGGGTGTTGGTTCTGAGCTAGCTACATTCTGTATGTCTAGGTTTAATCACTGTATGTACCATCAATGAATTTCAGCCCTCCCAGCTCGCTGAAATCGAAGGGTTGTGTTGGTATCGGTATTTGCCGCACCGTGATGGCGGAGTTTGATTTTGTACTTCGCTCGCGGTTTTCGAGCAACTTGGACTGATTTGAGGATTTCATCACTTATGAAAGTGCGCTGAAACTTATAAGTGGGTTTAGAGCTGTCCAGGGGGCTCATGGAGCTATATGAATGCACAGTTTTGGTAGGCTTGCATTCAGTGTTCACTAACTTTCAACATCGAGGTCTAGGAATAAACCCCCGACAACCCTACATCCACTGGACAGCACAAGAGCCGATTTTGTGCACAAACAGTGATCAAAATTTTTGGCCACAGCCGTGCACCCGTTACGGCCGTCCCGTTGACCGTGCCGTCCCGTTTGGAATTTTTCAAACCACTCCACGGGCCGTTTTCTGACGGCCCGTGCCGTCAAAAACCCGTCGAATCCACGGCCGTGCCCGTCACGGGCACGGGTGGCAGCCCTAAACCAGATCAGGACTGGTATAGTCTTCGATCTCCGTGTTATAACTTGAGAGATAACCTCCCAGGTAAATTTTTAACCAACACGACCCCTATCTCCCAATATGACTTCGAACCGTAACTTCACCCAGGGATTTGACTGCTAGTCGAGAACCAGTGCTTATTAGTCCCGTTCCTGAATAAACCTCGAAAACACCGCTGCTCGGCCTCGCGACAAGGTGCGCACATAGTTGTAGCTGCATGCTTACGCTGTGTTTGCAGCAGTTGTACTTATCAATGACTTTCTTTTCCTTTTCGACCTTCCACCATCTACTACTGCGCACTCACACCTCATCCGCTCCCTTTTTCTCTTCAACACCTTGTGCCGATCGACTTTACCCGGCACTTTGCCATGGTTTTATCTCCAGCCCACAAGACGTCCACCTAAATTTGTATTTGGCTGTGCACCAGAATTCTCTCTCCAACTATCCGCCTCGCCCACAAAGCTCTAACCCTTATTCGTGCCTACGGGTGCCTCGGGTCGCCCCATTCGCTTCACTTTTGGACCTTCTCTAAGCAATTCGACTTCGTTCGGAAGCCAAATACTCGGACGTTACTGAATGGCCGCTACGTACCGACGAATTACTCCAGTCTGATCAACCTTGAATGTTTGAAACGTGAGCGAGAATTGGCTAGATTATTTTTGGTATATCAACCCGAGACGCGCAAAACTTGCGGCAAGATACGGTTATGGATTTTATACTTCCATTGAGCAGGATGGGTTTTCTTGAATCGTTGGCACGGTTTCTCCGGGACACCATCCCAAGGTCAGTTCTAAACGTAAGGCCTGTTACTGTACACCAATGATACTGACGTGCATGACGAGCCACTGAAGCCGGATTGACCTGGCCTCCAGTTGAATTGAGCTTGACATTGAATTTTATGGATTGGTACAGGACTGGCAGAAGATTTTTTTGTAACTCCACCAAAGACTTACCAGCTCAATCAAACACTGAAAAGAACTCGAAGGTAACTTAAGATCATCAATTAACCATACATGATATTCATGAACTACGCGGGAAAACTTGCTACTATTCCTCGAATCCTATGCTGATACATAGTCAAATTACAGAGATTATGCGTTCCTTTCGATGAATGTACATTTAGAGTAGTTTCCAGAAAGACAGAGTGCTGAAGTGACACTGCCGCGCATTGACGCGCCATTGACGCGGATGTGGCGCGCATATGCCGCGATATTGACGAGCAACCTGTTAAGTTTCAGGCCATCACAAAATCTATTTTTAATTCGCTCTTGCTCGTTCGGCTCCCTCCAATGTTGGCTCGGTTGGACCCATCTGTGTTGAAATTCCATTTATATTGGGAAGATTCTAGTAAATACATATGTTCAAAAGCCATAAAGAGTGTAACGGAGAGTCTAAAATGTGAATGAACCCCGTTGAACACACGGATCTGGTGACATATCATGCATAGTCTTGCATAGGGATGACACAGTCACATGCACGGCAGTCGCGGCATTTTCTCCTGGCCCGCGTTATGTCGCGTGCTAGACGGAACTTTGTACGTAGAAAGTACTAGAAATCCGGCCAAGATGCTATGCACATGGCCCGTATGTTCAGTTCTCTCGGTTCATCTTTTGTGCATCCAATGGTAGTTCTTCAGAAGATACCGGACTTCAACAGTGCTAAGCACGTGAATGATCATTGATTCTTAAACACACATAAAACCCGCCAAGATCATCAGCAAAACCTGGTCCCACTCCAGAGCACTCCAGAGTGCCCAGAGTAGCCAGAGAGCCAGAGTGAAAGGTACCCTCTTGTGAGTTCTCCAGAGTAGCGCCAGAGTAGCTAAAAATAGCCAGAGTGCGCCAGAGTAGCTATTTTTAGCTACTCTGGCGTACTCTGGAGCATTCGATTTACTCTGGTGCTCTCTGGAGTCTTACTCTGGCGCTCTCTGGAGCACTCTGGGCTACTCTGAGTGTTCTGGCGTTCTCTGAAGTCCATCCTGGGCACTGTCAAGCTCTCTAGGATGCTCTCGCAGTCGTGTAGACAGTACACATTTAAAGGTTTAACAAAATAGCATTGATGTTCTACCTACAGTACATTAGCCCTGCAACCTCCACCTACAACCCCTGCCGCGCGGACCCCTCGGGCAGGATGAAACCCGCGATTGTTGGCATCGCACTGGTTCCGGTTGTTGTCGCGCTATTTGCACTGGCCCTCGGTTCCACCCGTGCTTGTTGCACTTGTATTGCTTGTAGACCATCCATACAACGACGCAGCGCCGGACAGAACGTGCTCGATTGCCGTCGCAGCTGTGGTATGTGTCAGCATCGGACAATTACGGAAAATTGAAAATTGAACATCGCGGAGCGTAAATGCATAGAGAACGAAGCCAGGTCGGGAGAATTGGGTTGGCAGCTGGATGTCAAATTCAGCCAAGAAGAAGGATAGCAAGAGAGAGAAACACCGGCTCAAAACAGTCGCAAAAAATGCAAGCCAACGAATGGGCCGGAGCTAGTAAATAAATGAAACCAGTGCAGAGAAAGAGAACGAGAACCAAATCTAGAAAGGGAGAAAGAAAAAAGGCCGCGGTCGTATTGTCATAGTAAACCGAACTGCGGGAATGAGTCAGTACAGTGGTATTTGTGAGGACGGAACGAGAAAGAAGGATGATAACAAAATAAGAATACAATCAGAGAAGAAATCCGGAAAGGGGATGATGGGGCGACGGTCCACGGGAGGAAATTAATGGAGGAAGTGCACATGAAAATAAGAGAGAAAGACGAGGAGAAAGAGCACGCACCGTGGAATGAGGCCGTGCAGCGGCTTGCTGGTGTCGATGACACGGATGAGTGAGCTAATTTGGTTTGTGGTAAGCAAGTCAGGTAAAAGGATGTGAGTGTGGAAGGACGCGCCGAGCTTCGACTGGTTGACGCCGATGTAGTCGGAGATGTCGCGGACGGGGACAGGGCCGTGGCAGAGGACTTCGGAGACGTGAGCCGCCTCGAGGTGGCGGAGGTAGTCGGGCAGAGCCCATGCTTGCGTCGCAGAGGGTGAGGAATGGGAATTGGATCTGGCAACGATGTGGTTGATGGTCGCATGGATACGCGGCGAGGAGGAACGACTGCACAGGAAGATCCCGTGGCCCGCAGATCTGTGCGCGACGTCAGTACTTATCGGTACGGCGGATGCACGGCACGTACCTACTGCCTGCATCACGATCCAGGTGTCAACCGCTAACTTGAAGAACGGTGCGCGACCGCGAAGCTCGTGATGGAAGCACAATGAGTGCGAGGTTGGGGGCACTGCATCGAGGAGTGAGAGGCGCTGGGCGCCAGACACTCTGGAAGTGAAAAGAGAGAGAGACGAACCATGAACAAACACTTGTCCACACTGTCACGTGCTCTTGCCACTCTGTTTTCCAAGTCCCGTCGCGTCTTGAGTCGTGTCTCCCTGTGTGATCCTGGTATCTTGCTCGCTCTCCGCTGACCTCGTACTCGCATTCCAGCCCCGCCGCTTCATCCTTGTATCCTCCTGCCGACACACGACTTTCGTTGAGCTGCGTTGTCACCCCTCGTCACCCGTGCTGGCGCCTACTTCCGAGCAGCATCTCTTCAACTACGTCGCAGGGTTCACGGGCGGGGCCGTCGCCGTCCCCCATTGTTAAATGGTACGAGAGTTTCGTGGGCAAAGTGCGGAATTGGGGCGTATCGGGGGGATGATTGAGCGAGCGGCCTCGCATTCTATTTGGTGTGTCTGTCTTTCTTCCGCCTCTCACAGTGCGCTGACGCAGTAAAAGACATTAGTGAACTGTACCTAAAAACGCGACACAATTGTATCTATATACGTCGTGGAAATAATACACTAGTGCCAACGAATTCTGAGCTCCATCAGTCTCAGTGATAATGCGCCCGTCTAGGATGTCGATTATCGAGATCAAACGAGACCCGCAGAACAGCAAATGTTCTATCGCGCATGGGGTATTCCGGTCGCTGGAGAACGACCGATATCGCCTTCACTGGGCTGCGTAGGGCGCCACGACAATGATCTCTATCACCCGAGAATCGCTGCCTCGAACCTCTTCGCGGGCGCTCCATTCCTATTCTCATTTTCTGGTGCCTTCTTCACGGACGCGGGCGACGCTCCTGTTTTCGGCGGCACGACGACCGGCGTCCCTGGCCTGCAACAAATATACAATGTGTCAGCTCACCTCCAACGTGCATTAGGACGAAACACAAGGGGAACACATCTGGAAGTCCGTTTCTTACTCTCAAATGACCGCGGCACAGTCCTCAACCTCGCACTCGGATCCACCAACCCATTTGTGCCCGCATCTGTCCCAAGCTTACGCTCCCTCCTCTTCCGCTCCGCATCGAGTATTTCGGCGTGGCACGCTGCCTCCATATTTGCGGGCTTATTGCGCTGATTCACTCTCATGAGCAGATCGTCCCGTCCTCGTGCCTACTCTTCTCACCATCTGCACACGGTTAAAATGTGCGTATCAAAATTAGATGCCTTGGAACGGAGGTTACCTTATTGGCGTTCGAGACTGGTACATCGAAATCCGATCCTTTGGTTACTTCAAAGCGCTGACAAAGTCCAATCGCATCCTTTTTGACAACAGTCAAGTCTTCGCAATTCTTCAGTTTGTATCTGACTCATTGCACTTCTCTCTGGGTCTGCAGTTGTCAATATTTTTTGGTGCACACCTTTATTCCTTACTTATTTCCGCATTCTGTATTTCTCACGACTTTACTTGTAGCTGAAATTCGTGTTTACAAGTGCTCGGGGGTATTCTATCAGCATTTGATTAATGGTTCTAAATAACATGTTTACTGTATTCCGCGTGTTTCAATTTTAAGTTGTGCTGACTGCCTTTGCAGATTTATCATACGTCGATTAACTCTTGAGTTGCTTGTTCAAATGTTCCAAGCAAGTTCATCAATAGTGTCGTATAGTAGGTAGTATGAATATATAAGCTGGGCAGGATCAACGTCGGGATATTCCATCTCTCATCTCAAGTGTGCGGTTTCATCCATAATTTACTCAAGATACTATCCAGAGTAATGGGCTGACTCTGGAGTAGACAGATTTACCCCAGAGTACTCCAGAGTAGAGCCGGTTCTCCAGAGTAACCGGACTTACTCTGGAGTTCTCTGGAGAACGAACTTCTACTCTCGGCACTCTGGCAAAAATCAGGTTTTGCTGATGATACAGGTGTTACAAAAACCATATCACTCTATGCGCCACCCGGAGCACCTGCGGCAGCTGGTTCAGGCAGAGCAGCTTTTTGCGCAGGCTGCGGGATGGTCGAAGCATCCACCGTTCCTGCTGCTTGAATTTGCGCCACTGACTTCAGGGCGCCTACTGCTGGTGCGAGAGGAGCTACGCCTCCAAGAGCCTTTTGGAATGTCGTAAAGAATTCCGAAGGGTTCTTCTGGTCAGGTGAAGAGGACGAATCGAGACTCTGCGACGTCGCATCACCTCCGGGGAAGTCACGGTTGAAGTTCCAGTAAGAAAGAGTCGCCAGGCTATTCTGGTTAGCAAAATTGCCCACTGATAAGATAAACACTCTGTCAATGAAATGATCTGCGCATGGAAAAACTTTAACTCACGTGTGGTAGCACCGGTAAGATCAATCACAAGACCGTTGTTGTCGACACCAATAGAAGGAAGCATACCCATTTTTTTGGTAGCATCGGCCGTGCTGATTCCGAAGACATTGGCGACCTGTTGTGCACCACCGGCAACGGCGGTTTGGGCATCTGCGACATTGTCTGTGCCTCCCATGTTCATGGTCATCAATGTGACGGCATCAACGGTAAGACCAGCATCTTTTGCAGCCTGAAGGTAGGCTTGTTGTTGAGCGGGCATTCCCTTTGTTCCTGTACCCATGGTATAAGTAACATAGGTATCTGTGACGACGTATTCAGCAAATTGGTTGGGAAAATAGTCGATGCGCACGTACTCGGAACTGCCTGCTTGACCGTAACAAGGGCTTCACCCAATCGCTTCGCCGAGTCCGTATCACTCAAAAGTGAGTTATCCTAGGCAGGAATCGTTGAAGTTTTCGTCGTGCAGTCGAACGGTACTCACCTCAATATCAAATTCGACATTGTTAGTCTGGAACTTGGTCATGCTATCTTGGATAAGCTGAGCGAGAGAGGGGGCGTCAGTGCATGCCTGTTGAACATGTTGACGCGGCACAGTTTGATCCTGGAGATTTCCTCCGAATGATAAACTGACAGCACCCCCTGAATGACATAATCAGGACCGGACCATTGAATTTTGCTTAGATAGCAATTCACCTTTGTTAACAAAGTTGACAACGTCAGGCTGAAGAATATCCAGATCGGTTGTGAGGGAGCAGCTGCCCTTGGGCGCGCTGGCAAAGCCAACCGTGACCGCCTTCATGCCGAGGGAGTCAAAGGCGTCTGCCATCTTCGGGGTAGATGTGCTCCCAAAGTATACGTAATATGGCGCATAGATAGGCTTCGAAAGAGAAGCGAACGACGGAGAAGTGGTCGTTGCACGCGCATTGATAGGTGCGGCAGAGGCAGAGCCCGCAAAAGAGATCGCGGAGACAAACAAGGTGATGGCGTGCAGGAAGTTCCTGTTATATGTTAGTTGGTATGCATATAGAAATAGTTTAATAATTTACATCATGTTGATGTGAGCGAGTGTAGGGGTAAGCGAATGAGTAAATGCCGTGTCCAGGCACAGACTGCATCAGCATTGGATGAGTACAAGTCGGCTTTGATGTACACGTATAATTAACTCACCAAAAGTTATTAGGATAAGTTAGCAAACGTAAGGCCGTTCAACGGGATAGAAACAACGAAGGGACTGAACGAAAGTGGGGGAACGTGAAAGTGTTGAGCCTGGCCCCATGCCGCAGGGCACATCTTTATATCTTTCGGCGATCATTCGTTTCACCGGTTGCACGGGCTCTTGAGAGATGTCCGGTCGACGTTCCTTGGTACCAGGAGGCCCTGTCACTACCTTTGACGTCGGTCGGCGATAGAGTAGAACAACACCCCCAAATGGCCCCTACCCCCGGCCGCCCCATAGAGTAAAACAGCTTTGAAACGGGTGCGGCCGGTCTGGCATAGAGTAAATCGCGCGGAGCGCAGAAATTTTTTTGAACTAGTATATACCTGAGGCGATGATCATTTTCGTGGGTATGCGGGTTACATGGCGCAATTGAATTTCCAGCGATATGGACGGCATGCGGGGGGGCCGTAAAGCGCCTGCGGCGAGCTAGGAGCGAAAATTTGGACCTGGGAAAGAGAAGAAAATGATGTTTTTAATCGACTCTTGGTCGGATATAGAGTAAATCAGCCCCGCTGGGCCGAAATCCATAGAGTAAATCAGCAACAAAGTTCAAAAAAAATCCGACTTTCATCAAAAGTAGTGTCCGGGGGTCTGTACCAGGGTGATCACCTTACTCAAAGTAACACATCTGCTTGATCGTCGGGATGCCCGGTTGATATTATCCCGTTTCTGCACAGCAAATACGCATGGGCGTGTCTGCAAAAGGCAAAATGCGCGCAACAATGTAACAAGTGTTCTAGACGCGAGCAAGGAAGATCTGGGTAATTATGACGAGATCGATCCTCCCTTCATGTCCATAGTATCCAGACTAGCTGATGGATGCCGATTGTGAATTTGTGATGGCGTTCAAGCAAATCATTACTCTTATGCTGAATGCAAAGTGTTTGTTCTCCGTTGTGTCATTAGTATCTCCGGTGCTGATGTATATTCTTTGTAGGAAGTGCCAGAGAAAATCAGAATAAAAGGATATGCCAAAGTCTGGAGTTGGCTGTCACTGTCAGTGCAGCACTGCATAGCAACCGAGCGCTTAACTAGTCTCTCACGGCGATACTGAGGCGACGGTGACACGCACTGAGGCGGCGTTGCCGCGAATTTACGGGGCATTGCCGCGGCAGACCTCAAACTAAGAGAATGGTTTTATGCCTTCCAAGCCTTTGTTTTTACCGGGAAATACTTCTCAAACTCAGTGGAATATGGTAGTTACAACCAGGACCCTCAACAGTAGTCTCCTGTAGTCAGACTCCACAAGTTTTATGACAGTCGATAAAACTTTTATATGGAGTCTGATTTCATTGGCATACCCTTACCGTGACTCGGATTTCCGTGATCGCCGAGTGACACACGTGACCTTCTCACGCTCCCAATTGGGATTTGAGGCCGTTTGGGGCCCTGGCCGGATAGTTTGCTCCTTTTCAGGGTAGGAAAACATTGATTTCTCAGCAGTGCAGGCTCCATTGAGGATCCTGAAGTATATTGTGACCATTTCCACACCACAATAACTCAAAGGATACTGATTTTGAACGGTTAGGTAAACTTTGGGATTGGCGCGCAGTCGCGGCATTTTCTCCGGGCCTATCTCATGCCGATCAGCACTACTATGCCAATGATCATCCGTATCTCCGCATCTCTCCGAATACTGTGAACTCCGTCTTCGGATCTTTCATCCATTGTAAATGCCGCCCTGAAACGCGGTTGAAATTACAGCTCTTTGCAGAACTTAGGGCGCGACTCAATTTTTTTTCCTTTTTGGGTACTTTTTTGATGGTTTGGACCAAGACAGCTGCCCTGTCCTCAAATCTGGGCCGTTTGCCTCGGGAATATGCTCCATCGATTCGTATCGCGAATACGCAGTTAACCACCTCCTCAGAATTTTTATATGACACCGAGAACTGCTTTGTGAGCGGCGAAAGCAATTACTTTTGATCATTTTTGATCATTTTTCAGCAGGACAGCTGTTCTACCCTCATTTCTCAGTCTTTATCTTTGTGAATAGGCTCAATCGATTCGTATTTCAGATGTGCAGTTAAATGCGTCCTCAGATTTACGGCCCCACCTCCAATACGGCTTCCTGGTAGACGAAATCCCCGGTAGGTCATCACTTTTGATCACCAGTCAGCAGAACAGCTACTGCGGCCTCAGATCTTAATTATTTGTTTGCCCTATAGGCTCAATCTCTTCGCCTATTTAATCTGCAGGGCAAGCCACCCTTGGATTTCACCACTGGCTCCCACGGTGTTTTGTTGGTACAGGAGTTTGTTTTTAAGCAGGTTTTCATGTAGGACAGCTGTGAGCTGCTTTCGAGGCACCCACAAACTATTATTTTGTTGGAATGTCGCACTTTACTCTATTACCCAGCCTAGTGTGCAGTTTTATCAGGACAATACACACTATAGGACGTTCACTGTATGTTTTCACTGGGAGAAGGTGAAAAACTAGAAATTATATTAAATCTGTAATTCTGGATTCTGAGTCGGCAGTTGCCTGCGCAGGGGGAAGACGAGTAGAATGAGCCTATATAGACGGAAAACGGTCAGGGACTGAGGCCGCAGTAGCTGATCTGCTGACTGGTGATCAAAAGCGATGACCTACCAGGGATTTCGTCTACCAGGAAGCCGTATTGGAGGTGGGGCCGTAAATCTGAGGACGCAGTTAACTGCACATCTGAAATACGAATCGATTGAGCCTATTCCAAAAGAAAAATACTGAGAAATGAGGGTAGAACAGCTGTCCTGCTGAAAAATGATCAAAAATGATCAAAAGTAATTGCTTTCGCCGCTCACAAAGCAGTTCTCGGTGTCATATAAAAATTCTGAGGAGGTGGTTAACTGCGTATTCGCGATACGAATCGATGGAGCATATTCCCGAGGCAAACGGCCCAGATTTGAGGACAGGGCAGCTGTCCTGGTCCAAACCATCAAAAAAGTACCCAAAAAGGAAAAAAAAAATTGAGTCGCGCCCTAAGTTCTGCAAAGAGCTGTAATCATCACCCTCTTTATAAAATTACGTCTGTCTGTCCGTCCGTCCGAAGCCTTTTCAAACTCCGCTAATCTAATCGATCATCTCTTTAGGGCAGGCCCCGGGAGCTGGCGAAGCGGAGTCTAAAAGCCTACTCGGCAAGGTCAGCTGCCTCAAACGAAGTGCTGGGGCGCGAAGCGCCCCAGCGCGCTCTTGTAATGCTTCAAGTTACATGTATGGTGGAAAGCCTGGCGCGTAGGTTCTTAAAATAGGTCGGTGATCCAGTACGAATGGAGTGATTTTTGGAATATAAAAAGGGCAGGACGGTCCCGAGAGGTCGAGTAAGAAAATGGGATTTGAGGTGGGTGTCGGTGGAGTGGCGTGGGAGCGTGGAAAGAGAGTGAGTGTCTGGGGTCAAAAACAAAGTTGTTGGTGGCTAGGTAGCCCACTGGCGGCGTTCCGGACTCAATCGAGGATCTAGGGATTTACCCTGCACTGGCCGCGTAGATGGAAGGAGGTAAGGTGGAATGTATTCGTAATCGTGGGTCCATATTTAATAGGTACAAGCGGTCGACGGCGCTTCGCCCCGTCTCCCACTTTTGAGTGGGTACTATTTCTGCTACTATTGAATATCTGTGGCTTATTCTTCAAAAAAATTAAAATAAAATAAAACCTCGGCCTTGCTGCCTACTTACCTACTCACCCAAAAATTGTTGAACTTCCGATCGTAAGGGCACCATGCTGGGGTCGGGTAAGGCGATGGCCGAACTACTGATTCAAGATTGGATTGGTGTTGGCTGCAGGGTGCCGAAGGTGATGGTGTTTGCCATGTTCCAACAACCCCCCGTTTAGACTGTGTTACAGCAGGGGTTCCCTCCTTTGTTTAGATTTGACATTTTTTTTTCTGTGGGAATTGTGGCGGTGAGTTATGGATTCGACTTCACATTACAATTGACCTTGGCAACAGCAGAAAAAAAGACGCGACGGTCACGTGGCAGTTCGGACGCCGTCGGGAGCTTTCTGATGGACCAAAAAGGGAGCTTTACTTGGGCGCTAGGAGAATCCTCGGGAACCCATGACTCGATTCTATTTGAAGGAGAAGTGATGGAAGGAGTTCCGCCGAATGGGAGCCGATGTTGAGGTCCACTTAGCTGAAAGTCTGAAAGTCCACATCGTCCTATTTCCCGGACTTTTATGAAGAGGGAGAAAACCCTTAAAGACAGTGATACTACAAAGTTGAATTTGAGGTGGCATACTTGCTGAAATTCAGCATCCGAATAAACAGGCAGCAAATTGATCCGAGCCAAATCCGAGTGCGGAGTTGGCGGAGTTTAAAGGCTTCAGACGGACATGCTTAATTTTATAAAGAGGGTGACAAGAGCGCGCTGGGGCGCTTCGCGCGCCAGCACTTCGTTTGAGGCAGCCGACCTTGCCGAGCAGCTTTTTAGACTCCGCTTCGCCAGTTCCTGGGACCTGCCCTAAAGAGATGATCGATTAGATTAGCGGAGTTTGAAAAGGCTTCCGACGGACAGACAGACGTAATTTTATAAAGAGGGTGAAACAAATGACGTAAGGTAGATTACACATCAGCGACTGTGCAACCCAAAGGTGATAGTCGACAAGGTTCCAGACGCCGGCCATCCCTGCCACAATGTATCACCATGTCAGAGAGTCAGAACTACAGCTGATCGCAGTTTTCTACGAACTACACATAACTTGGTTGAATTTCCAGCCAACGTTGAAGAACCCATTTTTTTCCAGGGTCCACATAAAGTTTGATCAATCGGCGTCTCAACGGATAATTCGGTTTGATGGTGGATTTGTTCAAACAGCAGTTTAAACCGTGGAGCACCAAAAAAAGCAATCCCTGTTGGGTTCGAGCCCACACAAAGAGATGAGCAAGAGGCGAGATAACCAACTGAGCCAAGTTATAGATGGTGGACAAGAAGAAGTTCCCAGTCTAACCATGCCGTGATTCCTTTTTTTTTGGTCGAAAAACTGTGAAGTCCGAAAACCCTCAAGTCCACTTCATGGTAATGGAAGGGTGCGCTCTGAGTACCCCATTGGCTCTGAATAAATTTCGGGTGGTTGGTAGGATTAAATTTCGTGGTTGGCAGAATCAGATTTAAGTTCTTAAATCACTCCTTAAAAAGTGTAGGTACACCAACTGCCTGAGGGAAAGCCATTGAAAATCCTGGATTGAACGAATCAGATCAACATTCCTTATGGGATTATCTGAACAAAGCTTAAACAGAATGGAAAACTCCTTTGAAACAGACACGGAATTTCTTCGTTGGGCTGGCGATATCTTATATTCAACCTTTGTCCACATCTAGAAAAATCAAAGAGTCTGTATGGTAGAATTGAAAATTACTTGAAGTCTCTCCCATCCTCACACCACTGAATAGACGGGATTTGGGCTCTTTGAGCGCAATTTCAGACCCTACGAGTTCCATACAATGACAGCATTGTCAATACGTCCTTTGGTTGAATTGAGGTTGGTTTACAGCTCTTTGCAGAACTTAGGGCGCAGACGGTTTCTTTTGCCCCAGCTATTTTGGGCAGAACAGCTTGTGAGTATGCTCAATCGATTCACAATTCCGATGCGCAGTTTTCGGCATCCTCAGATTTTTTGCTTGGTTCTCGGATCAAATTTATGGCCCAAGTACCAAGTAAACATTCAACATGGCCCTCCGGGCACCCCTGGTACCTCTACAACCGACCGTCACATGTTACGGGTCCAAACCGCCACCTGTAGCCAGGACGCCATCACATCACTGTTTCGTGGCTCCGACCGACACCTGTATCTATAATCTGATGCAAGACCCCATACCACACCCAGACCGTCCACTCCATATCCCGCACACATATTTTAGTCTTTCCGATTTTGTGTCCTTGTCCCCATAGACGCAAGCGAAATAATACTGATAGCCACCACAAGTGAAGACTATATCACGCAGGAGTTCGGTTCAAAGCCAAGTTAAAACAACCATAAATTGTGTCAACCAGTAAGAGTGTCACCACCAAGATAATCACTAAAGTGATGTGTTCCTTTTACTACGTGTAAAGGGTTGGGAAAAATGAACCCCGTGGTTCAGTGAATTTTTACCTGAGATTTTACCCAAATGTAAAATTAGCGTAGCTTTTTCCAGCTCAAAATGGAATCATTTTTCCTCAAGTAAAAATTCTGTTGGCGGGTGGGAATTTTATTTTGGCAGGGGACGGAATTTTACTTCTGGAAAAATGATTCCATTTCTGGCCAGAAAAAGCTACCCTAATTTTACATTTGGGTAAAATCGCCGGTAAAACCCACCGAATCACGAGGCTCATTCTTCCCAACCCTTTTACACGTGGTAAACGGAACGCATCACCACAGTGAATGTAGGATAATTGTCCATTATGATTAAACGAGTAAGATAAAAAAAGTGCAACTACTCCCACACGAGTTTCGGGCCGCACCCAACCCCCTCAGCGTGCACCAACCCTCCAACGGCGTGCCATTACAAAGCCTCCTTCCGCAGCGACGTGGAGGAAGTCACAAGACAAGCAGCGGGAGCTAACCTGGATAAAATTTTGCCAGTGTGGCAGCGCGACTTGCCTCGCTCGTCGCCTGCGGGCTTCGGGCCGGGTTCATGTGCTCGCCAAATATTCCATCACATCGCGTCGATATTTCGTGTCACGCCTTCAAGACCCCCTTTGCACGCATCCCTCCTTCAAACAACAATTTTGAATTCCGTTTTCATGCAAGTTGATTTGTCGCCAGAACCACGATACCACTAGTATTCCGTCGCCGAGCCACATTTCTTCCCGCTCAATCACAGTCGCGCATTTTACAGCTCAAATCACTTTCAATTCAAGATTAGACAACTTACCGTATTTTATTTCAATCTCTACCTATCTACATTTACTCACCTCCATACTCCACTCTCGTAGCAATCCCAACGCGAAGCTCTCTTCCAATGCCGCTGTGCACTCGGGTCGCGCTGGGGATTGATTTCGGAGTGGCTTGGGCAACCACTTCCGCTGAGCGGGGCAGTGTATCTCCCTATATGTCTTTGCGCGTCCCCTGGTGTGCAGTAGGCTGAGGGGGTGAGTTAGCCGCGGGGTTTACAATGGCCATTCTACGTAGTTTCCATCACCTTCCATTCCCACATTTCGCTTAGCCGATCCTTACCTAATCAATCTCCTTTTCTCCTCCGTACCACGACGACAAGCCTACCCACTGAGCCTTTGTTTTTGAGAATCAACCCTACATTGAGCTAAGTTTTGCCATTCTTTGTTATACTGACCATTCTATTATTAGAGCCTCTTTCGTGATCTCGCAAGGGAGTCTTCTGTCCCACGGCTCGGCGCCACTACCAGCATGACCTTGACACGGCCTCGGTCCACACCCGGACCACCCTTTTCTTCGACACCAGCCACAAGCGCATCTGGATGTGGAACCAACGTAAAGACCAGGCGAAGCAGATGTATGCTATCGAGTCTTGTTTTTGTCAAAACCTCGCACAGCGGCGCAAAATGGAGTGCGCCAACAAAAAGCTCGACCTGTGCACCCTCGATGCAGCACACAGCACCCGATCGACGTGTTCTATCTTGTGCAGTCCCATCATCAGGACCACGACATCGAGCGAGCACAAAAGTGTTCCGCATCAGAGGGCAAGATCGTGAAGTAAGCCTGATGCTCGGATTGTGACGCGTGCACCCATCAAAAGAGGTGCATCCAGGATGCCTGGGAGGATCAGCGAGGATGGCGTGTGGAACTCGAGGATGAGGTGCCGCAGGAGACATCCATTGATCGAGAAATGTGCTCCAGCATCAAGTGCGTCAATGCAGAATAAACCAGTTCGTTGTCTGTCCAGCACTGTGGTATGATGAACCAGAAATGCATGTGGGACGAGCGATGCAAAAGGGGAACTGCTTATGCAGCGTGATGAAAGGTCGCGACACAGCAACCACGAGATGATGGAGCAAGTCCCAAGCAAAGTCTGTCAAGCAGATGTATCGTACTTAGTGGTGGAAACAGAGCCTGTTTGATCGCCGGTTACTATTTTGATATGGCCCGGTTGTATCCGGGCGGAGTTTGAGACCTATCGGCAAGCCAAGAGATCATTTACATAAGCTCTTGGACTTCTTTCCTGACCGTCATGACCATAACAAGTAGAACATCAATAACAACTTGAACAGAGTAAGTACATGGTCGGCGACAAGTAAAAAATGATATTTCACTGACAGACCTCCACTTCAGCAGAGCGTCCAGCTGTGCCAAACTTGCAGCGGCGGAGCAAATGTCAAGCACACGGCTGACGCACAACACAGCTCGACTGACTCGTTAGTACAATTCATCCACAGGGTCGACGTCCATGTCATCTATGTATGTATGGTCACTCCGCTCGAACTTCGCCCTCGTTCTGGCGTCAAGAATCTCTAGATAGGCAAACTTATCTCTGAAGTCCTGATCCAGTCGGCCTTGCATGGTAGTGGACTTGAAGTTGTGCAGTACAGCCAACGACTTCAGAAATGTGGCACAAGATACCATAACGTAAAAACTCTGTAAGGAAACTGTGCCATTTAAGTGGGTATAGGCATAGGTGGGCAACAATGGCAGCTGTTTGCATCCCACCGAATATTTGAGACCCGTTTCAGGCACGTATGGAAAGTAAGTGGTCATCGGCACAATGGGCATGATATCTTTGCCTATCAGCTGCATACCAAAGTTGGATCCTTTGATCTCGACGTACGCACAATCCGCATACCTACTCCCCCTGTTGTCTACCGAGTACTTAATTTCGCGCAGGATCCCCTCAGCCCCGTTTACCACGGAGCCCCATGGATAACTGCAATTTCCCCAGGAAATCTTTGGTATCAGAAGAACGCACCTGCCACACTCTCCTCTGAAATTTTTCATCTAATGGGATGCTGTGAAACGTGTCACGATAGTGGTAGTCGTGCATGGCCCAACGTTGCTTGACGGCGTGGTTGCGGGTGAGTTCCCTGTTAATGAGATCTCTCACCACTTTGGTCGCGCAGATTATACACTGCGTTCAGACCCCCCGTAGACAGACCTCGGGCTACCTTGGTCTACCTTGGTCTACCCTCTGTCTACCTGGGTAGACATACGTGTACCACGACATGTAGACACATGTTGGTCTACCTCGGTGTACCCCTATCTACCTCCGGCTACCTAAGGTGGACAGCCTTCGGCTACCTTCGGCTACCTCCGTCTACCTCGGTCTCTCTTGGTACACTCACCCCATCCAAACATACACTGCTAATTTGCGCTCACCTCAGCCTTTTCTGTGTCTGGGTATCTCTCCTTTGCTTGCACTAGTTCTGGACGCGCCAGCAGATTCGGAACCACGGCATCGCAACGGCATCGCCAAGCATGTACACACACATTGACAGCCGGCCATCGGATTAAACAATCACCCGATTTCCCCTCCTGAACACTCGCTTACAGTTCACTGTGAACTTCTCCTCAACGTTCAGAGGCGAAACCCGGTGTTGATGTCAGCCGGACTATGTCTGCGTTGGTCTACCTCGGTCTACCTCGGCCCGGGTCTGTGTACCCCATCTACAGGGTAGACACACAGTAAACTCAGGTGAACTGGGTATGTGTACTCAACATAGACTTAGGTAGCCAGAAAGGTTGGTCTACCCTGCGTCTACCCGGGTAGACAGACCCTCTGTCTACGGGGGGTCTAAACACAGTGATAGATGTGTCTTTGAACAGTTTCTGTTCTTTCACCGGTTAGTGAAGCATCTTGAAGTTTGACTGAGTATAGTTAACACCCTCTCTGCACTGTGCCGTCATAGAACCGCGTCCGTCCCAGGCCATCCCGAATCTAATGCGTGCCAGCAGGTTTGTGGATTCAGGGTCGGAGTGTGAACAGAAATTCTTTCGCAGAATGACGACCTTTTGTACTTCTCGCCAGCTTCCTCTCCATCTGCTTCTGTGTTGTCTAAATCTTCTGGCAGGCGGTCTCGCAGGGCTGCATCGCTTTCTGAAGCGGCCACGGAAGATTCAGGATCTGCGCAAGGCTACAATTGTTTGAAGAACAGGAAGAAACCCGCTACAGAAGCGATCACAGAGATACGAGCTATGGTATGCCCATCTGAGTTAGCATAAGCTAGCATTACACTTTGGCGATCACTGATTTCTGCAAATTCAAAGTGCTGGTTGAGTGAAAAAGTTGACAATTCACCTGCGGAGTCCTTGCGAGGTGCATTGTCGGCGATAACAGTCAGGATTCTTTTTCCTGTTACAGGTGGTCTCTGCATTACTACACGTGCTTGTCCTAATTTTCGGAATGTACAGTACACAGCACATTTACGCTCATACGAGTGGTCCTGGAATAATGACAGCAGGGCAGATCAGCGTTCCGAGCCTGTGAGACTTTGAACTTTAGTCAAGTCTTTCGGTGGTTTCACACTCATATACTTATAGCCGGTCAAGAATCTATACAGGTCACTGCATTCACAGAGAACTGTGCCGTCTGTATGTCAGTCTCTGCGCGCTTGTAGCCAACATATTCATATGATTTATTGAGGACATCACTACTCAAGAAAGTGGTACCATCACGAGGGCTGGCTGATGAACTGCGGACGGACTTTCAATTGCACGGTGTACTCAATGGATAATGAATAGTTGAACGATGTAGTAGCTGCAGACTCAAATGTGCCATAACTGACGGGGTCCGCCGGACCTCCAAACGCCAGACTTTCCATTTCCCAAAAATAGGAATTGCCAATTTTCGAACGGCCGGATCCGATTCCTATGCATGTTTCAGGTGACTCGTCAAATTCATGGAGCCCTCAGCCAACCCCACCGACAATTCTGCACTGGCAGACCACCCACAGATACTACCCGCTGTTGTTGCTCAGCAGATGATACTGGTATTTATGCGGGACGTAGGGCAGGTGATGGTAGTAGCAAGAGGTGAGTCTGGATCGTTGAATTTGATCTGGCGACGCGAATCACTGATGGGGAGCCGGATCATCGGCATCACAGCCACATCTCTCCAAGGGGCTTCGAAGATAAGAAATTTCCTTATATGGTAAGGGAGGGAGGGGTCCCTGGCCGCTGAAAAAAAAATCCATACCTGTTTTGAAAAGTTCTTCTAGTAGGTTAAAATGCACAGAAAAACACTGAGAAAAAAAAATAGAAATATCAGCCACCAAACCTCACTAAAAAGTAACCGAATAAATTCCTCTAATATGCTCCAAGTGAGCTCAGACTTTGTTCAGCTGTCTGCAGTGCGTACTGAGCCCGTTTGCATGCTATTTGAAAGTGCGGCTTCGAGGAGTTGAATGATGTCGCATCAGATTGATCACGTGGTCACGTCAGCCACTTTGTCGAGTTTGTGCAAGATTTAGTCTAGAAATACCTGGAAGTACTTAGTATCTAGCTGGAATATGCATGGGCATAGTATATGTAGCTCTATGCGATGTTGGACGAGTTGGGAGCGGTTTTCTAAAATTCATCTTTCCCCAAAAGGGAATTTGATGGCACGTGCCTGCTTACGTTAGGGAGGGAGGGGTCCCGCCGACATCTGAAAAGAAAAATGGAAGGTATGCTGAGATTTTCTTATCTTCGAAGCCCCTTGCATCTCTCCATGAGAGTTAGGTACTACAAGTGCACTAAAGAGTGTACAGGCCGCGGGCAGAGATGAGTAGAAGCGGAGATACGAGTGGCTTAGGCTGGATGCGTCTGAAATGGGGTGGAGGTAATGCGTGCACTCCCGGACGGTAGACCATGGAACGACGTAGACACGTGATGTCATGATCTCGACGAGATCTGGCAGGGAGGATTTAAGGGTTTTTGAGGCTGAGATCGATTAAGTAAGCAGGTCATGTGATGTCATGATCTCGACGAGATCCGGTAGATCACTTTTAACGTTTGGAGACCTGGAACCTAAGTCGGTACCAGGAACATTTTGGGACATTTCCCGGCAGGACAGCTCTAGCATTAGTGTTTTACCCGATTGCCCTAGATTTTGTATATGGTGGACTTCTATGTATAATGTAGTTCTTGAAATACCAGGATCTATTTCAAGGAGTGCCTCACCCTAGAAAGCTAAAAGACATTTTCTCAACATTTTTTCAACTGTACAAAACACCGTTAAAACGATCTGCAGTCAGGCTCAAATTGAATTTGAGCACTTGCCAAATGACTGAAAACTCCTGATGTACCGATTTTCTACCCATTTATCCTCAACCGAACGGGTAAACTATGAAAGTACTAAAGTTGAGTTCAGATACCCTCAATACCCCCCCTTTCCAGCACTATTTTCTCATCAAAAGTCGGTTTTGTGAAGTATTCCTCAAGCCCAGGGTCCAATCTCGGGGCGTGGGTCGGGCTCGGGCCTGAGCCCCGAACCGCAACATCAATAGCAATAGCGGTATCCGGATGCCTGCAAAATTTTGACATTGAACAGGAGTATATTAACACACGGCAAAACCACAGATTTCGGCTGTGAATAATGAGCTGAAAACGTTTCTAAAACTGTCAGTTTCGGCCGCGCCGAGCCGAAAATGAAACTATATTACTGTATCGGGTGCTGGATAAGATAAGATAAATCATACATGGTAATCATTTTGCGCTGCAGTGCCGGCGGGGCCTAAGCTGGTGCATTCGGAAACGTTTCCAGCCCGGCTGAAATTAAGTTGCCATTTTGCGGTGTGATTGGAAGTATATTGAGGAAGAACTTACTGGGTGAGGCAGAGGCATGAGAACATTTTGAACGTTATTCCTACCTTCCGATCCACCGCGACTTGACTCTGCCTATACTGGTTTGCAGCCCAGTTTAGAGGGTCAAAACGGTGACTATGTCCACAGTGTCTCCAGGGACTATGTCCATCCATTTTAACCACTGTTTTGACTCTCTAAATGGGACGGCAAACTAGTAATGTCATGAGGGGCTATGTACGAGACTAGTCATCGCGGCAATGGGAGCCCTAATTTGGTTCCGGAGGACGCTAACCTGAAATAAATCAGGGTAACTGTTGCCATGGCGACGACGCCGAATCACGCCGTAAGTCCGTTCTGCCTGCCTTTGGAGTCCATTTGGTGACCGGATAACATGTCCACAGATTCCGCAGTCTATTTCTTGAATCCTATTTGAAAAAAAAAAAGCCGTCGAAGCGTATATACACAGGGCTTAACCCCTGAAAATCCTTGCAAATCTGGACCATGCCTCCCAGCAACATTCTGATTCCGTGACCAGGCGATCCTGCTTTGACCCCCTAGTACATATCTGAACCCTGCTGCCCCGGATGGATCTTTAATTATAGGTACACGATATTCTTGAACGCCGTTGATGCCCTTGACAGCAAAACATATGCAATGACCCCGGGCATCTAATTTCGCCGTGACTATATAAGACATAATCTCGTCGTTGCCTCCGCACGCGTTCTTCCTCGTTCATCATCATGGCTCGGCATTTCATCCCAATCCTTTCCTTTCTCTTGCTCGGCGCGCACGCGGGCGCAGCAAACGCGGAAAATTCTGACTTTAACTTCGTGCGGCACATACGCTCTCTCACGCCGCGCGAAGACTCGGAGGCAGTTGCGCTGCCCCTGCCCCAAGCTGACGTCACTGTTCCATTCGGTGCGAAGACGCCCCGGAGGGAGTCTAAGCGGTTCGCCCTCGCTGCGCTTCGCGGGAGGAATACATCTTCGAGCCGATCGTCCCCGGGCGACACCGTTGTCCTCGACGGGTCCGACTCAGATTTTGAGTACCTGGCAAACGTCACGATCGGCGGGCAGAAGTTCAGCCTCAGCGTCGATACTGGAAGGTGTGTTTTCGAGCAGCTGTACATAATGCATTACCTGTCGCGATCCTGATGATCTCCGTTCCGTCCTCTCCAGCTCAGATACCTGGGTCATCCAGCAAGGGTTCAGCTGCTTTGATCTCGACGGGAATCCGCAGTCCCAAGATGTCTGTGCGTTCGGTTCGGCGGGCTTCAAACCCAACGCCTCTAAGACGTTCGCGCCCTTCCCAGGCGTCAGCTTCAACATCACGTTCAGCGACGGCGAAGTCTTGCTTGGCCCCGTGGGAGTGGACACCGTGACTATCGGCGGGCTGTCTGTGGAGAGGCAGGTAGTTCCGATTCCCACTCACGCGGCATATCTGGGAGACGGTATTAACTCTGGCATTATCGTTCGTCTGGAAATTCCCGTCGATTCGTCTTTTCCCGTTTTAATTACCTACGGGGTATGTAGGGCCTTTCCTTCCCGGGTGGGACGACCGTCTTCAACACTACGGATCCCCTCAAAGCGTCCAAGGCGAATCAAATCATTTACAGTCCGTTCTTCCTCTCTGCAGTTGAGCAGAAGAAAGTGAAAAAGCCCTGTTCGTTCCAGCTCTTCGTTGCGATCTCGTCGTCTGCTGATACTATCTGGCGTTCAGACTTCTCCATTGCGCTGGATCGTGGCAGTTTCGAACAGGAACAAAACGATACCTTCGACCCTAATCTTGGCTTCCTCTCCTTCGGCGGCATCGCACCCGTCCCCGTGCTCAAAAACTCAGCAACGGTCCCCATTCAGGGATTCGCGACGATGACGACCCAAAACGGCCTCCCCGGCTCGAACCTCTTCTTCTACACCGTCGACGTCGACTCGTACACTTTCCCCGGCAGCGACAAGGTGGTCACCGCAAACAACAACACCGTCCTCGACACGGGCACTACGGTCAACTTCTTCCCCTCTCCCGTCGCTGCCGCATACGCCGCTCAATTCTCCCCTCCCGCCATGGTGGATCCGAATACCGGCCTGTATACCATCGCTTGCAACGCCACGGTGCCCGATTTTGCTGTCACCATTGGTGGGAAGAGATTCCCCATTGACAAGCGGGATCAGATCCTCCCCACGGGCAAGGATGCTAGCAACAACACCGTCTGCATTACTGGGACGCAGGATGGCGGGGTTGACCAGGCTGGGACTGTATTCATTTTGTGCGTTGCGCAGTCCTCCGTGGCTCGATTTTCCGATGAGCTGATTTTGTCTCTGTAGGGGCGACGTTTTCCTCCACAACGTCGTGACCACTTTCAACCCCGTTGACGGTGAAGTCACTCTCACACAAAGAGCACCTTACTAGTAAGTTAGTCGAACTTGATAGTTATTGGTATAGCATTTGAAGTAATGCAAAGAAGGCCTGTAAAACACAATCGAGTGAGTTGAAAATTACCGTAGTTTCAATATTTATGCAGTTTACTTGAAATTTTGGAGCAATTGCTCATTCGCAACGGCAACCAACATTCAAAGTCGCCCAACGCTCCGAAGCCACAGTACTTATGAGAATTTACATCCGAAGCACCTGGAAACGAATGCGATGAGGACTTCAGGACCGCCACTCGCTGTGCACGTACCATTCAATCTGGGTGCGGGATGTACGTTCAAGTGGGAATGCATGTCAACGATGCCTCAAGAAATCCACTTCCCACCCGCTTCGATCACTTTCGAGTCGGCAAGCGATGTTGTGAGTCGGACCGACGCCATGAAATCACCCGGCGGTTACATAGACGCACATTAACAGAGATACACATTGCGGAAGGAGCGAGATTCCGTCAGCGCTGCCATGAGAGTGACGGGAGAAAGGAAAGCGCAATGTGAGGAATCGGCGGCCTTCCGGTTGCTGTCTGATGAAGGAAGAGAGCAGGTCTGATTGATAGGACTTACTAAGTGCTATTAATACCGCTGCACCTTCAACATAGTACGTGCGTACAAATTTAGGGTCCGGACATTTCGCTGATTCATCGCAAACATCCAATGGAAATGAGGGGGGGGGGATTAATTACACTCGCGTGGTCCACAACATAAACAACGAGTCTACCGAAGACAAACATGCAGGTACATAAGGGTGGTTATCCTTACATAAATCTACAAGATGCCAACAGAGCACACACCATTCCAGGGGGTCGATGACTACAAGATGCTCACTACCTGTGGACTGGCTGGCCGCGAATGGCAGGACCACCGGATAAAACCCTGTGGGACCTGGTCGGAGTTCTCTCCTTCCAGGTGTAAATCACCGGTGTCCACCAGCTCACAAATAGTTGTCGTAGGTCTTCCCTTTGCAGTATGCATGCATGAAACAACCATTAAAGAATAAAACCAGACCTCATAAAATGAGACGGATGCAATGGGTTACTCAGTGGGAGAGTAGCTGTCCCGAATGATTTGTGAGAAAAGGCCCGGGTAGCCCGCACGTCGGCGAGAAGTTTATTGAGAAGGTATGCACCTAATATAGACCAGTTTCCAAAAATATCATTGATATCTGTACTACTGCACGTCCGAAACGCTAGCGTTTTTTGTAAGACCACGATGCAGGCTTGCCTCCGCCGCCACCGGCACCACCGCGACCGCCTCGGTAACTACCGCTCGACGACCTGTGGCCAGAACCACTGGCCCTCGCATTTTGAGTACGTGGCTCGCCCTCGCGTCACGTGGCCCACGATCGGCGCTCTCTAACACCATTTTAATGCTCTTGTAGCCCTCTACGGTATTCGCACTCCACGCCCTGATAAGTGCTTGGGCTTCCGCTACCGATGGAAAGACTACGTGGATGTAGTTTCCCTCGCGATAGACAGTAATGCGGAACAGCGTAGGAGTGTCGTAGTTGGGGAGAGCTGTGTCGATGTGGAGTTGGAAGGCCTCCGCGGGCACCATCGACTTGCCGAACTCGAGGGGTCCCATCACGATAGTGCGATCGCGCTCGGTCTCGGCCGCGGGACGATGGCCGGGGGAACGGGAGCGCGCCCGTGCGAGGGGGGAACGAGAGCGGTTGCGAGCCGGTGGGGAGCGGGAGCGGGAGCGTGGGGCCATCGAGCGAGAGCGGGAGCGAAGCGCGAGGGGGGCAGCCGGGGCTAACTCCAGCCGCGCAATTGTGGCTCTCACCTGCCGGAGTTCCCTTTCGAGCTCGGCTACTTTGACGTCGTGGGCGTTATTGATTTTGGCTTGTTTCGACGCGTTAGACTGAATCATCTCGATGACCGCGTTGCGGTCGCTGGTGATCGTCTTGAACTGTAGCTTCACCGCGTCGCTCAGCTGCGTGATGGTGAATGGAGTGGTGGTGCGGCGTTCGACGGTCTCGAGATCCACGGCTTGATTTTCGGTGATGCGAATGATGTCGTCGATTTTGTGATCGAGCTCGTCGAGGCGCGCACAGATCTCGTCGCCGTTGTCCTCGTAGCCAGCGACGGAAGACGGAGCCGGGGAAGGAGTGTGAGGGGCAGGAAAGCTGTCGTCCTTTTTAGAAGTATCCCCGCCGGGGCCGAGGCTATCACCGCGGCCGTCCTGCGCGCCGAGTTTATACTCGGTCACGAGGTTCTCGTGCTCGCGCGTCAGCTTCGCAACGCGTCCATCGAGCATGGCTACGACATCCGCCAGCTTGCTAAAGTTGGCATCGACGCGGGCTGCCTTTTCCCCCGCCGTCTCCGCTTTCCCAGACTTTTTCCCAGCGAACTCCTCCAGCTTGTAGAGCTCGAAAGTCGTCACAGGCGGGGCGGGTTTTTTGGGGGAGAGGAGTGACGGTGCCGTGTGGGCCCGTGCAACCGTACGCGATCTCGGACACAACGGTGTTCGACAAGTGTTCGATCACGTGGGCGGCGCGTTTTCACCATTTTTAGACTCGCGATGGAAAAGAGGATTTCACGTGCAATTCCCCGTGTAAATAGTTTGGGTACCGATGGGTAGGTAGAATGTAGGGGTATAAGGCTACTAAATTTTTAGAATGATTTGTGAGCTACAGATCATCGAGCATAGGCGTCGAGGCAACGTCGAGGGCGGTGATGTGTTTTTTTCTGACGTTTAGATTGGTGGGCGCACTGGGAGCGCAGTTCGGATACGCTTGAGCTAGGATCTGGAGGGAGGACCAGAATCGACACAAACCTAATTTAGAAAGAAAAACTGGAGGCAGTAGGGGACGGGTAAGGCAAGTTTAACGCGTGCTGTGTCGGTTGCTGTGGCCGAGATTTGCGTGAATATTGAGAAAACCCGAGATTAGACAAGAAGAACGAGCCCCCGAAGTTGGATTGACAAAGAACTGAGCGAGATGGCCACTCGGAGTTAAGAAAATGATTTTCTCACCCTTCCGCCCGCAATCGAACGCGCCACAACTTTCGATCAACTCATCATTTTGCTTCCAAATTTGGCATACGTGGGCGTCAGAGGTCCTACTCCCTCCCCCGAATCCGAGCCCTCAACATTCAGTAGTATTCATGTTTATATCTGGCAAGTGGCCAGCTTCCCCGTGTGACCAGCTTCTCAGCACGTGATAGTAGACCATTTGGTGATTCTGGATCGAGCTGTCAATTATTCCGGCAGGTGCGCGCATTACACTTGCTCGTGTTTCGAACAGAAATGTACTTCGGGCATCAGCCGCATATCTTTGGACGTTAGTAAGTAAGTGGCCAATGCTTACTGATTTTACTGCTGCGCAGCGCCGCAGTTAGCGGAACAATTAATATCGCGCTGCAATTACCGCTCATCACTGATGGGAAAGATAGCAATCGTGAGCAGAGCTGAAGAAGGTTGAAGAAGAGGGAAGAAGCTTGGAGAACCTCAAAGAACTGAGCGTGGCTAGTGCGTGGCAGTTGCCGACGCTAACGCGAATCCCCACCATTGCAATGATGGGGAGTATGTAAACGGGGTTTACATGTTCGCAGGGCCTTTTGTGCTCGCGAGGTTGCAAACCATGTCCGAAATTATCTAGTTTTTCTGTTTTGAACATTATTGCTGGGAAGTTGAACCGAGATGGGGTAAATAAAAAATTGCGGATATCGCAGCCATGGAGACTGGTGGCAGTTCGGCGCCAACGTTAGCAGTAATTAGCAGTCCTTACCGCGTTTTCAACACTCATCAGATGACCGTTAGTCAGTACTTGGTAAGCTATCGGCGGGAAAGTCATGCACGGTCATGCCTCTGCTGGCATCGCCGTTGTATAAAAGTAACTTGACGGAGGGCTATCATTCACTCCACTACCACCTTACCCCACATACATACACACCATGGTTCTCAAGCTTGTGGGATTCCACGTCTCCACCTGTACGCGCCGCGTCGCCGCTGTCCTCGCCGAGAAGAAGGTTCCCTTCGAGTTCGTCCCCGTCGACCTCACCAAGGGTGAGCACAAGGCCCCGTCCTTCGTCGCCAACCAGCCCTTCGGCCAGGTCCCCTACATCGTGTGTTACCTACCTAAACCACACCGTTATCACATCTCATCGTATCTCGTTTAGGACGACGACGGCTTCATCCTGTACGAGAGCCGCGCCATCTGCCGCTACATCGAGGAGAAGTACCCCACCCATGGCGCCAAGCTCGTCCCCACGGACGTCAAGGGCAAGGCCCTCTTCGAGCAGGCCGCCTCGATCGAGTCCTCCAACTTTGACCCCTTCGCCTCCGAGGCCGTGGGCGAGATGGTCTTCAAACCGTGCGTCCGCCTTGCGTGCTTTCTGCGATCATCGATTGATATCGCTTCCTATTTTTAGCGTGTTTGGCGGGACCTCCGACAAGGCTGTGTTCGACGCGCTCGTCGTGCAGCTCTCCGTCAAGCTCGACGCGTACGAAGTCATCCTCGGCAAGCAGAAGTACCTCGGCGGTAATGTGCGTTTATGCCTTTCCTCCCTTTAATCATGTACTGATCGATTATTCGTAGGAAATCACCCTCGCCGACTTCTTCCACCTCCCCTACGCCTACCTCCTCGGCTACGCCGGCACCGACATCATGACCAGCAAGGGCCCCAACGTCGCTCGCTGGTTCAAGGATATCACCGCCCGCCCGTCCTGGGTCCTCGTCAAGGACGGCGTCAAGAGCATTCCCTCGTACTAGAGTCGTAGACGAGTCCAAGGAGATAGCATGTGTATAGTAGAAGTAACTCGGAAGTAAAAGCAAAAATATATCAGTTGTAACGATTATTCCGTTGGACATGAACTAGATTCAAACCGATTCGAAATTCGGAGACCTGAGGAGAGTCTTCACTTAAAACGGCGGCAACACTGACACTCGCCTTGACTTCCATCGTCCCACCCGATATAGCATCGACCGGTCTGTCGCTCGAGGACGGCGCAGGGCCTTGGGATGGAAAGCTGACGGCACATTTGAACCAGGATGACCACTGCCCCTGATTCGCTGTGCTTTTTAAGTTGGATGGCCATCGGCGAAAAATAAATCAAATCTCATCAAGTTCGATTCCTCCTTCGGCTCTCACCTTACACTGTGCTCTGGTTCGTCTCTCGATACCCGGAATATCCACCTATATTCTGTTCTATAGAGCTAACACTCAACCGACTCGAAATCGAGCGCAATTCAACCAATCATATTCCCAACGTTCATTATAATTATTTTCTGAATCTTGGAGTTGGATACAGTATATCACCAAGTACGAGTGTTCCACATCTCGGAGATGGGTTCCCACTCTGCCCTATGTGATTGATTTCGTTCGGAGGGCGAATAAACGACGGAAGAGTCGTCGTCGTATCGCAGAGTGAGTTTGAGGCCATCACCGATGAGCCGTGCTAGCGGAGTCCTGATATCGACCTGCATCGGACGTCCGAACTTAACATCGACGCTGGAAAGTGGGGCATGGTTTCCGTGACGCGATGCCGAGCGTGCGTGGAGTGTCTGTAAGAGCGTAAAAATTAACGAGACGTATGTTGCGGAGTTCGGGGCATATGGTAGCATCCGAATCTTAGATCTTTGGTGTTAGGTGGGTCAGAAATTCCCCGTCAGTACGGCCCCACCCTTCCGCTGGGTCTAATGGTTCTCCGTGAATGTATAATTCGTGGAGCATTGGCACAAGCCGCAGACAATCGATGAGAATGTCCGTCATGAGCAGCATGTTGAGGCTCAGACGCTGGACAGAATTGGAGGAGTGGAGTAGGGATGTGAAGGGTAGCGGGTTATTATCGTGAATCGAAGCGTATTCGAGGGTTCGCAGGTTGGGACGAACCAGGTTTCCAAAGAAATCACCCATCTCCCCCTGCATAATTGTCGGAGGTGTTTGGCCATGTGACACGGGACCAGTACAGTACCCTCCGTTCGGTCACCGCACGGTAGAGTGCATGCCTCGAGGTTAGGACAGCAGTGTAACAGGTTGAGAGCCTTGTCTACTGAAACACTCACTATGTGACCAAGGGAGAGGTGGTAAAGCTGCTCCCAGGAAAGGAGGAATCGAAAGGGGTCGACTACCTGCATGAGTGATACGCTGTGAAGGCTTGTCGTTCTCATGAAAGATACCAATCTCCAGTCGACATCATCAGCGTCGTGCGAGCGTAAACCCTCAACACCAATGCTCTCCAAGGTCGGGAGATCGTGGGGTGACAGCGCTGCCAGGGGTTCAAGGAAGCATGAGAGTAAAAGTCAAGCATAAACCGCATCCTGTGCCATCGAGGTGAATAATGAATGAGTTTTTTGAGGAGGATTGAGACATCACGTTGGCCAGCTGTGTAGGAGCGAGAAATGGAGATTGAAAGGGGAAGCACTCCGGATCTAGACAACCAGAGCTTGACTGGATCATTCAGCTGCCCGAAGGTGCGACGATATGCAGGGAGGCCCACAGGCGAGGCGTCCGAAGCACTAGGTTCCTCCACACGCGACATATGTGGCAGAGCAGTAGAGGGGATTCGGCACTACTACTCAAGATGGTGTTTCGATTCAATGGGAAGGATGCCGTGAATATCTCTGCCACCAGACTACGAGTACTTGTGTAATAAGGAATCGTCCATTTAATCAACTTAAATGAGGATTTTGACGTCCTCAGACGCCGAATAACCTCTCTATTGCCCATAGTGGCTGTGTTTGTAGTCTTTTTTCTTCAATGTGACGAAATAGTGGCTGGTCATTTTTTAGGTAAGCATGCAGTCACTCGTTCGATCCCTCTTCTACGCACCTTTTTAATCCCTATTTTTGCCAAATGAGTTTGGGTTCTCGTTCTTCGTCTAGTGTGTGTACCACCTCCTTATCTCACCTGTTTGAAGCTTTATTCACTGAGTGGTACTATCAAGCCTAATACTTCAACCTGACTTTGAACTTGAACCATCAGATTCCAACGCCCTCGGGGCGAAGAATACAATCATTTATAATATTTGAACTACCCCTTCATATATACTTCTCAGGTCCCTCACTTCGCATCCTCCCTGTCTTACTAAATGCAACTTCATACTCCGACTTGCACCGCAGTTACAACTCAGGCAGTCCAGACTTATTCATGGGCAACCCACATTTGTACATTTCCTTCTCTGCTCAGTGCTATCTATATGACATCCAAATATTGCTTTGCCTATGCACACTTACGGTCCCAGCGATCTGCTCTTAGTGTTTAATGCGTTGCAAGTCAAATAGTCGCTGCCCCGGCACCTTGATCTTGTTGCTCAAATTACTCAGAAGCCGGAGGAGCTCCAAAGTTGGGCCGAATCGAAATGATCTGTGTATTTGTTTGCTATACTTGAGTTAATCATGTTATATCAGCCCGCTCTCTGCTAACCTCTTTCACAAAATCCATGTGGGTGCCTGTCGACATATAATGTTTGCCCACCGTATCCCGTCGGTTCCTCTCCAGGAACAATCTACTTTATCCATGAGTTCACTGAGGCCGGAGTATGTCGAATGATCTCGGAATTCAGGGCTGGAGAGACATGTCATGAGTGTTGAGGCGGTATGACTTGTACGAGGAAAACCCCTGAACGACTGTCGTGTCGCCGATTGCCGCCGATGATTGACAGGTCATGTCAATCAAGTTACTTTGTGATCAGATACTCCTCATGCGGTATAGAACATCCGAGAGAGCTACTGCGCAGAACCCTCCTTACCACGTAGCTACTCTAATAACGGCATATGACCTAATTTATGTTTTTACATGGTGATGGTACAATGTACGCTGCAGTCTCAGCATACTACCACGCAAATCATGATTTGATCATGATACGATGCCAAAATCGATCAATCGTTTCATCATACGATTTGAAATTAGCACCGCACGACAGACTCTCCTCCAACTCTCCTCTCTTCCTTTTCCACCATGAAAGCCCAAATAATATGGCTTGCATGCCTCGCTGTACTGTGGATTATGTGGCTTAGCTATACTCCACTAACGCGACCCGATTCCTTTCAAACAATGGGCTGATGCCCAGGGGGGAACCCCTACAGGACGTTGTCCTGCGAATGCTTTAGGGCAGAAATAGATCCTGATGCTGTTGGCACCATTGGATTATGGATCCAGATGTGAACATTCACAACGGGCTGATGCCTAGGGGGGAACCCCTACAGGACGTTGTCCTGTGAATGCCTTAGGGCCGAAATCGATTCCTGTGTCGTTGGCACCACTGAATTATGGATTCAGATGTGGACATTCACCTGCTAGGGTCAGAATGCTCCTGTACACAGTGTGGTTGAACTTGCAATGGTTGTTATCCGGTATCTACGGATGCGATTGCATCCATGTATCTTCAACGGCATGTAGGCGGTTGGCTCATGGGTTCAGGAAGAATGTTTCTCTGAGCCACGACTGGATCCACAGCTACTGTAATATCAGCATCGTGACAAGGTTCGATTCCAGCCGGCATTTGATGATGTGCAATATATATAGCGAGATCATTGTTCAATTCAAAACTGGTATCGTCATGAGCACACTAGTCTTAACTGCGACATCATATCCTATGATGGTCGATTGGCATGAGGGTAAATATACCGGGACTGTACAGTATATATGTAGACGGGGAGGGTTGGGGGCGCGCAAATATTTGTTAGGGGCTGATGCCATTCCTTTTGCTGTCGGAGTGTTGAAATATGTTCGTGATGCGGATAAGCTCATTTTTAGTTCCCAACTGGTGGCAGATCAGGTACCTTTGGCTATCAGTTCCAACCCGCTGAAGTTGGTGGCCAATATACCGCTCAGAGCACTGGCATCGGCTCTGAGTCGTCCCAACCTAAAGATTGTGTACAAACTTCATCAAATAGAGGTTAATAGACAGGTTGCGCAACAGCCATTGGAGCCATCTGATGGCTGATTTGGCGTGCGCAAATGGATGGCTGGTGGCTTGAATGGCTGAATACCTGAACTCATTTTCTGGTGAATCAACCGATTTGGAAATACTGGGGACTACCTGCAGGCTGGCGATCCCTTCCACACTTACGGTTGGCTGATGGGAGGCAAAAATATGTTCATTTTGATGGAATAGGTGTTCTGGCAAGGTTGGGGACCGGTTGGGGGTAATTCTGTGAGATGCACCTGTATCAGTACTCATTCTAACACCCAAAAATGAGTTACCTTGCTTTAGGTTCATCAGCCATTCGAGCCACAAGCCATCCATATGCACACGCCAAATCAGCCATCAGATGGCTCCAATGGCTGTTGCGCAACCTGTCTAATAGGCACCGCACTAGCCAATCGCTCCAGCAAGATCTGGCTGATCATGCTTGTGGAACTAAAGATTGTGGTCGTCTTGTGACGGTATTCGACGTGCAACATATTGATTTGGACGTGATCGCAAATCGCAAGATTGCGCGGAGGAGAGTTACAAAACCAGATGAAAGGGCGAGGAAAAAGGAAGCCGTGAACGTTCCAAGATTAGCCACGCCCTTGCCACCAAAAATAAACTTATTCGGGACAAGCGAACAGAGCAAAAAAAAAGTGGCCGTTGAAGCACCACTGATATTTCCTCCCATGCCTCCAACAAAGATATTGCACCATGATATCATCACTGGGATGTGTGAGGATGTTGATCCCTCTCACATAGAAGAGTCGGGGTGCGCAGTTTGTGGGCAAATCACCCCCAACACTGATTTGACACCCATGAAAGACCTTGAATTGAATTGGGAACTACTGAATAGACCAGGAGTTACTCGAAAAGAGGGATTGACTGAAGATGATCCGATTGAGGAATTAGAAGGACCGATATTTGCTAAAGGTTGTAGAAGTGTATGCGTAGAATGTGAATCGAGGCTATATCGGCGATATAGTGTGCAAAAATTACGGACATTTTACAGGGTTTTTGAAGACAGGTTACAAGGGGATTTATGCATTTGGGTGACATCTCACAATTCTGGCTGACAACTTTGACGCAGCTGACATCTCTTTTGGTTGGTTACATCTCGATAATTGGTTACATCTTGAGAATTGATCATCACTATTGATCCAATCAGTTCAACTCCCGGCATCCAGCGGCCATTCAATAAACTTGAACTCAGGAAGGTATGGGGATAATGAGACGCATCGGATGGACCTTTATAGGTACTTGGGATTGGATCCGGTTATCCTATGGCAGAATATCCATAAACAGACATGAACTGCGCAGAAATGGCTGTTCCCAGGCCACTGATCTTGTATTTATTTTTGGCATGACTCAAATGCACAGAGTTGTTCAGTTTCCGCCTCATCGCCACCTCATCGTCTCTCATCGTCTGCCTCTCAGTCCCTGGGCTGAATATCCCTTCCTCCGCGGCTATGAGCTCATCACTTGACTCCTCTAAGTGCTCTGGCATGAAATCTTGGTCAAATAATTGCGGATTTATATTGATTCTGCAAAAGAGCGCAAGACTTTCAATATCACCCGGGCCCTCTCAAGCATCAAATATTGACTGGATATGACCAAAGGGGAAACTGCTGCGGCAACGACGAATCGGTGCGTCTCCTACAATGGCGCGCGAACCGTGCGTATTCCTAGTATTCCTCACGGACGGGATTTTGACTGCTTCACATCCTCAGGTCTTGCGCGATACAAGGCTCGGATTGTGGATGCACCCTCAAGATCCCGTATCTAATGCTATGCTGCGGGCACATCTATGCTTGCACTTGGACCCCGTGAACACGGCACTCGAATGCAAGCATGGCATTGAAAGATTGAAGCGCCACATGTTCCGCGGCTGCGAATCCCCCGCTAGCGTTGCATGTGGCGCTGCATTCTGTCTTCATTCGGACTGAAACAGGCGGATCACTGCAGCACAGGTACGATAATTGGTCTTTTAATCATATTGCACTCATTCCGGGGGGGTTTTTTATTTTATTTACAGAGGTCGAGCGGTGATTACTACCGCTATGCTTGCGATGTCTGAATCTCGGTTTGATGACGAAGAGAAATGGGAGATGAAATACGACATCCACCGGTACGCAGTGTGTTTCCCACTGTTTTATTTGATTCCTCACAGAAGCTCATAGCCGGCGTCATCTCGCAACCCCCCGCAACCAGCGTGGTCGTGGGATCGGGAGTCCGGCTCCCAGAGGTATGGCTTTGCAAGTGCACATACCAAATGCTTGTGCGCGAGGGCCGCATGTACCCTTCATGTATCCTGGTCTTCTCTTGCCAACAGCTACGAGGGTAGTTTACTTCTGCAAATATTTATCAGGCCCGGCCAGGAATTGATATTCATGCTGGACCGACAACATCTCGATATCGGAATTTGTGAATTTCAAGTGAAATCTGACTACCCATGTGCAAGTTCTGTAAATAAAGATGTGTGCAAGCTCTGTAAATGAAGAACTGCGCGCAAATGGCCGTATCAATGAGAATCGTCAAGCGGGCGCGCTGCTGTCGTCGCACGAGGCCCGGTGGCAGTGCGTCTCACTCGCAACCCAAAGTGTGAAAATTACCGCAGTCTTCCACTGCTTACACCCTTTGCTGAATTTTGCGAAGATCTTTATTTTATTCGTTGAGTAGGTATAACGACCTTCAATAAAATTTCTGTCTGCCCATTTTGCGTGAGTGTGTCACATGTGTGACTGCGTGCTAAATCCCTTTATTCTCTTTTTCTTACCTTCTCGCTAACACAATAATGATGCGGGGCCGCCCACCATGGCGCTGAACTTTAGGTGTAACCAACGACAGCGACAGGGCTGGAAGGGTCAAAGTGGAATTATATTAATACTCAAGCATACAATTTTCTCATAAGAAATAGCTATTAATTTACATCAGTGTTCGCAATTCAGAGATACCACAAGAAATGGGAAAGGATGCCACCTGTTAAATGAAGGACGACAAAACTGAAACCGCCGCCGCCTCATCAGGTATATCGCTGTGACGTCGGTGGTCCCCACATCAGCCTGTGGACCACGCGAGTATAATATATCCCCCCCCCCCCCCCATACACTGATGCTGCACCGCGCATTGTGAAGGGGGTGAGTGAGGCCTGGGGCAACGGGTGATCCACGCGCGAGTCGGGCTTGACGGCATAATGGAGATGGGAGAGGTGGCTGCGAGGCATTGGCGCTGCCGTCGTCCCCTGTGTTGGCTGTGCACCAAGCTGAGACGGCTGCGACGGAGGTTGTGGCGGATTTTTTGCTGCTGCTGGGGCTGCTGC
The DNA here is from genome assembly GCA_029281465.1 of Mycena epipterygia. Taxonomy (NCBI): domain Eukaryota; kingdom Fungi; phylum Basidiomycota; class Agaricomycetes; order Agaricales; family Mycenaceae; genus Mycena; species Mycena epipterygia. The sequence continues at coordinate 624,096 of JARJCQ010000044.1, read as the reverse complement.
TGAGGAAGATTGGATGGGCGCATGGAGGGCGAAGAGTTTTCAGGCTGTGAGGGAGGGGCTGGCGAGGATGCACCCTGGAAGAACATTCGTACATCTATTTTGAGAGGTTTTGTGGGGGTGGAAGGGGGCGGCGTGGACGAGGTCAATGCCGATGTCGACGCCGATGTCGAGGCGGCTATTGGCTTCGAAATGTGCCATTTACATGACCAATCGTTGCTGGCACCGAACCAAAAGACTTTACGCCCTCCGACTTGATGGCAGGTGTGGCCGGTGACGATGAGATGGGGGCGGAGTCGTTATCTATAGAGCCTTTGCGATGGAGTGAGCAGCCCATTGGGCAGCCGATGAAACAACCACGCACCTTGTTTTACTCCAATGTTGCGGGGGACCCCGTCCTTTATGGGGACGTCCTGGCCCAGGGTGCTAGGGTGTCGCGAATGGGTAAGATGGAGTGCATTGGAGGGAGCCAGAGACTGAGACCGAGGAGATGGAGCTGTGGTGTTCTGGGGCGGGCCCTTTGCCCAAGCTGACTTTGGCGGAAGCTGGGTCGGAATCTTTGGTAATGTGGCAGTCGAGGATTTGCTTATCTAGACGAGTGAAAGAAAACCACGGACGGATGGTCAAAGAGATAAAAAGTAGATGGAGGAAGAGAAATGAAAACACAATCGAGACTCGAACGCACGACGTCATGATATCGCTCAAAAAGTGGAGCGAAAGACCTTAACGAAGTAGACTATTCTAACTAGTCAAGCTAACCCCACAGTGCCACTTCGTCTACCCTGCCCTCGAATATTTGAATAGAAATCTATTCAAATATTCGCCAGGACATAACACCAAAGCCCGTCGGTCTCGTGACCACACCTTTTCAATCCCAAATGGACCCATACGCCGATACGGACCCAATCTTGTCGAAACTGCATGGTCAAATGCGGAAAATAATACGAGAGACTGTGGTCATCCCCTCAACAAATTACAGTCACCGACTAATTATATAAGCGTGCATAATAAATGGACCTTCTCAAGTTTAACTATTCAAATTTCTCAGTATTTCAGGGAGATGAAGGACTCTGGGCTGCCAATACCCCATCGATGTTTGAGCTTATCAGTTCACTTAGGTCCGCTGCGTCATTGAACAAGGACACTCGCCCATAAATTCAACAGAGGGGTACTCGTTTGCTTTCCACTCATTTCTGTCTCGGGGCGTAGTTTCTGATTACACAAATAAAGTTGTAATACAGAGCCGCTGGTTACTCTGGTCCAAATGTCTCAGGGCTGAGGAAAAGAGCAAGTTACAGTGCTCACCGTCGACGCGCGTCGCCTGCGCATTTGTGAACTCTATGCTGAGAGGCATCCGCATTTCCCCGACCTCCCACGTCTCGAAACCCCAGATCGCATCCGATTGGCAGAGAATGGGTCCCAGTTTGAACGTGCGCACGAAAGCTGCGTGGGCCGACAGGTTTATGATTTCCGCGTCTTGCTGGTTGAAGTTATTCGCGGTTGCGATGAGGCTGATATTATTTCCGGCGGAGAAGGAGGTAAAGCCCGTCTCTGCGCTGTACTGGTCCGGAAAATACTCGTCCCATGCTGCATATCCAGGGCATCATGGCCGCGGAGCGAGGGACATACCAGCGTACGAAACCGCACCGTTTTTGACCTCAATGTCCACGCCGACTTTGATGGTTGCACTGTTGCACGTGTAACCGTCGACGCCGACCCAGATAGAAATGTACGCGGTGCGCAAGCCCAACGTGGCATTACAGCTCTTTGCAGAACTTAGGGCGCGAACGAAAAAATTTCCATTTTGGTACATTTTTGGTTGTTTTTGCCAGGACAGCTGCCCTGTGCTCAATTCCCTGCCGTTTTCCTCGGGACCTAGTCCGATAGATCCGCCTTCAAAATACGCAGTGAACAGTCTCCTCAGAATCTTTATACAATCCCGAGGACCACTTCCTGAGCATGGAAATGAGCTTTATCCCAACATTTTTCATTATTTTCCAGCAGGACAACTGCCCTGCCCTCAATTCTGGGCCTTTTTCTTCGGCGATAGGCTCAATCTCTCCGCCTCAACAATCTGGAGGGCATGGCTGTGTCAGATTTACAATTTATCACCCAATACTGCTTCCTGGCGGAAGAAGTCCTCGATAGGCCATCAATTTTGATTGACGGTCAGCAGAACAGCTGCTACGGCCTCATATTTTGATCATTTGGCTCGAAAATAGCATGATTCGATTGGGATCCCACGCACGCAGTGAACGGTGTCCTCAGAATTCCTTGATTACAACATAAAAAAAATCGTTATTTTTACATCTTCTACGGACAGAAATGTACTGTGAGCCTGTAAAATTGTATATCATGCCAATATAAATGTGCAGTATGCTACCAAACAGATAAAAGTCAAACATTCCAAGACACCAAGTCACTCGATGCACCATAAAACACTTTACAGCTGTTCTGGGCAATAATCTGTTTAAATTTGAACTTGTGTATCAGGAAGGTGTTTTGGGGGTCAGCCTGAAAATCTGGGACAACAGTTCATTGTGCATCTGTGGTCCAAAGAGATTCATCTTATGACAGAGGCAAACGGCCAAGATCTGAGGCCGCAGCAACTGTCCTGCTGACTGACAATCAAAAGTGGTTGCTTACAGCTCATTTCCATCCCCAGGAAATTGTTCTGGGAGTCAGGTTGAGAGTTTGAGGAGGCAGTGCTCTGCGCATCTCACGGGCGAATCGATTGAGCCCATACATGCGATCAACGGCCCAAAACTGCAGACGGAACAAGTGTCCTGCTGGGAAAAAACCAAATTTAGCTGTTGAAAACTGAGTTCTCATACCGGAAATGCGCCATGGAGGTCGGTTGGAAAATTCGAGGAGACCGTTCACTGCGCATTTTGAAGGCGAATAGATCGGGCTAGGTCCCGAGGCAAACGGCCCGGAATTGAGCACAGGGCAGCTGTCGTGGCAAAAACAATCAAAAATGTACCAAAATGGAAATTTTTTCGTTCGCGCCCTAAGTTCTGCAAAGGGCTGTAAAATTGGGTATAACGAATTGACCGGCTACAGATTTCCATTCCGCCTTGCGTTGAATTTGAGTGGAACTGAGGATCGGCGGCCACCAGCGGGACACGTACGGTTGGATCGGTTATGACCGCGCTGGCCCAGTTCGAGGTGGGGAACGGTGAAAGCGACCCGCCCGGAGGGGCTACTTGTCGAATGAACTCTTCGCGGCGCGCAATACGACTCTGGCTTCTCTTGTCTGGGGAAGGTGCTGCACGGGCGCCCGCGGCAACAAGCACCTGCACAAAGAGGGTTGAATGGAGCATGGCTGATCAAGCGTCGATTGAGGTCCGATTATAATACTTATACCGCTGTCCTTCCTACTTATCCTCGACCTCGTGAGCGAACTGCTGCCTCACGCCAATATGTAGGTGCACTGCCAATTGGCCATAAGACGGTGTGCCTGTTAGATTCTTGTCATAAGGAGTGATCGGCCGTAAGACGGGGTACCTGTTAGATTTTTGTCATAAGAGCGTCTTCGGCACTAGAAGACACTGAAAAGACAGAGAGATGCGAAATCAGGGTTCGGGAAGCACCAAAGGGCCATCAATGTAGGAGAATAGCTCTAGGTGGACTGCAGCGCTAGCAGCACTGACAAAAGATGTACCCAAAATATCACTTGGGTAGTGCCCTGTCCTCGATGTACTGAAGGCCAAAGCAATCCTAGGCGTCTCAGGACTACTAAGAGGGCCGGCGCCCTTGCATCGCGATGATTATCAACTTCCATTGGTCCATGTCATCTCTATGCCGCCAAAATCCCTGATACCATTTCTTACCATTCTATGAGAAAAGAGGGAAGGGGAAAACGGAGCCTTGGCCCGAACACTTGGTTCAGTGTCCGTGTCAAACTCCAAAATAAACAAGACTCCCAGCGAGGCTTTCAGTAGAATAGTGAATAGCGCAAATTTGGCCCTGGTCAAACTCTTCTGTGCCTGTCACGCAAAATTCCGGCCGTGGTCAGATGGTCGAACTGGCTATTTGGGTCACGCATCACGCGCCAGGTCGATTGAACGAAATAATACGGTATCCTTCTTTTGTCGCACTTGATGAGATCTTCAACCAGCAACAGGCAGCTTCAGCCATTTTACGATCCTGGCCACTCGCTCGGGAACTCTCGTACGGACCCTTTTTGTATCCTACTCCTAAATTAATTTCGCGGGGTCATTGAAGGTATTCCAAACTTGAAAATCTATTCAACACATGCCGATTTGTTCCGAGTTCTAGAGCATGCAGTCCTCGTATGTAAGTGGACATGGCGCAGAAATTCAGCGTCCTCCTCAATATGGTGTATGATCTTGCGCTTGAACGTTATCCCCTCGATACCTCATGTGGAGTGGACAGACTGAACATGGACGGTGCACTGACACAGAAGAAATATAGGAATACTTCGGAAACGCGCATCGAGGGCGGCCGCGGTCGCCGGGTGCCGATACCATCTTCGATCGACTTGTTTAATTAATCTTGGTTCGAATGCACACCTTTCTTTACTTCCAAATGGCAGGATGCTGGGCAGGCCGGTAGTGCTGCGTGTGGCTTGGATACGTCCAAGAGCGTGTTGGGGAAACTGCGCTGAACATCCTCGTGGGGCGCGGGAGGGGATGAACAAGGTGTGTGCGATGGGGAACGACTGCCGCTCGCACTAGGTATGCAGAGGGTGCTGGTGGTGCCGAGGAGGGCAGCAGGCGCGAGCGGCGCGCAATGAAGGCGGAATTCCAGCGTGGGGAGGCGACGACGGCTGCGTTGGCGATGGGAAACAGCCACCCGCAGCGGAGGTCGTGCACGGCGGAGTTGCAGCCCGCAGGTGCTGCCGACGAGTGCCCAGGTGCGCGACGAAGCTTTCTTGCTCCTTCTCGCTCCCTAGGGCATGGCAAGGGTGCGCGCGCACGGAGAATGACTGAGAAGTGTGCCAGGAACCTGTATAGGGAATAAAGAAAGGAAACAGGATAGAAAAGAGGAAAAATAGGAAGAGAGAAAGGTGGGGAAGGATGGAGCGAAAGGTAGGACGAAAAGAAAAGAATGAGGGACAAAAACGCACCTCGTTTTCCAAAACCCGTTAGCGCCATGGGCGTTGCTGCACCAGAGGCGCTTCTCCATACCGGAGAAGGTGAGTGGGAGAGCGGAAGTCGCGTACGCTGGCACCGTGGGCCGTGAGTGGTAGCTGGAGGGACCTACAAAGGGACGTCGTCAGCGCGCGTTCGCTGATGGAATTGAACGAAAAAAAGAAAGAGAGAAAGAAGAAAAACAGGGAAAAGACTGACTTTGCGTTCAGAGAGCGCGAGATTGAAAGTGGCAAAAGAGGCCCAGCGAGTAGTGCGGTTTTTCAGATGGCTATGCGAGGAATTGGTGGCCGAAGGGCAGAGGCGTGGAAGGAGGGGAGCACGGGAGGGGCCTGGTAGGTGTCGGCGTCGGGCCAGCCGTAGGCGTACGGAAGCTTCAGCGGGTAAGCGGGACATGGCCGCCGGCGGGTATGCGTTGGCTAGGCAGACGCGAGTCGCGTAGGCGTCGAGTGGGCGGAGGGGAAGGCGGATAGGTGGTGCATAGGCGGGGTTAGGCGGCGACGAGGTGGTGTGAGTCAGCCCGCGTCATCGCCGATCCCGACGTCGATGACACGGCCACGTGCGCGGAAGCAAACGCGTCGAGAACGAATGGGCGGAACTTGGTTAATGTTTAACAAGACATGCCGGAGCTACGCTCCGGCAGTTTGTGTGTATCCTGTCACCCAGATAATCGAAGTCGACCATGAATGCACACAAATATATTGTTTTACTTCTCTCTATGTAATCCTCCATATTTCCAGTAAGGATTTGCGCGCCATCCCGATCATTTAAAGTCAATAATAGATACCTGCGTGCACTCATGTAGTCGTTCCACTGCCTCGACACCATGCATACACAAATCCTCAGTTGAACAGGTAGAAAGAGACCACTGACGTGAACAGCAAGGCAAGCCACGTGTGCTGCTCGCGAACACTGAGGAGGTGCCTGTAGGCTATGTCAAAACCTTTAGCGGGCAGTGCCGTAGATATATGTACGAGCTTACCAGGTGCCTACGAGTCGCCGCTCGGTTTGTCAAAAAAAAAAGACACGCACTCACGATCTGGATACGGCGCAAGTCGGTGTTTGTAGATCGAATTCGACAGAATCTAGAAGAAAGTGGGAATTGAGTGGAGACAGTACAAAGCAACAAGGATGTACAGTGTGAGTCTCAACATGTTAGGATTATTAATATTAATCTGCGCCATACATAAATGAGCAGTGGTCATCAGCAAACCCTGGGCCCGCTACATAGCCCTACATAGTGTGCTGTAGCGCCTGTAGTGCCTGTAGTTGCTGTAGTGAAGGTATGGGTTTACGTAGGTCTCTGTAGTTGACTAGGGGCCCTAGGTAGTGCTCTGTAGTTGAATAGGGGTCTTCTGTAGTTCTCTGTAGTAAGGGTCCTGCCGAATTCAAATAAAAGGAAATCTGTTACAATGTTCAATTATAATGACTTCTGTGAATCATAACGTTGAATATGAAGTGGCTACAATAGTAATATTGCACTGGTTGAACATTTCAAGTTTTGCACTGAAAAATTTGGTGAAAAATGTTTTGGATTTTACAGCAATTTTTCGCCACAAACGTAGGTGAAAAAACTTGAAACATTTTGGTGACTTTTTTGAACCTTGTGAAAACTTTCTGAAAAAGTGCTGAAAATGTTTTGAAGTTCAAAAAATTCATGAAGAAGTTTCAAGTTTTTCACTTGATTTTTCACTGAAAAATTGCTGTAAAATTCAAAACATTTTTCACTAGTTTTTTCACTGAAAAACTTGAAATGTTTAACCAGTGTTGGGAACTAATGAATTTTATTGACTTATACACATTTTAAATAAATAATTGACTCTAGTGGGAATCGAACTCTCGACCTCGCGCGAATGAGGAAAATACATGACTTGACAAAACAACCAGTATACTATGGAGACAATATATACCAAGGAAACTAATAGCATTTTATTGGGCCCTCGCCCCGCCCCTACTATCCACACCCTACTATTACTACTCTATAACATCTCACCCTTGTGTGTTGTTGAAATGTAATTGAACTCAAGCAGGGGATGGACTCATCTTCCTCAAAAAAAAAAAAAAAAAAATCAGGCCCAGCTCTTGTCAAGTGATGGGGGTCAGATGTCTAAAAAGAGACCAAAAACCAAAAGTTGGTGACCTTGCCATGTCAGTTCCGACGACGTAATTTGGCTCCCTTAACCTTCTTCACACCCCAACAGGCCCTCCACACAACACACCAGCAGAGTTTCAATGTTCGGACTCTTCGGTACGATCCACCCATCCCAGTTTTATGTCCTAATTCTTCTGTGCTAGCGTGGGGTGGCTGCACTCACGGCACACCTTCCATTTACCATCAGCCCCTCCGTCAGTTTAATTTTACCCATCATGTGCACTGACAGTGATACAGCCCCATCTCAAACACGCGACATACTGGTCCAGGCCTCGCTTGGTATTGCCAGTGCCGCTCAACAGGCTCTGGGCGGACATCACGATGTCGTGGCGCCTACTGGCCGTACCCCATTGAAAGTAGGTTTTCATACCTCAACTAGCCATCCTGTTTACGCCCCAGCCCCCGCGCTTCCGTCTCATCTTTGCGTTGAATTTGATTGAGCCGGCTCCCACATCCACGGAGTGCTATGGTAAGCACCTCTCATTCTCTCTCCCTGCTCTCCAAACCGGAGCTGATTGAAATCAGTATGGCGCACAGCTCGTATTCGATAACATCAGCGTTACGCTCCTGTTCATTAGGTCCTGCACCGTGACTGGCGCGGCGGTAACCTGCTCATGCCTTCTTCCTTCCTCTCCAGATTGTACCCTTCTTTCCTCGTCCCATGTTGTCGAGGTTCGACCTAACCTTCATTGGTTAAATCAATGCTGATGCGAGCACAGCTCAAATTTACTTCACTTGCATCTGAGCACACAACCATCAGCAAACCCTGATTTTGGCTGTAGTGAGCTGTAGTATGCTGTAGCAAATCCAATTGTCCATGTAGTTGCTGTAGTGCCTATAGCACTATGTAGTGGTGTGTAGTTGTAGGCCACACTGTGTAGTGCTCTGTTGTTTATCAACACATCTATGTAGTTCCTGGTAGTATCACAGTTTTGTGTAGTCATCTGTAGTGTGCAGGCCATGATATGTAGTGCATGGTAGGATCGGGGTCTTTTTATAACCTTAGGCCTACCAGGAGCTTTGATATGTTGAATGTGAATAATTGCTAGTCGCAACATAGCTTGAGGGACTGCATATGACCTGATATTGGTTCCAAAACCGCCGGCTCTGGGAAAGTATTTTGCATTTTACAAGAGAACAAAGCTGTCATGATTCGGGTTATTTCATTTATTCCGCATTAACCCTTAAAACCCGATCGTATAGCTATGATCGGTTTCTCCTCAACCCCTACCCGTCTCATTTATCCCTGGAAACCCCCTTTCCGTTACTTGGCAGTTACGATCATTTAGTATATATAGGCCCTGTACCCTAGACAGTGCCTCATACTATCCTTGTCTACCCTCCAGTTGCTCCCCCCGTCGCATTAACCCGACCCCAACTCGAATCCTCTATTGTTGTTCAATCACCTCAGTCGTATAATAACCCGACGAGCCGCTGTGCTGACAAAAGGATAGTATCCCCCTACCGACTACTCGACTGAACGATGCCCCGCGTAAACCCGCTCGACGATGCGGAATTCCAGGCTGCCGAACTAGGAGACAGAACCCTGTGGCTATACGGCAAAATCCTGGACGACTACGAACACATCGACGGCGACCTCTCCGCCCTCTGTTCCAACAGCGAGACCCTGGAGGCGCAAATCGCTGAGCTACACTCCGAACTCCTCACGGTGAAGGCGGCCCTGTTGGAGGCCGCGCAGGAACGCACCATGGCGAACAACACGATGATGGAGGCTTTGAAGCTCCTCAACAATGTGCGCATCGACCTTGCCGCTACCTCTGCCGCCAGCGGGCCCCAGGTGCCCACGGCCGCTGATAAGGAACTCAAGGTCAACACCAAGCAACCCTGTGTTGCTGCCCCCACCCACTTCAATGGGGACCCCGACAAGGTCGACCAGCTCCTGTTGGATTGTTGGCTCAATTACCAGGGCAACTCCGCCTACGACACCGACCACGCAAAGATCACCTACTGCCTGTCCTATATGAAGGAAGGGCCCGCGCAAGTTTGGGCCAACAATGTGGTACAGGCCATGCACTCCGGCAGTGGAGAGGGCGCATACTCCACCTGGGTAGCGTTCGAGGCGGCGGTCCTCTCCGCCTTCAAGGGAGGCGCTGAGGTGGAGATTGCACAGGCCAAGATGGAAGGGCTGAGGCAGGGGCAGAGTACCGCAACCGTGTACTTCACGGTCCTCGATACCCTCAACAAAACCGCTGGCTACGATGAGACCATGTTAATCCAGCTGATGAAGAGCGGGGTTAATAAGCCGGTGGTCGAGGCCATCTACGGGCAAACGACGATGCCTACCAACTACGCGGGCTGGAAGGAAGCCGCCATCAAGCACGATGGGCACAAACGGGCATGGAACGCCATGAACAACAGCCTGCGCCTCCACGACACGAGTACCCGCACCACTTCCACGTTGCAGCCTCGCACCAGTCCCGCGGCATACCACACGCCTGCTCAGAACCCAACGGCGAACCCAAAAGCCAAAAATTGGGGACACCCCTCGAATTTCAACCGTGGGAATGTCTGCGGTAATCCCGGTAATAACCCGGTGAACAACCCCCCGACCCCCAAAGCTCCGGCCGCACAGGAACCCGTCCCCATGGACATCGACCGCGCCGCTTCCACTTCCTCGGCCAACCGCCCTCGCCCTGTGTGCTACAACTGCAGAGAGACTGGGCATATTCAGCGCAACTGCCCAAATCACCTCGCTAAGAATCCGCAATTCCGCGCGATGTTGGCAGAGCTTATCAAGGAGGAAGGGAAGGATTTTTCCGACGACCAGGAGTGAAAGTTGCGTCCTCCCGGTCCCCCACTATACCTGACTCCCGTGTACCAGCTTCACCTACCAATCGATTTGGAATTCTCCCTGTCTACGAGGATCCAGCAAGTGAAACTAGTGAACCAGAGTCCGAAAACGCAACCGATAGAACCCGAGAAGGGAGGGCGGGTACAACCCGAAGCGCCCTCCGCCCCAAGAAGAAGAAGCCGCAGATGGAGAAAGCGGAATGGCGCCGACTCCCTGCAGGCAGTGCCCGAAGAACCCTGGAACATATGCGCAAACGACCGCAAGATGCGCTACGAGTGGCCAAGCAGTGGACACACCCCGCCCGACGTACAGAAGCATGCCCTGAGTTAATCCGAAGTCTCATGGACGCCTATATCCCGGACGCACTAGACGCCCTGGATGATTTGCGGGAATCCCCTCAGTTTATACGAGGAACTGGGGGGAATTCGATGATGGTGCCCGTGGTGCTGGAAGAGCTCTCCAGCCTCAAGGGGTACATGGCGGTCGGGCTGATTGACAGCGGGGCCACCAACGGGTTCATGAACCAGTAATTCGCAAAAGAGAACAATTTAGAGTTGGAACCCTTACCACTCGCCGTGCCGGTGTACAACGCGGATGGAACCCTGAACAAAGGTGGCTGCATCACCCATGTTGCGCGCATGCGCCTCACCATTGAAGGACACTCGGAGGTGTTTCCTTTCGCTATCACCGACACAGGGAAGAGCGACATCATTATCGGGTTTAACTGGTTGAAGCAGCATAATCCGGAGATCAACTGGGCAAAGAAGACCCTCAGGTTCTCCCGCTGTCCGCCGGCTTGCAAGCGCGCGCGGCTCTGGGAGGAATGGGCCGAAGAGGACGAAGAACCCGTCGAAGAAGGTGACCGGATTTTCGTCACTAAGATATACCCAGAGGCTTCACTGGATCGTCGAGACACAGAGCATGTCCGGGCCATGGGCAGCGTGGCTACTAAGCTCGCTGCCGCCGCCCACGAGGCCAAGGGCGAGCAGACCTTGGAAGATAGCGTACCCGCGCATTACCTTCAGGACTTTCGCACCGTGTTCGAAAAGCAGGACTTTGACAAGCTTCCCGCTCGCAAAAAGTGGGATCACGCTATCGAATTACAACCCGGTGCAGAACCTGTGCGCGGTCGCAGCATCCCGCTTTCGGTCCCGGAACAGCGCGAACTGGACACCTTCATTAAAGAACATCTAGAGACTGGCCGAATTCGACCCTCGAAGTCGCCCTTCGCCTCCCCGTTCTTTTTTGTGAAGAAGAAAGACGGAAAACTTCGCCCGGTTCAAGACTATCGGAAGTTGAACGCTATCACCGTCAAGAACCGATACCCCATTCCCCTCATCTCCGAAATCATGCATATGCTCCGCAAGGCCACTTGGTTCACAAAGCTCGATGTGCGCTGGGGCTACAACAACATCCGGATTAAGGAGGGCGACGAAGAGAAAGCCGCGTTCATTACCAACCGCGGATTATGGGAACTGTTGGTAATGTTCTTCGGACTAATGAACTCCCCGGCGACCTTCCAATGCATGATGAACGAGATCTTCGAGCGACAAATTGCGGAAGGACGGGTTATCGTGTACCTCGACGACATATTGATCTACTCGGAAACACTCGAGGAACACCGGGCAACGGTCCGAGAAGTTCTCAAGATCCTGCAGAGTACGACCTCTACTTGAAGCCAGAGAAGTGCGAGTTCGAGAAACGCGAGGTGGAATATCTTGGCGTTATTGTGGGCCATGGCAAAATCTGCCTGGACCCCGTCAAGGTTGCAGGCGTCCGGGAATGGGCGCAACCACGAAACGTTAAGGATGTTCAAAGTTTCCTCGGATTCCTCAACTTCTATCGCCGGTTTATTCGTGACTTCGGAGACCACTCCAAGCCATTAACCCGGTTAACCCGGAAGGACGCGCGGTGGCGCTGGGATCGGGAGGAAAACACCGCATTTCGAAAATTAATCGACGCGGTGACCTCCGAGCCCATACTGTAGATACCTGTAGTGTAGCAACGGCCGGCGGACCGTGACATTTCCGTTGCACTTTTTGAAGGCAACGGTTATGGTCGTGACCATGACCGTTGCCTAAAAAAGCAACCATCAGTGGATGGGTTCACAAACTTGAACAATGTGCCAATTGCACCGAAATAGGTGATTAAACAATGGCATGCTCAGTGATGCTATTGCAGTGGCAATGCAGCAAGAAAATCCCATTTCTCCCTCCCAAATTGCTCTGAACTCGTGATGCCACCCAAAATTGGTGCTATAAAAATTCCAAAAGGCCCTCCTCAGGAACTCATTTCGCGAATTACCTACCTTCATAATCTTCTTTTCAATCTCTCAAAAACTCTCCCAGAAAACCCACTGGGAGAGGTTTTTCAGGTGGCTCTCGGTATTCACATCAACCTGCCGCAGGGGGGATTGGTTTCTACACATGTTATAGAGGAAAATCCTGTGGAGGGACTTTCGACGGCAGATGCTGAAGAAATATCTGGTCATTCAATGACCGAGGTGAGATGTGAACTAGTATCGAGGGCGTGGCTGAGGACGATGAGGATTTTGAACCATCTAGTGATGACGAGAGCTCTTGAAAGATGCCAAACTATTATTTTTGAAATTTTCCGATTTTTTTTCAATGTCACGATATTTTTAAAGCAACGGCCCTCATCGTGACCGTGACCCCGCCAAAAAAATGCAACGCAACGACCCCCACCGTGACCGTGACCGTTGCTACACTACAGGTATCTACAGTACTACACTTTCCGACCGACGACGGCGAATGGCGCGTCGAAGCAGACGCCTCCGACTTTGCGACAGGAGGTGTGCTGTCCCAGGAACAGGACGGGGTCTGGGTCCCAATTGCGTATCTCTCAAAAGCGCTGAACGACACAGAGCGCAATTACGACATACACGACAAAGAGATGCTAGCTATCATGCGCTGCCTCTATGAATGGCGACACTTTCTTCAGGGCAGCGAGAAGAGGTTTGAGATCTGGACGGACCACAAAAATTTGGAATATTTCACAACAACCAAGAAGCTTAATCGACGACAAGCGCGGTGGTCTCTCGAACTGAGCGAATATGACTTCTCCCTGGTGCATAAACCCGGCAGAACCCACGGGAGGACCGACGCCTTGTCGAGACGACTCGCCCATAAAACGGGGGAAGGAGATAACAGCAGGATCACGCTGTTGCCAAAAAAACTGTTCGATGGAAAACCCGGTAATAATCCGGAAAACCCTGAACGGCTACAGATCATGTCTTCGGCAATCTCTAAGGAGGAATTCCTGCGCGCTATGCCCACGGTCCTCGACGACACCCCTGGCAACCGATTTATGGAGGATATCAAGCGCAAGAAGGACCTTTGGGAAGACGCGATTCAGGAACTACTGAAGGAAGAGAATCCCGAAGGATGGAAGAACCACGGAGATTACCTGACCAGAGATGGGACTGTATACGTCCCTCTGGAGAAGACACTGAGAGACAGGATTCTCCACGCCCATCACGATGATTACTTGTCTGGACACCCGGGGCAGTATCGCACGGCCGAATTGGTGTCTCGCAATTACTACTGGCCAACTCTACTTCAGGACGCGAAACGATACGTCGCCGCTTGCCCCACTTGCCAACGCACGAAGACGTTCCCCGCCAAACCCCGCGGGCATTTGCATCCCAACGCCATCCCCAAGCGAATTTGGCAGTACATCTCCATCGACCTCATCACCAAACTCCCGGTGTCTAACGGATATGACTCGATAGTGGTGGTGGTTGACCGACTGGGAAACGCCATTCGGGTTCTTCCCTGCACTGAACATATTAGCGGGGAAGGGATCGCCCGGGTTTATCGCGACCACGTCTGGAAGGACTACGGAATGCCTGAAGTGGTCATCAGTGATCGAGGACAGCAGTTCGTTGGTAATTTTATACGCGATTTATCCAAGCTACTCGGGATTAAGTCCAACGCCTCCACTGCTTATCACCCCCAAACCGATGGCCAAACCGAACGGGTCAACCAGGAAGTTGAACAGTACCTCCGGATTTTTACAAACTTCCTCCAAGACGACTGGTCAGAATGGCTGTCCCTGGCAGAATTCAGCTACAACGACAAGGTCCACTCTACCACCAGATTCTCCCCCTTCTTCACCATGCTTGGGTTTCACCTGCGGAAAGGTTCGGAGCCCCGCATGGAGGTCCCTACCGAGTCCGCGACAGAGTTCGCGAACCGAATGAAGCGGGTACGCGAGGAGGCTGCGGCCTCCATGCGCCATGCACAAACGGTCATGAAGCGGTATTACGATTTGAAGTGTCAGGAAGACCCCGACTATAAACCCGGTGACCGGGTTTATCTGTCCGGACGGAACTTGGTTACCCACCGACCTACGAAGAAGTTCGACGATCGCCGCTACGGGCCTTTTAAAGTCCTGCGAAAGGTCGGTGCCATATCCTACGAGTTGGAGCTTCCCAAGAGTTGGAAGGTACACCCCGTATTCAACACTGTGTTCCTCCGCCCTTGGGTCGCCCCTGTCACTGCCCATCAGGATTCCGTGTCACCCCGCCACCTGACGTCCGAGACGGGCAGGTTCTATACGAAGTCGAAGAGGTTCTCCGGATTAAATTCAAGAGCAAGAAGAACAAACGAGAACTACGATACTTCATCAAGTGGTGAGGATACCCCCGGGAGGAATGGAGTTGGGAACCTCGTTCGTATCTCGACGGAGCAGAGGATGCAATCGAGGAGTACTATGAAAAGTATCCTAACGCTCCGCGAGAGGTCCTTAACGGCAACGGGCGATGGCGTGTCCCAACAACCCGTGCCGCCTAAACACCACCCGGGTTTATCACGCACCGAGATGTTGCGCCTTGAAGGGGGGGTAATGTCATGATTCGGGTTATTTCATTTATTCCGCATTAACCCTTAAAACCTGATCGTATAGCTACGATCGGTTTCTCCTCAACCCCTACCCGTCTCATTTATCCCTGGAAACCCCCTTTCCGTTACTTGGCAGTTACGATCATTTAGTATATATAGGCCCTGTACCCTAGACAGTGCCTCATACTATCCTTGTCTACCCTCCAGTTGCTCCCCCCGTCGCATTAACCCGACCCCAACTCGAATCCTCTATTGTCGTTCAATTGCCTCAGTCGTATAATAACCCGACGAGCCGCTGTGCTGACAAAAGCCCTTAGATGAAAATTGACCCTATATGACTGTTGTAGAGGTGAATGCCATTGGCGGAATATAAGAGAGGAGGACCAAGCACTGGTCTCATTAGTTCCATCACAGTACTTGGGGAAGAAATATGATTGTAAGTGGTCAGGGATTGCCTTGAAACACGATGAATGGATGCATACAGTAGCAAGGATACGGAAAGTCGACGAGGACGATTGGGGCGAACGCTACAATGTATTATTTGGTGGATCACCCAGCGACAAAGGTAGAATACATACCAAGTCTGTGGTCGCATGAATAACAGGAATCGAAATGATGAGCAAAGCGTGTTTTTTTTATTCAGTCGCCAGTGGGTGGAGTGGAGGGAAAGGCGAAGAAGACTGATGTGCTAGCTCGAGGTCTTTTGAGGGATTTTTGAACGGCTGATCGGCAAGGTGAGGATGAACCAAGCCCCCGGATCCCGAGCTAATTTTGATATTACGTCCGAGATCCAGTGGAAACAGGAATTGAATGTGATTTGAGGTATCTGCTTAAAATACAAAAAGAAAGAGAGATTGTGCAAGAGGCCTTTCCTTTTATACGGAAATTGAACGGTTGATCGGATAGGTCGAAAATAAAGTTGTGGAGTGCCCAAATCCCTGGACCGAAGCTAATTTCTGATGCACCCGCTAGCTTGCAGACCCCAGAAATGAAATCGGAAATGGGATGAACATATGGGAGCTGCCGGGCAGGAGTGGGAGAAAAAGAAGAATGTAAACATGTGCACATAAAATCAGGGCATCTGCTTAAGATACGAGTGATATGCCGCCATTTGTTATTCTGTGAACACGAGGTGATTGATTTGGGCGCGGATGATTTGGAGATAGTTGGGGGAGAAACGGATGACGAGGAGGGGTGGGACTGTTTCCTTGATGACAGCAAGGAGAATTACAATGACGACGTTGAGATGGAAGACAAATTACATTTTTTGTGCAAATGCTAGTACTTGTGTTTCGAGAACGATGAAACGGGAAACGGGAAGAATCTATGTATAAAGCCCTGCTAGCGGGCTTGGGCTTGGGCCTGAAGAATCTCAAGCCCGAGCCCGCTCAGGCCGGGCCCAAGCCCGGGCTTTCAGGCCAAGCCGGGCCCTGGGCCTCACTATCTGCCTGCGGGACGACCATTCATAGGTTGATATTTACGGACCGCGGTAACCCTGGTCACGAGCGGCAGTCTGTATACCCTTCACCAGTTACGGCGGCCAATACCTCCTGCCAAGTGGCAAGCGTAGTACTCGATGGCTATATATTTCCGGCATCGCTGCTATCACTCCGTCGGCATTAATTTGCGGGTTACACGAAGGTACATGGAGTCTCGTATGCATCTGAAGGTCCCACAGACCCCAGCGTCCTCGCCCGGACATCCTCTGCCTGATAATTATAGCGCGGAATTGAATGTGTGTGGCGGCACATCTTAGTCGATAAATACGTAATGTGCTTCTGTTGTTGATACTAACGGCGTAGAACAAATGCCGTGCAGGTTTTCTGTCCATTAATAGCTTCTTGGAAAGTCCGACCGTCTGAACAGGCCCCCAGTCACTACCGTTTCTGGCTGTCTGCTTTTTAGCCCGGAAAATCGCTGATTTACTCTATGAATTCTCGGACCGAATTTTTGCCACAACAATCGAAAATTTCTTCTCCAGAGGCGTCTGCGCTCTTCTGCACCCCATCTGTGGGGCCAGACCTTGGAAACTGTCTACAAATATTTCAGCTCATAATGCTGGCACAAATCATAATTTCCCTATCCCATGACTCGAAGACATCCACAAAAAGAAAATCGCGTGATTTACTCTATGTATGACAGGCTTCGCCCATTCTTCAGCTATTTCACTCTATCTAGGGGCCGGGGATAACGGTCATTTCGAGGGTTTATTTACTCCATCGCGGACAGCCAGAATAGGTAGTGAAGGAGCGAGATTCTGTCAGCACTGCCATGAGAGTGACGGGAGAAAGGAAAGCGCAATGTGAGGAATCGGCGGCCTTCCGGTTGCTGTCTGATCAAGGAAGGGAGCAGGTCTGATTGATAGGACTTACTAAGTGCTATCAATACCGTCGCACCTTCAATATAGCGCGTGCGTGCAAATTTAGGGTGCAGGCATTTCGCCAACTCGTCGCAAACATCCAACGGAAATGAGTACGCAGGGCAGAACACCCGCGGCGTGCGCAACCCAGGACGAGCCCAAAATTCCAATGGAGCACACGGGCAGGACAGATGTGCCGAATGCAGGAATTACGATGGTTAGCAGAGGTGTGAACTCACGAAAGGTCGGTGTCGCACAGGTATTCAGATATTGTCAGCATCCAGCATGCACCATCGTGGAGAATGTCGAGTGAGTGGTACACACAGGGTGCGGATTTATGCGCCTCCATATTTGCTGAATGAAAATAATTTAAAGGGCGAATTACTTGGAAGAATATGGTGAAGTTGGAGTCGGGGGAGGGCGCCCTGTGGCGGTGTGGCAGATCAGCATTTAGCACGCGGGTTTTGGTGGAACGGGGAGGGGAGGGGGTGGCGCGTTTTGCGTTGTGAGAGAAAAGGAGAATGTTGGGGAAGGGTGGTGGTGCAAGGAGGGACAGAAAGAGGCGGGCAGACGAACACGACATAGAATTTGGTGGAAATAAATCTGAAAATTTGAGATAGAGCGTATGTGGAACACTCAATTGACACCGTTTCTGTCCAGAGTGTTCTTTCAGTGCATTGACGAGGACTGAGAATGTTTTGCGGAGCCTGCGCAACTTGGACGCAGGCCAGGGATGGCAGCTGTTAAGTGCCAAGGCAGGACGGGACTGTAAGGGTCAGTCAGTGAATAATTAATTGAACTCCACATCAGACAATGAGCATGCATGCAGTTACTAGTGGCCAATATCGAGTAGTCGAGTCATCGGACAACGAACCTCAGCAAAATCTTTTCAATGTGTATGAACTGGATGGAAGTAATTGGACATTCAACCAAGGGGACAAAAAGAAGGGAGAGCGTGTACGGCGACATTATTCTGAATATAATCGTTCAGTACAACGCGTGCATCCAACACGAAAAAAAAACCTACGTGGACTTGAGATAAAAAGCATGACAACCGGCCATGAGTAAGATTAATAAAATGACCACCAGGGGATGGGATAAGCCTTGCATTACATGGAGAGCCGCTGGTGGGAAAGGGAGGTGTGGGCGATCTCAGGTGTGCATGTTGTAGATTTTCGAGCGCGGGGCAAGAAACACATTAGAGGGGGATATGGGGGTCAGAATCAAGAGTTTAAATGGTGCGGTAAGATATACCACACACCAGTGTTGAAATAACACATATCCGCGGTGCAAATACCCGAAATAAAGAAAAGGACGTACGTAGGGCTTACAAGATTGGTAGGAGGAACATTTCCTACGTTTTAGTGGTTGCGGAATCCGAATCCGCGGCCATTCAAAGTGTCGGGGCAGCGCACGTGGCTGTGCAGCAGAACAACAACTTGCGAAATTCGCTTTCGGGTAAATGATGGGCGCGCCGACCGCATTTGAGGTGATGGACGAGTTTTGGGGATATGAATGGGCACGTATGGGACATCTGGGACGTACCGGGGAATGGGGCTGGCTACGATACCACAAATGATAGAAAAAAAGGAGGAAAATGGGAATGCACGTAAGCGAGGAGTCCTTGAGTGGCCAACTGTTATGAGACTGTCTTTGGAGGTATACCAAGTGGTTTTGAGGAGTCGAATATGCGGCGGGATTGTGGGGAGAGGTGCAGGAGTACTCCCAGAAACGCGTGTAATGGAGGCGTGTATGGTGCACGGATACGAATGCAGAGGGCGTCGTTTTCGGTCGGCAAGGTTCGAGTAGGTATCAAGGCAGGGACCCGTAAAGGCGTTTGGCCCAGGAGAGCTGCAGGAGGTCGGGAGAAGTAGCAAAAGTAGAACGCACGCTTTGTGTATTGAGCAGGAATTAGAGTGGTTGGTCCAATGAATTTGGTGTAGTGCGTAGCGTGAACGCCGTAGACAATGTGGGCAACAATTCAGAGGATTTGAGAGATATCCCAGGGTACACGAAGTCGAATACAGCGTGTGAGTGTAACTTGCGCGTGCGAGACGAGAGTGTAGTGGTAGCGGTGGGGAGCAAGATGAGGCGCAGGCTGTGGAGTGGATGCGAAGAATAAATGTAGAGGGTGGAATGCAGGGAGCTGCACACAGGAAGTATGAGCGGGGTGCGACGACGGAGAGAAGCAAGAGCGGGTCGCCAAGCATGGCTAAATACGCTGCCGCATCGGCAGCCGTGATGGTAGATACTAGATTTGAATGCGACGGCTGAGGGCGTTGAGGCGTACGCAGCCGATTGTGAGTATGGAATGGTGTGTGAGGGACAGGGAGCACAGCAGAGGGTGTGTTGGTGCGCTGTATAGGCAGCGCGCTGCCTGCGCGTTGGGTGCGACCCCGGCCAGCTGGACACACTGCACAGCGGTGTTCGACAAGTGTTCGATCACGTGAGAGGCCCGTTTTCACCATTTTTAGACTCGCGACGGAAAAGAGGATTTCATGCGCAATTCCCCGCGTAGATAGTTTGGATACCGAGGACCAGAATCGACATAAACCTAATTTAGAAAGAAAAACCGGAGGCAGCAGGAGACGGGTAAGGCAAATTTAACGCGTGCTATGTCGGTTGGTGTGGCCGAAATTTGCGTGAAGATTTCACCCAGCGTGAAAATTGTGCTACTGCTTGCAGGGATTCGTATAGAGTCAGTACCCAATGGATTCAAACAGTAGTATTGCCACTACACGGGTTTTTGGGACTGGAGAATAATGCTATATAGATAGACAGAGAGTTATCTCACAACCAGCCACTTCACGGCGCCCGTTTCACGCAGAAGGTGTTTGGCGTGAAGATCCCATCAGGATCGGCACGCTTCCTCGCCTGCATCAGCCTCTCGTACTTGGGCCTGTCCTCATGGTACGCGTTCCAGACCGAGTCTAGGTCGAAGGAGCCATAGGAGCCCCAAAGCACCCGGCGGTCCTGTTGACTGAAAATCCCGTGGGCACCAATACCTTCCTCGTCGTTGGTGGCCTCCCAAGCTTCGGCATCTTCCTTCTTCTCGGGGTTGTGGAAGTTGTCGATGGTCATGCACATCGTCGAGTCGCGCCACTATGAATGGAGTGTGAGATGATGCAACATCAGAAGGTATTGATAATGGTGTCCACTTACGCTATAGGACGTGCCATTGCCCGCATTCTTCGTGAACATGGAGTTCTTCCCACCAAAGCACTGCAACTGCGCCGACAACCACTGGCCATTGTCGACCGGGTCAACGACCTCATCCATGCGACGCACCACCCAGTCCACCCAGCCATCCTTGACCAGCGTCGTCGACTTGGTCAGGTACGTGCGCTTGACATAGGAGAGTTTAAACTCGCGCCTGTTGCGGAAGATCCACTGCGCCGTCAGCTTCGACATAGGCTTCTCCTCGACGCCGCTCTGGAACAAGCAGCCCATCTGGAGCTGCTCAAAAAACTCCATGTCGGGCTTGTCGTCCGGACTAAAAGGCACATATTGCGCGTACACGACTATCGAGCGCGGCCAGACCGCGGTGGCATCAACGCCGAAGATGTCCGGGTGCTCCTTCTTCATCCGGTCATCGAGCCCGCCGCCGTGCATGAGTCCCAGGATGGGGAAGTTGGCACTGAGCACACTGATGCACAGGTCGTAGTTGCGCGGGAAGTTCTCGTCGTCGCTCATCTTGGCCAGGTGGCCCAGAAGCTTGCGCAGCTTAGCCGTGCTGTACAAGTGCACGGCACGCAGGCCGAGGGAGCCATGGTAGTCGGTGTTGCGGTGCACCTCGATCGAGAAGTGCGTCAGCACACCGAGGTTGCCCGGGCTGCCGCCCAGCCAGGCAAAGAAGAGTTCCGGGTCGCTGGAGCGGGTGATCTCCTTCTCCTCGCCGTCATGATCAATAATCTCGAGCGAGAAAACATGATCCCCCAGAAGGCCGAAGCTGCGGCCCAGCTGGCCGTAGCCGCCCGTCTGCACGTGGCCGCCGAGGTGGACGCCTTTGCACTGGCCGTGGGGCACGAAGGCGTGGTGTTTGCCGAGGAAGGCGTTGAAGTCGTCCAGGCTGTGGCTGACGCTGGAGCGGACGAAGCTCTTATTGCCGTTCTCGAAGTAGACGAGGTCGTCGGGGGACTGGAACGTGTGCTCCAGGTTCAACTGGATGTTGTTTTGTCCGGTGGACGAGGCTCCGCTGTACTGGTGGCCTCCGGTTCGGATGGCGATGGCCGTCTTGTGGGCTTTAGCGAAGGCGATGACCTTCTTGATGTCGTCTTTGCCGTGAGGCTGGACGATGAGGCCTGGGTTCATGTCATGATCGACTTCGTGGGTGGAGGTAGCATACTGATACCTCGATTCGTTGTAGTCCACGGCGGTGGACGGAATCTGTGTGCCTGTGACTCCTGCAATGGTCGCCATGTGTGCTGATTAGATGACTGCTAGTCTGGTACACAGATGCTCCTCATCTCTCTCTTTATACAGCGATGTATGGAACTCCGATCAATCCGCCAAGAGGGTGATATCCACGAGTTTCGTCTCCCCCACCCCTCGAACATGAGACCGACAGGCAGGAAAAATGAAAGTACCGTAATTAGGGCAAGGAACAGGCACACATCCGAAGGAAATAAATTCATAATACCTGTCAGTCATAAGGTGGACTCGACATTCCAATACAATTTTGATGCAGACAATGATTCAACAGCGGGCCTTGTTCAACTTTCTACATTTGCTCGAGTCCCTGTATCAGCGAGTAGCGGCAAATATGGGCTTGGAGTCCAAAGATCTGCGGCGTTCCTGACCGTTTGACATCTCCGCTTCCGTGAAGTACCTCGACGGCGACCTCGTCCAGTACTCGCACAATTCCAGATTTCAGCACGTCGCATGATCTTAAAGAGGTCTGGGCCTTTCGGGGATATCATTGCTCTATTCGGCTCTCGACGATTTTCGTACATGGCCGCGCCTGACCGCGCCTGGAAGGACCCGGGAGACCGCTGCAAGGCAGTACCAGAAGAAATAACAATACTGCGACCGCCAAGTATTTTTTTATAAAAAAAAAACAGAAAACATTTAGGTCTCGACATTGTAAACGCACAGACCTTTACGCGGGTTTAGAGCCGCGAAAGAGCAATGGGGACCCAACGAAAGACACAAATTAGTACGGCGAGCGAATTAGCGCGGGTTACGATGCTTGTGATACATCTCTTGAGGGACAAGTGGTCAGTCGATACAGCGTTCCGGCTAAGTGTTCCCGGGCGATAGACAGCTTGTTTGGTTAAGTTCTAACCCCAAACATAACGCAATAATTACAGTAACGGTAGACTTTAGTCCTGAGCGACAGAGAGCCTCTGGACCAGAGCATACGTAATGGCCACCCTGAAGTCCGGAACTTGAATTTGAAAAGTCGGTGGCAGCAGGTCGCCGAATTCCATCGAAGTAAATCGCGTATTGGGATTGGGCGTGTGAGAGATGTAAGGCTTCATTTGAAGCATTAGATTGTGGTGGGAATATCAGGGGCCGACCCGTCTAACGCTAAAGTGAGTCCGTCGACAGAAAAAACGTCCACTTGCTTGATACTTGACCAAATTGAAAGCACAGCGGAAGAGACACTAGTGGGATGACCTGCGAGCAGATTCAGGAATGGATTTATCTTGACGATCTTCCCAGTGCCATTGCGGGGGTGGATACCGCAGTAACGGATGGCGAAGGCCTGTCACAAAGGAATGCGGGGCCTCGCGCGCGTTCCTGGATGATGATGTATCAGGGTGGGATGTGCAGGTAGCACGGGGCAACTTGATCCACAGGCACGCCCACGTTATGTGGTAGCATAGAATTGAAGCGCAGACCGGAGAAAAAACAGAGCCGGGGAGCGAGACGCGGAGTTGCATGGGGCAGGAAACAGAGCACGTCAAGGTTCGCAATGCTGGCGTCGCTTCCGGTCGGGACAGCCAGGGGAACGACCTTTGACGCGGACGGCCTGGATGAATCATTCAGGAGGATGTGTTAACTGCGACATTGTCATACTCAGACTCGTCGGTTAAGTTTGCGTGAGCTGTGCCACTGTGGCGCGGGTGCAGTGTTTAGACAAGATGCGACACTGTCGCTAACGAAGATCAAAATGCCGTGAAAGCCAAACAACGTACGGGATTGTTCTGATCTGGTTCGATCTTTTCACGTCTTTCTCTCTTTCCCCCCACCAGCCGCCATGGAGGACGCCCGGGATGATGCCCAGTTGCTTGCTACCATCGAGCACACGATCTGCTCGAGTTCCGATCCTCAGTGAGCAGTGATCCTGACCACCGCTTCCATCGCTGATCGCGTCCCTTGACAGCAATTCCCGCCCGCATTTGTGAAAGCCAATCCGGGAATTTTCCTGGACTCGGACTGGGTACGTTCCTCGCAGCTCCGGCCGTGGTTCGTCCACGTGGACACCAAACTGAATGGGGGGTTCTCCAGCATTCACGCAGTACCCTTCACCGTGCTCAGCAGCGCTCAACGTTCCCGAAAAGCTGCCGCGCGCTCCTGGATTCCACCCACAGGGCCGCGGCGCGATCTGAAGTTCCGCACCCTGCTGCGAGCGTCCGCTGCGCGTCGTCCCTTGCGCTAGGATTGCTGTGGTGCGTCGTCCGTGCGTGTCGCCATTCGCGAGCGCAGAAGGCGGGTGCGGGTGCGAGCGTGGGCTGCGCATCACTTCCGTGTTGTCCGTGCGCTGCCCGCAGCCGCGGATGGGGATGGGAATCTGCCGCGGGGCGTGCTGCGTATGCGTGCACCGGGGTGCGTGGCGGGCGTCGGCGGCGCTGAGG